>CP045899.1:15335460-15355460 GCA_013387185.1 Caligus rogercresseyi
CCCCCCAAACATTGAGAGTTAAAATGCGCTAACGCATATGGCTATCGCACTCCGGAGCATTTATCTATTTCTGAAAAAGTCCATTTTAATCTCTTCGAAGCTCCAACTCTTTCTACCTTCTTCATAAGTTAGTTTTACGCCCAAGCTAAATCTTGATGCATATCCCTTGCATAAAACCTTTTTCTTTTATTATCCATATCCCCCCTTTCCTTTGAACCATCACTTACAAATGTATACATAACCAAACTGCGGTGAACATAGAAAGGGGATAAGAAAATTTGGCTTCACTTAGATGCTGCTGGCCTCCCAAGGGAGCCTTTTGTGTGTGTCCTCAGTGAGGGTAATGCCAGAGATTCGTTCCTCCTAAAGGATTTTTATTCATCTTCTTTTTTAGTTACTTTTGTATACTTCCCTCTCTTTTTAGGGTTCGTATTTACAATAATTCAGAGATATTTAATCAGGAGAAGTCTTTTTATCATCAAGATAACTCCGAGGAACTATGTGGAAAAACACTATTAGGCTGAATAATAGGAGGTCCATCAAAATTTCATTAGAGAGAGAAGGGGTAAAACAGGGTGGAGAGGTTTCATTCAACGTAAATTTATTTTTATGATTAGCTTCATAAGTTTAAATACATTTAAATGCATTTACAACTAGAGTCGCATTATACACTCAGAAGTGCAAACCTCCGACCGTCATGATTCCTTCCGAGGCGTTTTTCACGACTGGATAGGCTTAGAGAGACGGGGGGAGGTTCCCCTAGACGGAAATTCACGAAGGAAGACCTCCCGGCACCCAATTTCACGTCAAAACGACATGTATTGGCAGAGAGCTACCTTGGCAAATTTTAGTATATTTAGCTCATTTGGCGCCTTAATTCTGCACTCAGAGATGCCAACATTTATCACTTCTTCCTTTTTCGCACTTCCAAAACTCCACAACATTTCATTCAAATCCGTCCAGTACTTTTTGAGTTATCCTGCTGAAAACCAACAAACAACAAACCAACAAACTAACAAACCAACAACCCACAAACGCCCGTGAAAACAATACCTCCTTCGGCGAGGTATGATGTTTGTAAGCTATGATGTTTTAATTATTGATTATAAAAAAGTATAAACACCAAAATCGGACGTTTTAAGAGGCATGAGGAATACTTCTTCTGAATATAATATATATATATATAATAATAGAAGACACACATCCAAATGAACTGAGTTTGATTAGGAGAGACGCAACGCTAATGAACTTAAGAGCGGTCCTTGAAGTATGCAGGACCTGGCCAACATCAGAGCCTTAAATTTGTTCCAACATGACCTCAGGAGATACAAATATGACCATCTTTTTTTTTTTGAGTGGACATGCCACTGACGTGAGACCTCACCGGTCTTTCCGCGTATTGTGTATATCTGATGTTACATAATTTGATCATACCATGCTTAAAGGTATCCATATTTTAAGAACTATTATTTTTTTTTTCCACTTGTTGTTGTTTTTCTTCTATAAGAATTTTTAATATTATATGCAAATTTTAAGAGGCATGCTCCTGTTTATATGAATTCTCCTCAACCATCATCAATATGACTCGAGAAAACCCTGTCATGAAGCACCAAAAAGGCATTCATCAACCTCCCTGCAATCTGCGATGAATATCATCCAGCCCCTTGCTCGTTTCCGTCTTCCTCCATTGGTTGGTTTTCCCCGTCTTCTTGATGGAGTGCCTTAGGTAAATACTTTGCAATGAATTGATGGACGAAGTATGATATTATTATTTTTTATTGATGAGTCAAAGAGATTGTTCCATTTATCATTTCCCTTCATTCAATGCACAAGTGCAACAGGGCTCCTTGTACGATATGGAGTGTGACAAGGTTCACATAACAATTAGAGAGATTCGCCAATCGAAGGGAGAGTGGATCAACAATGGTGGATTAAAGTCAAAGAAGCATGTGATGCGTAGTTATGAAGCAAAGTAAATAATAGTTTTATAAGTATAAAGGAAATTAAGGCTTATCATCCATTAATAGTTTGTACCTTTTGAATCAAACTAAAAGATATGAACACTGATTCGTTGTGTTGCCTCTTATTTATCAAGTGGGGCCATAGTGTCTCATGTCAATATAACAATGAATTCGGGTTATTTTAAACACATAGAGCCACGAGTGTTATTAAATAATAATTTAAAATAGGTTAACAACATGTATTAAAACATCAATTCACTGTTAGATCCGACCATCGATTCAGGGACAAGAATATTGATACCTCAACGACACCTTTTTAGTTCTTGAACCATGCCATATGCGAATCTTTTTTTTTTGTTGTTAGATGTTTATTTATTAGCTTAAATCTATACATTGTAAAAATAAGAATAGAAAGTTGGAGATAAAAAAAACCCACAATCTTAAGAAGTTACGTTAAAAACAAAACATAAATGAACATTATAATTCAAATTACTGTCATTTGCGAATCCTTTGAATGAACCACTCCAATATCACATACTATTATTATTAATGGAATAATAATAATAATAAACTGCTCAATCTCAGGGAAATAATGAATGTTGATTTTCTTTTATTTAGTATCTGGTAATAAATGGATCATCACCTGACTTTTAACCGAAGAAAAAAAGTGACTCGTCAAATGAAAAAAAAATGTTTTTGGATAATATTGTAAGAATTACTTGATTATTGTCCTTAACCATTATATTTATATAAATATCAAAGTGATATTGATTCGACACTTTAATCAAGAGGACAGAAATCATAGCCCCCCTTCTTTTACCCGTCTTTTATATGTATAATCAAAGTCTATTGCATGACATGAGGAGGGGAGGGAGGGGGGGGGGAGGCTCTTATATAAATATGAGTAACGTCACATGTTTTGGGTTCCATTATTATATTTATTTAAAGGGACAAAACTTTAATGTCCTTCATTCACGCACAGAGAGTCGGTGACGGTAGGGAGAGGATATAAAGACTACTTTTTGTGGTGCTTTGGTCCGTGGCGCACGAATCCAAATCGATATTGCTAGAGCCCCCTTTCTTCAGTCTGCTCTGATGGTCATGCATTTATTATGAATAATAATAATACAGTCAAGCCTCAGTATATGGCCACTTGTCTGTAAGAGCCACTGTTTGGGGGGGGGGGGTTTGAGAAAGGTTTGACTGTCTATTCCGGAGAGACTCCTCAGTTACTTTCATGGCCGAAATGCTAAGAGATTCCATCATCTCTCTAAAAGCGTTTTTTGATGGTATAACCGGCGATATATCAGCCTATTAATCCGTGCTGATAACATAATTCAAAAACTATCAATATCGGCAAATTCGGCACCAATAGTTTTGGCAAACTATAAATATTTTGGTTTTTAGTAAATATAATTAAAAATAGCTGTTGGTTAGGTTTTAGGGTTGTTTAATGTATGTTGTTAATTTACTTTCTAATATTTCATTCAATTCAAAATACAAAAATTAATGTATATTTTCCATGGTTCATACGTATGGATAATAAAAAGATGTTCTCACAAACTCATTAATAATAATATCTATACTTTATTTTTCTATGTTCGAAAGTCCGAGATACAATCTTTCTTTTTTTCTTGAGTACAAGAAGTTGCTTTATTCAACTATTATTAACAGGTGGAAAAGAGGTATCCATTCAAGGATTTGCCAATGGCATGGATGTATACCAATGAAGACGTTGGTATAAGTAATTTCATGAATTAGTTTTTTCTTTCTAAATTGATGTTTCCTCATCAACAGCAGCCAGTGAAGTGAATCTTGTACCCTAATTTCTACTGTTTTTTCATTCCCTCTCCCTTTTACCCCACCAATCACGTTTCAAAAAGCCCGCCTTTTTTCTCATCCTTAAGGTAGTCAAAGAGGGACCCGTAATTTGAAAAACGGTTGATGTGTAAAACTTTGAGTACATTTTTTGTCGTAACAAATCACAAGATGTTTGTTATAAAAGATAAAATTGTGTTTAAACTGATGAATTGGCTTTTTCATGATAAAAACTGACGGGATTATATCGGCCCTAAAAAAATAACTACTAGTCGACCTCTAAATTGAACGTTGAATATTGAATTTATATATAAATTGTAAAAATACAATAATAGCTCTTTATAATATTCCTAAACGAATCATTTAATATTATAGAAAAGGGGATTTGTTTAGATTCTCGCTTTATATCGAAGACTTTACCTGATTACTCAATAAAAATTATGTATTATTTTTCTTGTTAATCAAATTGAACAACTTAATCTTATGCATCCATTTTTATTTGTATATATAAATGATATTTATTGTTAAGTGTGATTGAAATATCTTAAGTACATCGTAATTAATTCAATTTGTAGTTTGTGTAATAAAGGCAATCAAAATATCGGTTCCTTTTCGAATGATATTCGAACTCGTTCTTAGGAACTTGAGTACAAAACTTCATGATACCTTGCCCATTATTCATTTCAATGATAAATACGGTCCACTTCGGATAATACAGATCGTGTGCCATTTCCTTATAAATGTATAATACCAAGATTTGATATTTAGTTTATGATTCAAGGAGATCTTAGCCAACCATTTCCCGCATTCAACTTCATGCTTTGCATAATCTCTATAGGCACAACAACAGATGACAAATTACGTCAATCTTTCCCTTATAATGATGCACTTCAGAGAGATATGAAAGAACATGGCATATGGCCTAAACAAATTTAATATTATTTTTCTTTTGTGTCTTCTGAATCCCTCGAACAACTCCTTTTTTCCCCTTCCACACGAGAGATGCAGACCCCACTCTAAGGAAATGGGAGCATTATTATTCCGTCTTTAATAATCAAGCAGCATCCGGTAAACAATGCTACTTCCCGCTACAACCAAAAATTATCACTAAACGGCATCTTGTAATCCTTTTTTAAGGCTTATAAAACTCCTTATTAGCAGGAATGTTAGTTCAAATGGGGGACATCATAAATTAATAATAATACGTGTTTCCTAAAAAGAATAATCCAATATCTTCACTATTTGTTTTAATTCCCCACTAGCGCATTAGCAATATGGGGCATTTTACTATGAAATACTTCATATATTCTTGTATTATGTATGCTTTTTTTGGGCCAACTGGTAAAGCTTTATGTTTCGGTTAGGAAATATATTGAAAATTTAACAATCAATTAGAAAAACTAGGTACCCATAGCAAAAAAATCAAATGATATAGGAAGTATATATAGATGAATAGTTGGAACAGATTTGTTATTGTTTTATTTACTTTTTAAATCGTTTTATCTCATTATCTAAAGGCTAGTTATACATTGAACTGATAAGTTTAATTAGATATACTTTGATTACAAGGAAATATTTATAAATTTTTGAAAAGAATAGATGCTTTTGTGTATAAAAACAGATATTTTTCTATTTTATAGGCGTATGTAAAAACACATTTGAAATTATAAAATATAACTATGCGCTTTTTCAATTAGAATCATAAACAAAACGAAATTGCATTTTCTACAATAAAAAAATGGCCTTCAATTGCTTGTTTACCTGTATGATGCAATAAAAATAATTAATAACAAATATACATATTAGATATTAATGCAATGCAATGGATTGAATTGAAGGATGAAATTACCTTTTAAGGTGGATTTTATAAAAACTCTTAGAGCGTGTATATATATAATATTTATGACATATATTAGTTTTCAAACCAAGTGTCATATCGCCCTTGGGCTCTACATACCCCAATTACAGTCTATTGAGCTGTCAATTCTGCTGCCAATGGAACATAGGAATATGGTTGTGCGCATACTGTCATATTGGGGCTTCAAAATAAACGTTTTGAGTTTCCAAGACCATAATGATGGTATATTATAGTTTCAAACCCATCGTCAAAGAGATATCGGGTTTAAATGTCACAGTTAGTGTCTATTGGGATGTCAAATCTACCTCCAATAGGAACAGGGGGTTCAAAGTTTGTCAATTATATCAAATTAGAGTTTCAAAAGCTTAAAGGTGATCAGGCTTCATTTGCTAAAATTGTTTTTCAAATCAAGCATTCATTATGCTACATTTATGCCTATGGAGTTATTAAATCTACCTCAAAACGGTTCCACATATCACTATTATAACATATTTTGGAATCAATCCAAACCTATTGAATCCTCGTACTTGCATTCCCTAATAAACTGTTTTTTGTACTATAGTATATATATATATATTTAAATTTGTTAAGTTATCTCCGTATCTGCAATCATGAAAAGTTAATCATAAGCTAAGAAAGTGGAAGTCAATCAATACGGTGTTAGTCAGTTAGTTCCCGGTTGTGTTTTGGGAATAGTAGTTTGTAGTGAGTGAGTATCTTATGTTATTATGAGTATTATTGATTTTCTCCCCCTCCTCATCGTTTGTGGCCATGTTATTCCACTTGTGTGCTTTCGCCATTCGAGTCAATGAAGAAGATTAACGACTATCATGATGATCTATCGCTTGCTCTTCCGATAGCTTAGAGTTTTGTGAACAGCGGGCCAACTGACAAAACAACTTTTTTACGAAGGGAGAAAAGGAAAGAGAAAATCATTAAGGAAAATGAGTTGACAATGCTCCTCCATACGCTGTCTTCCATTGGCTATGAATAACCTTTCAACTCTATGAGTTGTAGGTATGTGTATATATATTAGAAGCTGATTTCATACATATATATATAATATATTTTATTTTGTTTTCATTGAGTCATTATAAATATATTTATTTTAGTTTTATTAATAACATAATTTGTTTGAAAATAACATAATAAAAATTTAGTTTTTTTTGAAAATGTATCTTTTTTTATTAATGTTCTTATAAAACCAAAGTACATGCTTAAATTATTAATATAAAAACGTTTTAGTCAAAAATGCCTACTTTGACCCAAATAACACTAAAAATAAATTTTAACTTTACAAAACATCCATATAATATATTTTGATCGTTAGATTGGGTTCATTTGTGTCGGGAACACGATTCTCCTGGTTCCGAAATTTCATGCCCGTACTTGTGTGGATGTATCGAAATGACGTTTGAAATCGTCCTTGAGAAGAGATCTCCTTTATCGCAGTCTTCCCGGAGACTGTCAATCGCGCTTGAGTGGGTTGTTGTGTGGTTGGCCGACTTAAAGATGTCCATCATTTGGTAGAAATTTCGGAAAGAGTAGGAGGCGATGGGGTCGAACTTCTTTGCTAAGGAGAAAGGAAAAACTAGGTTTAATAGTCGTGTGCGTTAAGGCGTTTCCAACTCTCAATGTTTGCAGGCTCGAATCCCTAGAGGGGATGGTCATTTTTGATCTACCTCATTGATAAGATCCTAGGTTCGATAGACAAATTTTTATGCTATAATGCTTATTTATATCCAGTCGGATGTAATGTTATCGAACCATAGAGGGAAAAAAAGCTTGAACACCAGGAGGACGGGCGGGTATTTGTCAACTGATGTCTTTAAGTGCTTGTTTTATTACAATATTAAACCAATATCCCTCAAATTTATTGTCTTTTCATGTATCTATAGGATCTATATTTGCCTGAATATTGAATGTATATGAATTTTTTTTCAACCAATTTCTAATATACATTTTTACATTAAAGACGAATCTATCATTTTAATGCGCATATTAAAAATCATTAAGAAAACATTACTTTTTCTGGACATAATTATATCAAAGATTGATTTACTGTTGTAAATAAACTCAAACAACTAGGTTTATTTAAAGAAAAAAGTTACGCCACTCAGACACAAAAAATGAAGAATGCTCTGAGTTTGATGTATGTATATCCGTTAAAATGCAAGTCCATATATTATTTTAAATCTGTACACTAAGCCTCGACTGATTAGTGTCCATTCACTCATCTATGGCTTCATCTTCACCCCACCCTCCCAAGGGCTCTTGTATGCACTGCAATTGACCCAGGGAGGGGTCCACGTGATCGTTGTTCTAATCAAAGGAGCCTATTGTGTACACGTTTTTTTTTGTTGTAAAAAGTCATTAAAAAGAAGAATATTTTGACCAACCTTTATACATATGTGAGTACCCAGAGCCAATCAATAGATGTTTTTTTTACAAAAGAGTCCAATCAGAGTTGTATATATTATGTCTGCATTGATTTTTTTAAGGACTCACATAAAGGGATACAATATCTTGTTTTTTATTCTTTTGAATGTGAAGGGTGGGGGACGAAAGAAGCATCGTATTTTGACATTAAAATTATGATACTTTTTGCTGTCATCTGTCTGGAACGAAAGTCTAACTGCACTTGTGTTGGCTACGCATTATATGAAAAGGGATCTATGACAACTGCCACGACATCATATATAAATACACTTCTAGGACGTAGATTTCTATATAAGAGCATTTATCAAATGTAGTGGCTTTTTTTAATTTATTTAAACTTAATTTTAGATCCCATTCATTAAGGCTTTCTCCAATAGAATCAAAATTTTATCATTATTAACAACTTTATATTTTAAATTTACATTAGTTATTTTGTTGGTATTTGTAATTAATGTCATCGAATCCGCTCTAAAGGATTGATTAAAAACATTTCTTTGTGCAGCAATTGTAAGAACAATCTAAATAAGAACAAATAAATTTTTAAATAAATCGTAGAGTTCAATATAATATATATTTATTCACTTAATGGCGTTGTTGATTATATTTAGTAAATAATCATGTAGAGGGTCTCTCATGAAGAAGCTCGATTTTTATTAATGAAACGAAAATTATTTGAAATATAGAAGATTTCTTTATTTGGCACTAAAAAACATTCAAGTTAATTATGAATGAAATTCGATATCGTTTGAATGACCACCACGTCCACGTTTTACAAATTCCAATCGTTGAACCCAATTTTGACTACTTTTTTACATAAATTGGCTCAAACTGCAGCAATTTTTGAGGAAGTAATCACACCTCATGAATCGCGTATGGTTTTTGGCCGCCCAATAGCACATATTTTGCTATTAAACAAAACCATTGAGCCAAAAAATATGCTTCGTCGCTGAGGATGATTTTATGGTGAAAGTTAAGATCATTTTCGAATTTTCCTTAAGCCCATTTTATGAATTCCCGACGATTGAAGTGGTCATGCGGCTTAAGTTCTTGTGTCAACTTGATCTTATACTGTTGTAGTACAAGATCTCATCACAAAATTCGTCACAACGATATGAAAGAGATGCCCAAATATTGAGAATGGCGCGTAAGAGAATTTTTTTTACATTTTAACACAAGAACATTATTTAGCATGTATGTGAACTAATTTAACCAAATATTGAATCACAGTTCGATTACGTAGACCATAAATTGGCGTTCACGCTCCTAAAATTCGGAAGACTTACGTAATAAATTCTGATTAATTGCATGCGTTGCTCGAGTGTGCACGTTTCCATGATGAAGCTAAAACTACTTCTAAGCACCACTATCAAAGAAGCAATAACAAATATGGCGTCGTTCTCGGAACCTATCAAATGGAAGCACCTCTATTGAAATCCCCTTTAAATAAAAGTCTTGAGGGTGTACAGTTTTCAACATTTCTTACAAGCATTTTTAGTTTATATTTTAAGGAATGAACTCATATTCAATTAAGGTCAAAAGTTTTTTTTTTTTATAGGTCTTTATTTCAATTTGTAACAGAGATACAAAAGATACAAAGTAAAAAAGGCAGTAGAATTGTGTATAAAAATAATACATAAATAAACATTATAGTTTAAATTAGTCTACTACCAGAAGACCTAGCTACAATAAGGACACAACAAAGCGTTAAAAAAGTTTCACAATATATATACTAAATTTTGTTGACACGTTACAATACATAATATAAAATAACATTAAAACAAAAAACAACAATAATTTAAAACTTTCGGTTGTAATAGTAAAAATACTTTTAACAATTTTCTTTAGATGGCTAAAATATCTGTAGGAGTTCAGCCAACTGAAATTCACCAAGTCGATGGCGTAGTTCCATGAAGACCCGCTTTGCTCGGGAATTTTGAGGTCAAAAATGGTGTATCTCGCCGAAGCCGAGATTAAAATACCCCTCAGATCTTCTCGAAGTAGAAACTCCCCAGACGTCAACTTAGAACTAATCAGAGCTTTGGCACTTAGAGTGCAAAGTGAATGGCTTCCAGGTTTCGCGATGATTTCCTTTCTTTCTTAGAAAACCCATATAGTATTACTGCCTTAAAATCTTTGGAAGACGACATGTTTAAAATCAAAAACTCAGTTAAAATTGAGGCATATGGACAGTCAACAAATGCATGGATTGTAGAGTTAAAAAATTTCCCACAATCTTTACAAGGACCATTAAAAAAAGAACACCGGTCGAGATTTGGAATTGTGAAGTGAACTTCTTTCCTTCCATCACTCCAAGCAGAGACTCCTTTATTTTTATGACCCAATCCTCAAGACTTTAAGGTCTTTAATCGTTTTTTTGGCAAATCTTACTCACCTCCTTATCATACAAAGACAATACATTACTTTAACGTGCCAAGGACATGGAGGACGATGATAACCGCACGCTTTCATGAGAGGGTATTTAAATTTCCCGTAGTTTATTCTACTTATTGTAAATGTACAATTAAACTATTATGTCCAGGATTATTTTAATAAATGAATGTATATGCAAATGATTGCTAAAATTTATTATTAATCAGACTTGTTTTTAGAGTTGTTAAATATAAAAACATATATTTAAATTATACAAACATATATTTCTTTTATGACTTGGAAAAAACATGTTTTATATATCATTTTGTAAGTACTTGTTATCAAATTGTACATAGATATATTTGATTTTGTTAAATAAAATCATAACTAATTTTTAAAAGAAATTATTAGTTAGTAAATTACAAAAGTTATTTTTATTGTGTTGAAAAATATGTTTGATTTCAACAGTTATTTAAATCTGTGGAGATAAACTATTTTAGTCACGGATGTTACAAGAAAATAGATTTCTTACTATCAATTTGGAGTAACGCTCTACTTTCATAGACCGACAATTAACTGTTTTTTATGACAGTTTACGCATTTTTTATAAAAGTTATATACAAAGGTGTTTCTAATAGATCATGAAAATGACAAAAGTGAGTCATGGCAAAATTGGTTCCTTAGCTCCTCCAGCCATGATGAATGATGATTGATGAAACAGTCCTTTTGAAAAGACTCCGTATTATGACATACTTAAATAATTTAAGGTCAATCCGGCTTTTCTTGTTCAACCGCTCAAAAAAGGCACAGATGTACTGAATGAGAGCAACTGATTTGCTTTAGGTTTCAGTATTTATCATCATATCCTCTGTTTCATAAGCAAATACTATAAGAACAACAAAGAGATTGAAAGCCATATACCATATCTAATGAGAAATAACCATGGCAAATCATTTGCCTCTGATATACATAGAAATATTTTTCGTTTTCCCTTTTATACTCAAGCAGTAGTAAATCCTTTTTGAGCAAGAAAAATCCGTTATATGTGACTTAGATATATATTTTTTGCTTTCGATAGAATATATGATGCACTTCTTAGGTGTCTAAAACTGCTGTTAGTTTAACCAACAAAACGGCAAGCGTAAACATAAATAGATTTAAGTTGGCTGAAATATGGTTTGAATGTTATATATATATACAATTTTCTAGTCATCCATTTAATAAATGAGGCTGCCCCAAAAATCAGTCGTAAAACATATTATATCATCATTAGATTCTGTATTTTTTAAATATTCTTTTAAAAAGTTATATTATGAGCTTTTTTGTACACTTACTCTACATTCTGTTAGTTTTATAATATTAAAGATTGGAATCGAAAAAGAGATGTCTATAATGGTAATGTCTAGTTTAACTATTAATAAAAACATTGATTAAAAAGATGATCCAAGCAAAACAATTTATTTATTTATATAACTTCAGTTAATTAAAATATATATATATTTTTATGAAAATAATATCTCAAATTAAAAAAAAAATCATAATACAACAAGTCTCAGAATTCGAAGATTTGGGATCTTTTTCATTCCTCGTCCCCATGGAACACATCTGAATATTAAATTAAACCCTCTGTAAGTTGAGTTTTTTAAACTTCGAAAATAACTTTTTCACTTATATTGGAGGACTAGGATATGATTCTCTTTTTCAGACATACTTCCCTTATTTTATGTCGATCAAAAGTCATTTCTTTTGAACATACAAGTTACATAAATACGACATTATAATTTTGGGTTAAAAACACATATTACTTAATTTTGTCTATTTTAATAAGGACTTTCAGCTGAGCAGAGAATACATTTGATTTGATATTCTTAGAGAGTAGAGTCTTTTATCCAAGTCACGCCTAATGATAAAAATAGGGTCTATGATAAATGTCAACCAATAGTTAATTTAAAGTGCCGATATAGTATCAATATTTTGACAGAAACAAGGAGATCACCAATTAATCAGCCGAATTTATTTTCTTATTTAGAAATACACTAGAAAACAACACATAACAATCAAAATTAAATCAAACAATTTTTTATCATTTGTTGCAGATAAAAATTAACATCAAGTCTTATACTCTCACTATGTTTAAAAACAGCGCCTTATTACCTCCGCCGAAGGAGGTATTGTTTCACTGGCGTTGGTTTGTTGGTTGGTTGGTTTGTCAGCAAGATAACTCAAAAGTACGGAACATATTCGGATGAAACTTTGTGGAGCTGTTGGAAATGCCAAAAGGAACAAGTGATTACATTTTGGCATCTCTGAGTGCTTCTTTAAGATGCAAAATGAGCTAAATACTAATAAATATTTCAAGTTAGCCTATTCTGTCAATAGATGTCGCTGTGCTGTGAAATCGGGTGACGGGAGCGTCTTCCTCTCGGAATTTCCGTTGAGGGGAACCCTCCCCCGTCCCTCTACACCACCCCAGTCGTGAAAAATCCGCCTCGGAAGGCTCATAAGGACCCCGTGACGGCGGAGGTTTGCACTCTCTGAGTGTATACATGCCTCTAGTTTACCATTATTCTCCTTATTCTCTTATTATAAGTAAAATGGCTTATTTTCGCTCATTTGATTAAATGAATGTATTTTTAAACGTAATGACATACATATATTTGAAAGCCCTAAAAGGTAATCGAAAATTTATGAAATCTTTGGAAAAATAAATTATATAACTATCGGCAAATGTTGGTGCCAAAATTTGATGATAGTTTTAAAAATGCACCATCAGCGACGATTAGTAGGCAAACTAATATATCAGTCCACCTCTAGTAATTGATAGCTGCAACATTATTTGTTTTTGTTTTTTGCCTATATGGTTCGACAGAACTGCATCCGACTGGGAATAAATTAGCATTATAGCGTTATAATTACTCTCTTAAGCCTAGGATCAATGAGGTATACCAAAATTGGCATCCCCCTCTCGGGAGTATTCGAGCCTGCAACCCCCAACATTGAGAGTTGAACACGCCTTAACGCACATGGCTATAGCGCACTCCCTTTTCAATAAAACATGTTATACTTTACCAAACTATGGTTTCTTCCTTAATGCTAACACCCTCAAATCCTTCACCCTGTCATTCCATGAAATGTAATGAGGAGTAAGAAAGCTTTTTTGCCTCATATCCATATATATATATATATATTTTCTATTACGATTATGTTTTTATGGTTCTGATTCCTTGATATCATCACGCCTTCACCCCCCCCCCTTTTTACGAAGAACCAAGAGCACCCTCGAGACACATCCTCTTGACAAGAAGGATACCCCCCCCCCCCCCAAAAAAAAAAAAATCCTCACCCATTTATTTTAATTTAGACGGTGCTCAGATTATGATCACACCATGAATCATCATCTTCCGTGCCCCCCCTCCTTCCCCCTTCCCCCCCTCCTTCTTCATTCTTTTTTATATTCCGGACCATCATCATACTTGAAGAAGAAGAGATTGAAAATTCAATGCTCTAAAGAGGGGGATGGAAAATAGGAGGAGATGGAGTTGAGTTGAAATGGTGATGCTCTTAAAGTACACTCTAAACATTATTATATATTAAGATATTTTAGGGGGATGAATCAAAATAATAATAGCAAGGATACTAAGAAGGAAGTGAATTGTGATCCATCAAATTCACTTTTTTAGGAGTTTACTCCCCCCCTACGACGGGGGACCTTAGAGAAGTCTATTAAGTCGAGCATTGATAGTTGGTTGTTTATTGTTCGGGGTAGGCGAAGGGTTGGTGGATGTACTTAGTAGGGGTTGCTATGAATGACAATAAAGACTTGAGTGATTTGTGAATGGGGTTATATTAAGCCAAGGTCTCTGAATAAAGGCATCTTTTAAATTTTTGTTAAATTTCAGAGTTTATATATATATATATACCCTAGGATTTACCTTAGTGCATAGAGATCATCTTGTGAAATTTTGAACGAAATCGAATAATGGGAACTGTCTGCTCAACGAACCCAAAAGTTATGTAGTATTTTTTCGTCTTTCGATCGCCTCTAATGTCTCATTAATAATGCTATTTTCAAAAAAAAAAATTGCTGCACAATGTAGGTATGATTGCAAGGATTTCAATTAGTGTTTATGTCTTATGTACTTTCAAAATTATACGAGATATGCAAGTTTTAAACAGTCGTTTCTAACTAATTACATTGGCCTCACAAAATGAACATTTGAAACTTTATTATCTCGTTCAATTCAGATTTACATGATACTATAATAATAAATAAAATCTTGCATAATCCAAATTTTGCAGCAAATTGTTTATATATATATATATAGAAGTTTATTACATGATGTTAATTTATGAAAAGTTATTATTTATGCCTTTTATATATCCTGAGTGCATCAATAATAACTCTTACAGAGATGCATTGTGTTCAGTATCAATGGTAAAAGTGATGTGAATGGCTTCATTTTTTTACTTAAAATGTGTTAGTTGATTTTAAATATCTGTATATGTTTATATTATTACCTCCGCCGAAGGAGGTATTGTTTTCACTGGTGTTGGTTTGTTGGTTGTTGGTTGGTTTGTTTGTCAGCAGGATAACTCAAAAAATGCGAAACGGATTCGGATGAAACTTTGTGGAGTTGTTGGAAATGCCGAAAGAAACAAGGTGATAAATTTTGGCATCTCTTTGTGCTTCTTTACGATGCAAAATGATCTTTTTTCTTTTTCTTTCCATGTACCTTTAGAGTGTAAACAATGATTAGAGATAGAAAATCGGGCGTGTGAAAGGGAGAATGTTTGAATGGGAATGTTGTGGGATCGGCTGAGGTTTGCACTCTCTGAGTGTACATATACATGCCTCTAGTTTTGGAAATCAAATTATGGTACAAAACCCTGTAATTTGATGATTTCGAATTCGGTTGGATAACGGTGAATTCTCGAAGTGATCAGAGGATTCATATTTGTTGATGTACAATACTTGTATCTGGGAATGGATTCGTTAAATAAAGTATGTTATTGTTTAAAAAGTTCAGGTGTATATTATTGCTATGAAATATCACTGATAATTTTCCCTCGCTATATGTTTCTGACTAACATTGAACTTACTTTTACATTATTAATAATGTAGATACTGCATATCTATGAATATATACATAATTTTCATTTACGGATTAGGATTTATACTCTAAAAGTATTGATAGAGGTATACAATTTGTAGAGAATTACTGGGTTTTTTTTCTAGTAATATTTCCGTTCTTAAATAATAGTCCAGTATTACGTATATAATACATAGGGGAGACATATCAGTCTAAATTTATACAACGACAAAATAACCATCACATTAGACCATAGAAAAACAATAATGTCACAATTGAATAATAGATGTAGGAATAAAAAAAATTAGATGCACATTATAATAACGAAACATCCCGAAGAATTACAAGACTAAGCAGACATTAAATTACAAATAGCTAATAAATGACTTTATAATTATCTAAAAATGACTGTGAGACTTCGTTGGAAAATATTGATTTCCTTCAAAGGGAGAGTTCACAAATTGTTGGTTACGAAAAGGATTTTGAGGGTGATACCTGAATATCCGGCGGCGGCGGCTGGTAGATCATTCCACCGACATTCTCTGGACCTTAAATCTCACTCGAAGTTAATTGCTAGCTATTCTTGCTTAAATATTAATACCGCAAAATCAATTGCGTTCAGCGATTATTTTTCCGTTTGTAAAGTCCAAAGAGCTTTAATTATGCTCTCATTGGGTTTATCCGTTCATTTTATGATAATTACAATTAATCTTTTTCGTATACAGTATATACAACTCGACAATTTGTAAATGCATGTATTGTGTTATTCTACAATACCGTCTATACAATGCGAGCCAAACAAAATACAATGATATCACAAAATCAACTTAAAAATCGATCAGACAAATTTCACTAATTCTATTAGAGTTTTTTTCCACTGATTCCGAATATGGTCTTCATTTTCAAAGTTAGAGATGAATTTTAGAGAATATGGATTTCAATTTTTCAGCACTTTTTCGATTAAGAGCCATTTTGGACATACAAGGACTGAAGTATTGAAAAAATAAATAGAAATAATTTGATTGAGCTTAGATCAAAGTAATCATTTCAATTTTTACTTCGTCTCTGGGACATTTAGACTTTAAAATATATGTCATTTTGTACCAAAAATGACGGTTTTACTTAGATACTCACTGTTTCTCACTAAAATGTTTACAAGATTCAACTTCATTTGAGCATGAAGAATAGTTATCAAGCTTTAATTTGATATGCTTCGTGTTCCTTAAAATGCTTTATTTTATAAGAATTAGCAATGAAGTTTTTTAATCCTCTCAATTTTTTAGAGAAATTCATAAGTCACCCGGTGAGATAGAAAGAAAAAGAATTGACGTCACAAAGTAGGTCAATAATAAAGAGGAATTTTACCCCTTCATAGGCATTTGAGTGCTATTTTCCCGGAAATCTTCCGAGGATCCAGGATTCCTAATGACTGGCCTGCCGGCTGTGCCGTCGTACACAACATTTGTGAGAAGAATGCACCGTGACGCAGCCTCGGATCAAGCATGGAGCAAGGAATGGAACTCTAGGAGGACATGACTCCCTTGAGGGTTTTCAGCCTATATATCCTCTTTGCATCAAAGAGGATGATGTGTAGGAGACAGATAGGGCCTGACGGACATTACCCCCTCCTCCTAAAGGCTGGTTTTCTGGCCTATTCCGTCTGCATCAAAGAAGATGACGTGTCGGACACCTCAAAGGGAGGAATTGACTCTCGTGAGAGAAAGAGAGTCATTGCCCTTGTCCTGTCTACCTACTAGCCTATTCTATCAGGGAGTCTCATCCTTCAAACTCGAGGAGCCCAGGAGTGTACCGCCAAGACAAAGACAGGCACCCAACAAACAATCCTTTCACTAGCCAATAACCACAATTTGATGGGAGACGTGCAGTTGTCTGCACACCGATCCCTTATCCAATCATCCCTTGGACATGGTGTCCTACCACAAAAACAAGATCATGTTATTATATTATTCGTATTATAACTAATCATGCATCTTTTTCCAGCCATGTCTATTTCAGAAGAAGTTGTTGAGTACTTCAAGAAGCCCCCCTACAAAAAGATCTTTCTTGAGCTGTGCTAAGAGCAGGGACACCGCCTGGGAACCTGACGGGCCATCCGCTATCAAATTGGAGTCATTGTGATTATTGGCTAGTGAAAGGATTGTGTTGTTGGGTACCCATATATATAAGGGTTAAAAAGGATAGATATTTGAATATAGTAAGTCAGAAAGTTTATTTATTAAGTTTTCTGATTCAATTTCATGCAAATGTATAGTATGTATGATCAACTGTATATCGTCCCCAGAAAAACAAAAAAGTACGTAGAAGAATATTATATTTAAGCAGTAAAATAAATTTCAATGTGTTGTGCTCTCAGTCTATTTGCAAAAAAATAATTTCGTATTGTGAATAGTTTATACGTGGCATCGCTTTTATTAATATTATTCAGCCTGAACCAAATAATATAATTACATAGAATAAATATCCTCCTAAACTCTCCAGAATCCTTATAAATACGTTTTCTTTTTAGATAGAAGAGTATTAAATATGATCATAAGGAGTACATTTCATATAACTAAAAGCAATTGACGTGATAACCAGTATATTTATGTATTAGAATCATATTCAACGTCAGTTGTAATCCCTGTCCTTTCAAGGAGGAAGACCTACAGAGATTATAATAATAACGTATTATTAAAATAATAAATATATTTTCCAAGGTCCATTCAAAAGTGCATTGTTTGAATGCAGATATCCTTTATGCTAGGATATATACAGCTTTATATTTTATACTGTTTCTCAACAAACAAACAAAAGAATGGACCATAATACCATAAGTAATGACAGCTCCGTGATGTTATAACTATCTTCTGTAGGAATCGCCTACATAAAGGGATAGAGCTATTGTATATCTAAATATCATATTAAAAATCGCGAGCAGACGAATTTAGCTTTGATTATAGGTTTGTCCCAAAGATAATAGATAATACAAGATGCGCAGAACGCAATGTTTAGATTCCTCTGATTAGAAAAGAAAACTAAAACGTCACAGATGACGTCACAGTAACTATTTGTTATTAATAAAATCAAAAGTATATTTAAAAACAGTGATTAATTTCAATTTCGGGGACGAAGGTGGTCCTGGTGGATCACTTGGTTGAAGCCCGGGAGCTCTCCGGCGGAGGCGGAGCTGCAGAGTACGGCCACGTTGCTCCGGAGCTCCTAGATGCGTGCGGGCTACCAGCCAAAGGCCTCAGAGTCCCGTGCGGTGTTCATGGCTTCCACTTTCCTCCCTGATGCTGAAGCTGTGCGTCCCGGGTGGCTCGTGGCGGAGGGAGCCTCCGGACGTTATTCCTTTGAGAGCCTTACGTTCTTAGCTTGTTGTCCTAGAGGTGTTAGATGTACAGGCAAATCGTAGCTGTGATGACGTCACATTTTTTATTGGAAATATACTTCTTTGTTTACATGAGTTCTCCCCCCCCCCCTGGGTTTGTCCCAATATAATCTGCATTATCTGATCAAATAAAAATGACATGTAATACCTTTTAAGGAAAATACTAAAACGTTGATAAATAATTGTTTCAAAAGATCTTGCTAGAACAAGGAGGAAAGTAGACGTCTTCCGGAAGGATCGATTATACTTTCCATGCTACCTCTACCAACTCCAAAGGCAGATTAAATAAATTTTATACAGAATGAATTATTCTTAGCATTATGTATACTTCGGCACTTTTCAAGAATATCGTCCAGAGGGTTAAGGTTGCGTGATAAATTTTAAGTTGTAATTGCAAAATTTAACACTGTATAAATAGAGAAAAAAGAAAGGAAGAAAGAAAGAGGGCTCTCATCATTTTAGGTGCTATTTATCGACAGTTTATGATGTAAGTCCTGTATCCCTTGGGAGTTTAAGCCTTCACAGAAGAGCGTGGAGGATACCTCCAATAACATATTAAAACAGGACCTACATCATACGCTGCCGATAAATAGCAGCCCAAAATGAAGAAAGCTTCTTTCATTCTTCTGTTCTTTTCTTATTTTTACAGTGGTAGCTTTTACAATTGGAACCTTAAAATTTATCACGCAACCTCAACCCTCTGGACTATATTATTAAAAAGTGACTATACTTCTATTTTCTTATATTAAATATGCTTTCTGGTTTATTAATACTTAATGATTGTTTAGCTGTACTAATGTCGTATATTTGATATTTTTATGATACCAATATTTTATTATTATATGTGAGGTGCCCAAGAGAGGAAATGTAATAATGCAATGTTCAATAATGTTTAATAGACATATGCTTTGGGTTTTATGTATTTATTTTTGTTTTTTTGTTTACATAACAATGAAACAGGAAAAGAAAATAATATATAAAACAAAAGTGGGGTTATTCATGGGAAGTTTAAGGTGACGGAAGCTGAACTGCAATTATCTACTTTAGAATTATAATGCACACAAGTATAAATA
>CP045899.1:15357960-15376484 GCA_013387185.1 Caligus rogercresseyi
TTTCGCGGTGTATATTACTTAAAACATATAAAAAATGTAGTATCACTTATTATATAACGTCCAGATGATCATTTAGAAGCTATGTTTTACACGTTTTTAAATAAGTATAACACAACTTTCCTCCCTAAAATGTAAGATTTTATTGGTAAATAGTCCTGAAATATATTCTAGAGCCTTTCGAATATCGTATTGTTAGTATTTATATCATATTGTTAAAATATGATGCTTAATACATCATGTCGATACAGCGAGTCTAAGAAACATCATATTATTATTCTTATTTCATGACTCGTATTATAAAAAGTATTTACTATGATTACAGTCTATATTGGTTCCTCTATTGCAGACTAGGGCTGTCAAAATTGCTCAAAATGACATTTGAATATTCGTTTGAAAAAAAATCACGAATTTGATCTATTCGAATATCTGATTGCCCATTTTACGCATTTGCCGTGTAGCCCATATACGGCAATAATGCGGCAAAAACATAGTTAAAATCAGATCATTAAATCATCATATATAGCTATAAATATTACAATTCAGATTACAGCAGAAACGGTATGAGCTTAAAGCGAGAGACATCGCGAACAGTCAGAGGCTCATTCACAAAACAGATGGAGGCGCTTATACCGCGGGAGTGTTTTTTCACATTCAAATATTAATTTGTCGCTTGTACCGCGGGAGTGTTTTATAACATTCGAATATTAATTTTCACGTTCGAATTCGCTTTTTGGGATACTATTCGAAGTCAAATTCGAACTTCGAATATTTGTTGATATTGCAGACTATGAAATTTCTCCTTCTATTGTTAAATAGATAATATATGTATAACCAAATGATAGTCGATTTAGACAAGGACATTTTTTAGTATGTATAAACATATGAGTCATTTATATATTCCTTACATAAACCTCTGCAACAGGACATAGACACATTGAGAAATGTCTGAAAATCAAAAACTTTCAAGGACTCGAAGGTACAACTTCATTTTACTTAATGCAAAGACGTATTTATTTGATTATTTAATAGGTAGACATATTATTCATAAGAAATTCATAGACAATGATTTGGCACACCAAATATAACGACACATTACTCAAAATGCATACATTTACAATATTTTATACACTATAAAATAGTAATCATAATGTTGTTGTCTTGTATTTGATATGTGAATACAAACTTCATTCTCACATGTATGACAATAAAACTTTTTGTGCATATATGTAGACGATTGAATATAGCTTGAGTGTTTGAGGCAAAGATAAATATTCAAAAAACATCCACTCCAAGAATAAGAAAAAAGAATATTCATACAAGAGGAGAAGAAAAATAGAGACAAAATCATTTTTTACAAACACTAAAATTCTTTCTATTATATCATTGTTAATATTTCATAAAACGTGTAGAGATATATTGATTTGACATATTTAATCATTTTCAGATCAAGTCATGATTTCTTAGCATAAAAAATCTTCTTCATCTTAAGAAAGTAAGGCAAAATTATCTAAATTTATACGTATTTACACAAAATTATAAAAAAAACTTCCGACAGTAAATGACTAACAATATTTAAACATAACTAGCAAAAAGGAATTGCATGTTTTCCTCCCCTTAAGTCCTTTATATTGACAGCTCTTCTTAAACCTATATGAACTCTGCAATTATAAATACAAAAAATATTATTTCAAAAATACTCTTTATGCATAAAATTTGTATAATTAATGATATAAATGTAATGCTTTTAATCAACTATCTTCTCCTTTCCTAGCAATGCTCCACTTAGTGCGTCACTGGATCGTCGTGTCATCATCATCATCCAGATCCATTTGACCCCCATGATGACCTCTGGCTTCCCAGAAGCCTCAAATCCGCCATAAATCAAAGAGCACTGAAGACACATCATGCATCATTGTTCATAGACTTCCTTTCTAATAAAAAAGAAAACAAAATAACCCTTAACAGACAATACATAACAATAATAATAATAATACATATGCGTTTGTATCTGCCTACATAGGAGGAGATTGAGCGAAGCTTTTAGTGTGGATAATGCCAACGTATAACAATAACAACCATAATGGATGGTTTGTTTATCTTCCAATGCGCTTTTTTTAGTGAGAGAGTGGCAAAAGTATGAATCGGATTATAGAGAGAGAGAGACTGTCAGATTACACTTCATATATATATATATATATATATATATATCAGATTTATGCGAAGGAGTTCCATTATATATATAGAGAGAGAGATAGATAGATAAATACGTTCCTTAGTTTACTGGATTTAACATTAATAAGCTGTTTGAAGAGATAAGATAATACAAATTGGATGTTTTGAGAGAGACATATGGGGGGATATGGAGAAGATGATTTAGTCTTCATTTTATGTCGTATATTTTTAGTATGGATCTTTCTTTGTCTATATATATATATAAGGATTGGGTTTCACATACGTGTATTTGTAGGTATTTCATACTGTAAAGATAATTTTATATTAGTTATCACCGCCGTTTTGGAAAGGAGATATTTGCCATGGACTCATCATGAACCTATAACATGAAAGGAAGCGATTTTTTAGGCTGATGGACTTTTGAAATATATACCTTCATAATCAACGAGGATATGAAAAAATTCCTTAAATGGATCTGGCAATATCAACAAATTATGCAGCTCATTTTTTGCTAATTTGTAGATGCTGCTTTTGATATTAGGGAGAAATGGCCAAGAAAAATATATGATCAAGGAAGAAATAACCCAAGATAGAAAAGGAAAATGGGAACGCATGAAAAAAATGGCCAAATCAATCTTTAATCCCATCTAATAAACACAACAAGAAAATCGTTGATCCATAATAGCTTTAAAAAATATCTTTATTTATGCTAAATAAATATAATATAATGCTAAAATAAATATCCTTATTTACTCACTTTATATGAGAAATAGTATTTTTAAATACTTGGCTGTACTCTACTCAAAAACTTGCCTAACAAAGCATTTTGGGCCATTTTTTTCATGAGTCATCATTTTCCTTTTCTATTTTGAAATATTTCTTCCTTATTCATTTTTTCTGTGGCCATTTCGTCCCAGGCTGTATTTTCCTAGTCTATTTCTTCTGAACACCGATACTCAAATGTTTATTTCAAACATTTCTTAGTTGTTTTGTTTGTTTTTTGTACACCAGTACAACAATTTTATTTTCATTATATCCATTACAAGACATTAACAACAAAACTTTCAAAACATCAAACTTTGTAATAAAATTTTAACTAAAACATTAACATTATAAACTGTAGGGGGGAAAATTGTAGGGGGGCTCTTAAGATATTTAAAAAAAAAATTGTATTAATAAAAAAACCATTAAGTATAGATACAATATACAAAGGACAGCAATTATGACAATAGCTTTTTTATTGTTTTATCTACTATTTCTTTAAAATTTTGGGGTATGGGGATTCTTTCTGTTCTCAATTTGTATAAAAAGAACTGGGTCTTTGCCATGATAAAATTTACTTCTTCTTGATGTAGACCGGTATAAAAGAAAACAAAGCTTGTACGCCGCAATTGTAATCCTAAAAACTCGTTAAAAATATATTGAAGATAGTTTAAAACCTCCCCTATCTGTGTACACTCTAAAAGGAAATGTTTTGATGTCTCCAAACAGTTCTTGCAAAAGAAACAATATCTTTCCTCCTCCGTCTTTCCATAGATACTGCCCAGGGTAAGGGTATTTGTAACCACCCTATACTTGAACCAGAACAAGGAGCGACACAACAGTGCCGATTGAAGTCCCTTTATGATATCACGTACCAGCATACTCAAACCATAATTTTCTTTTCTTCTGTTTATTTGATCTAAAAACTATTTCCTCATTTTTTTGTCCATTAGGGAATACCGCAGACTTTTGGTGTTTGTTAATTTGATAAAACCAAAAAAAACAATTTCTAGGGCCACATTCCCTGCTTTTAAAATCTATTAAGCTTAAAAAATTTCGTCTTTCTAGTAATTCATTTGGTGTAAAAAAATTGTCTTGAGTAAAACCTCTCCTATGTAGCTTATTTTCCAGTTTATTGAGGTGTTGGTTAAAAATTGTAATCTTTTGTTCCCTGCTACGGGCTCTTGCCATTCCATGCAAGGTAATATTGCATTTGTCATTTCACCAAAGATCCCTTCGTTCCTATCCCAAAATGGGCTAATTTTTTTAGCTATCTCTAAAATTTTGTGCGGGCCATTACCCACATCTTCGTCTATGGAATGCCCCATTTGCTCCCTATATAAATAATCCAACGCTTCTGCCCATATAGAGTCTTTTTCTAGTAGTCTCTGAACCCATTTGAAAAGAATGGCCTTCCAAAAGTTATTTATAAATATTAAACCCAATCCTCCGTACCCTACTGGAGTTATAATGCGATTCCAGGATATATTTCTTGGACGACCCTCCGGATATAAAAATGAATCACAAATTTCGTCTATTTTTTTACATAGAATTTCAGAAAATGGGGTTAATCTTAAGACATGAGTCACTTTCGGTAAAATAATTGCATTCCAAATAAAATTCTTGCAGTAGGGTTTTTCTTTTAAAAAAACGCATAGGAGGTTTTGTTTTTTCTTACTTTTTCCTCTATAAGCGTACAGTTCTCAATAAAATCACGCTCATCTAAAGATATATTTGTTCCTAATATTTTCATAACACTTGTTGATTTAATATCCCCCATATCAAAAGGTATAGCAAAATCGGACATTATTTGGGTTTTACGTAGATTAACCTCTAAGCCAGAACATTTCTTATGTTCTTCCAAAATTCTAAGTGTATTTTTTACGGAATCCTCTATATCACCTCTACTTCCAGTAAAGATCATGGTCATATCGTTGGCAAACGCAAGTACTTTTATTATACCTTTTCCTACCTCAATACCCTTTATTTGCCTAGATACTTGAATTTCTTCAATCATAGAATTCACTGACATAATAAACAAGGTGGGGGAAATCGGATCACCTTGCCGACATCCTCTATTAATTTGAAAAACGTTCTTGGTATCCTCATAAAAAGTAAAAAGATTGCATAGACCTACTCCTACCATTTTAATAACAGTGTTGATTAAGTATCCAATACAAATATATTTCATTTATTCATAGCAGCCATGACTCTGAGGGCTGAAATCTTCGAGTTTACATTTGTGCATAAGTTTGAAATGATAAGGATGTTTCTTAAGACAACATTGTATTCCTTTAATTGAATGGATCGACCCATACACATGTTTCCACCACGATTACTCTCATTTCCAATATAATGGAAGATACTTTTACTACTGCTATCAAGGACATAGGAAGGCCTCATAAAATCATTTTGTATTTTTTAACGTACTCATAAACTAACAAGAGGAATTTGTATGTACTTTTTCTAAAGTTATGTACTAGTATGATCTAACTAACAAATATATGTACAGGTACAAGTAAATAAGCTGAGGGATGTTTTGTCACAGCTTAACTCCTACATAAATGATTTTACGGTCAAAAACTGAACAAAATAGAACAACTTACCCTTTCAGCATTTCATTTTTTCTATTCCTTTCAAAGTCCTTATAACTATTTCTTGAGAAGATTGACTAAGATAAATAATAGTTTTAAAAGTTCGTTAAAAACGGCTTAAAAATAAATTGCATGCATTTTTCAAAGAAGAGGTTTGAAATGTAAGGACAATGATTGTTGGTGAGAGAGCAAAGACTATATAAAATTAAGATATATTTAAAATATAGCTTTACAGAAATCACCAGATCTCATCCCGATCATTATCCACGACGCGTTTTTTTTCCACAATATCATAATCCTTTATTTATCCTTGTTCTAAGTGTTCTTCAGCCTAACCAAAGCTCAAAATTCATTGGTATTATACTTAAAACTAATGAACACTAAATAAGACAAAATATATTCGTCCTATGCAAGACAACCTGGAATACTTACTACGGATTGATTGATTTAGTGAGAGGCCAAAACTCAGAGATGTCTACATCATGTAACCTTGGATTAATTCTCGATGATAATCAAACAAAAACTTTATTTTGGCATCCGCTTCTTTATGAATTCAATGAATCCATCAAGACATGTAAATATGAAATCATCCATGAAATTCCATTCATCCTTTTCCCTAAGGAAATAATAGAAAGAACATGATCCACGAATGACTTTTCCTAAGAGCAAGACAATATTGTATTATTAAGTTTCTCTAGTAGTATATGAGAAGTATTCATTTAATTTGATCAAAATATTGGTTGCTTATAAATTTGAAGGATACTTTTTTTAGCCTCTTTTCCATAAAGATCAAAATAATAGACAAATTAAAATGGAACCAAAAAAATGATTGTATAAATTAACATAAATTGTTAAGAAATATTATTGGCTTTCAAAGAGAATTTATTCGATCGCCTTAATTTTTAATGCTTGCTATTTTCAAACACTTTAAAATTTGTATTTAGTTTTTATGTTATCCAAAATGACGAGTGCAAGTTTTGAAATTGTCGTTTTTGTGAATACCCCAAAAAACGACTATTTAAAACTGCGGATGTACATAAAAACTAAAAAAATTTAAAATCCTTGCAATCATACCTACATTTGCAGAAAATTGTTTGAAAATAGCATTATTAATGAGGACATGAGAGGCGATCGAATGACGAAAAAAATATGACATAAGTTTACTATAAAACTTTTGAGTCCGTTGAGGAGACACTTCCCATTTTTCGATTTCGTCCAATATTTCACAAGACGATCTCTATGCACTAAGGTAAAATCCTAGGGGGAGCCCAACTCTCAATTCCGAAATACTTGAGATAAGATATCATATATATATATATATATATATATATAGTATATATATCAGCATATGCTTTAACACAAATGCATTGATAAAAACCTCAACCTTTGTCGGGCCAACACAATGGTACAAATGAAGTAAGGCCTCTTATATAACAAATCATCATATTAAGGCCTCTCCAAAGACCGCTCTAACAATGCTCCCTCAAAACACCTGGCAATCCCACCATATAAGTGTTGAATATCCCCTCTTTGAATAACAAGGCTTTGATCTTTTGAAAAAGGGGATACTTTTTATGGTTAAAGGGTTTTATTTCTAGAGATATCCATAATCCCCTCCCTCATAAGTTCATGCAAAAAATAAAAGAATATAGTTCTTTAAGGTAAAAACCATTCCTATGCATACTTTCGGCCTATCATGCCTACATATTGTATAGCACAGAGGACAGGGATTGTCACTACTAAGATATATTTTTGGGCGTTAAGTGTCTCTTCTTTTCTAATTTTTTCTCTTGTGCTTCAAGATAGATTAAAAAAATATAAAAATCGTGTTATAAACATAAATGAATGTTTGAGCAATGAGTTTATTTTTTATTGTTGTGTTTATTAGTATTTTATAGTCCCATAGGTGAGTTTTGCAGGGGTCAACACCTCTCATGACCTTTTGGAGAGAATATGCGTTTGATTGACCCCCATGCATTGCAAAAGGCTTAATTCCTCCGCAATAACTGCGTGTACCTTGTGCAATGAGATATAAAGATTATGAATCATAATAACTTGATTTTGTTTGGATTTTTGATGGTGGGATGTAAATGGTGTCTGGGAATATATGTAGGTGCATGTGCTCCTCTAATTGTTGTCCTGTGAGCCTTGTGTCGTATATAATATAGTTAAGCAAGTCGTTAAAGTAGTATGTGAAGCTAGAAAAAAATGGTCTTAAAATTAAATTTAAAATATTTTCTTATTTTTGGAGCTTTTATTGATGTTTTTCTTCGTTAAAAAGTTATTGTATGTTAATAAGAAATACTATTTTTATCATATACAATACTAATCATTGACAATTATTCATAACATTAAAAAGGCGAAAATTTAGATGCTAGTCGAATGCGCTTGTCCATTAAAAATCCATATTAAGACTTTATAGGTATGTGTTTTTATTATCTTTATTACATGAAGTAATTGGGTGTTAAAATACATAAACATACATTGTAGTCTAAAATCAAAATTCATCCAAAATTAAACAATTTTACGCTTCTAAAATATAATAAATAACATCCAAGCAATGCACATCAGTAAAACAAATAAAAAAGATTATAATAATTTCAATAACTTTTTCACTATTTTTAAAAGATGCTTTGACTTTGATGGGATGTACTTGATTTCTTTTGCAGCGACGCTCCAGGAGTTGTCCAGAAGCGACGGTATCCGTAGGGAAAGGGCTCCATATCTTGCCGCCGCTGAAAGCATTATGGTTCCAAGTTCCCCGGATCTTATGCATTCGTTTGCAGTTGATAGTTAATCTGTCTGTAGACAATAAAAATACTTTTTAAATAAGAGATGTTTAATAAGAAATTATTATTATGATTGATAAGCAAAAAATATTACAAAGTCATATCATATTCCTAAAATGGTAGAACATATGCAAGTTTTAGATTGTGCCTTAATATTTTAAGCAATTTTCGAATTGTAATCGTTCTGGAAAGCTTATGTAGGGTCCAAAATATTACATTCATAATCGCCAATACACTACTCAATGGTATCGTTGAACACAGAGGCATCAGTATTTCAAGCAGAAGTTGTGGCAATTACAAGATCTGTAGAAGATCTCCTTAATCAAGAAAAATTCTCCAAAAATATTATAATTAGATCCGACTCCCAATCACCGATTGCAGCTCTTCTCAACCCACTTACAACTTGTGAGGTAGTGAAGAACTGTAAGAAGGTCCTGATTGAAGGAAAAAAGAACAAAAACATTCATATTGAATAGTGCAAAGGTCATAATGCCATAAGGTAAAACGGTAATTTGCAGATCATCTAGCAAAAATGGAAGTGTGAGCAAAATCCGAAAAAATGTCGGTGTTCCTCCAAGTTATATAAAGAAAACACTTAACCATTTATTTTGCAACAAATGGTGTCACCGATACAGAAATGACCAAAAGATGAAGCATACACGCTCCATGCTGAACCCCCGAAGCCAAAACCCATCAAATACCGACATCAAGATACCCAACTTCTTGTCCAAGCCTATACCGGGCATAGACAATTTCTCTCTCATTTGAGTAAATGGAAAAACACGAGTGAAATATGTGATCTCTGTTTGGAAGAACCGTAGACTGATCATCATTTAATCTACAAATGCCCCGCTTTGTCCTACGAAAGGCACCTAGTTTCGCAAGAGGAGGACGAGGAAACAAAAATAATCAAGTTTTTAAAATGTACAATGATGAAGAATGTTATTTTGATTTTTTTAAATATATAAATATGATTACTTTTCTTTTACTGTTGAACACAGATACCCCAATGTGTGGTTGTATTCTTTACTTTAGTTATGTATATTATATGTTTGTCTATTGTAAACAGTAATAAATTATAAATAACTAATCGCTCCTTAACGGATCATACATTTTTAAGCCATCAAAGCAAATTTTATTTTTAGGAGGTATTTTTAAAGCCAGAATGTTCATTACCATTAGCACAAATGCTACTCAATTGAACGTTAAATCACAAGAAGTAAATACGACTAAGGTATATAAATCACAAGGTACGTTTATTGCATTTTTTAATTCATAGTTAAATGTCTTAATTACCTCCGCCGAAGGAGGTATTGTTTTCACTAGCGTTGGTTTGTTTGTTGGTTTGTTTGTCAGCAGGATAAATCAAAAAGTACGGAACAGATTCGAATGAAACTTTGTGGAGTTGTTGAAAATGCCAAAAGGAACAAGTGATTAAATTTTTTGCATCTCTGAGTGTAGAATTAAGATGCAAAATGAGCTAAATACTAATAAATATTTCAAGTTAGCCTACTCTGCCAATAGATGTCGCTGTGCTGTGAAATCGGGTGCCGGGAGCGTCTTTCTCTCGGAATTTCCGTCGAGGGAAACCCTTCCCCGTCCCTCTACGCCGCCCCAGTCATGAAAAATCCGCCTCGGAAGGCTCATAAGGACCCCGTGACGGCGGAGGTTTGCACTCTCTGAGTGTATATATGCCTCTAGTTCTTATTGTTACGCATCAAAAATATATTGTTTTAATTTATTTTTGATGACGTAAGTGGGAGGAAATACATTACTCTTACCGCTTGGCGGTGTGTCACCATAAATAAATCGAAAAGTCAGCTCTTTGGCAATATGAACAGTCCTTTTTTTCAATATACCTTGGATATGACATCAAAATAATTGCTAATAATCAATCACTAAAATCCTCATGATAAAAACACATTGTGTTTATATCTTTGAGGGAAATCAACATACTAAACTACAATACTTCATCAGTTCACAAATATTCAACTCATAATTCTTTAGTTATAATAATTGAAGGAAAGTACGTTTTTCTAGAGGAAGCAGCAATTAACAAAGTTTGCAATTTTTCATTTTGTTGTGTCATGTCATGTGGGGGAAAGCTGATGTAAAATGAGACCCTTAAAAACAATTATTCTCTCCGGAGGTCAATCATTTGTCCGTTATAAATACTTTGTGGGAAAAAGAAATAGATAATTGAATTTTAAATCATTTTCACATAGGTGAAAATATTTTTCCCCTTACAAAAGAAATATTTCTCCATATGTTTCCGATTGAACATTTCCTCCAGTCTTTCCAAAATAATTAGACTCTTTAATTATTTACAAACCTAAAGAGTACTTGCTTTATTTTCCCGAGGATTGAAATATGCGTTTTCCTTCTATAAAATAGTTTATTTATACTGAATGTTCAACTGTACAAAAAATGTTGGGGGCGCAGGTTCGAATACTCCCGAGCGGGGATGGTCATTTTTGGTCTACCTCATAGACAAGCGTATCTAGGTTCGATAGACTAATTTTAATGACATAATGCTTGTTTATATCCTGTCGAATGCAATTCTATCGAACCATATGCAAAAAAATTATGTTTGATGATACTAAAACCATTACAATAAAAGTACTAATTTTATATGTAGCATAATTTGATTCAAATGGCATTTCACTAATTGAAAAATATATGTTACTATGACCTCATTAAGAAATTTAGCTCATAGTACCATTATTTTAACGAGGATTTATTTAAGGCTTCGCAAATATACTACATAACACTTATAAGATGGAATAATAATGTATATATGAGCAAATTGTTATAATGCTATCACAAATGTTTGTATTAAAAAATGGCCTTACAACGTAAAGAAGAGTGACAGAGAGTCATTTTACTGTCTGCGTTCCGCCAGAGACGGATCTCCATAAGTTTCAATAGTCGAATGCTACATTGAAGACTTATTGCGTTTTTTACGTAGATATCTCAGAGTAAAAACAATAATATTTGGAGAATATTTTAAAAAATAAGCAAATTTTTACAGATATGTTTATATTTTGATTTATTTGTCTTGATAAGAGTATTTATGTTGTGACTTATTTATGTACCGGACATTCATTTTAAACCATGGTTATTACCTCCGCCGAAGGAGGTATTGTTTTCACTGGCGTTTGTTGGTTTTTGGTTTGTTAGTTTGTTGTTGTTGGTTTGTCAGCAGGATAACTCAAAAAGTACTGAAAGGATTTGGATGAAATTTTGGAGTTGTTGGAAGTGCCAAAAGGAAGAAGTGATTAAATTTGGCATCGTGCCAATGAGTAAATACTACTAAATTTTCAAGTTAGCCTACTTTGCCAATAGATGTCGCTGTGCTGTGAAATTGGGTAGCGTGCCTCTCGGAATTTCCGTCTAGGGGAACCTCCCCGTCTCTCTACGCCTCCCAGTCGTGAAAAATCCGCTCGGAAGGCTCATGACGGCGGAGGTTTGCACTCTCTGTGTAATATGCCTTTTTATATATAGACTAAATGCTCTATCTTATATATTATTGTATGCTTTTCTGTTTGAATGTACATCACATGTTTTGAAAAAGGAAAACAAATGCAAAAATGGAGCTAAAATATTCTATTTTAAAGTGGGTTATTTTATGCTGGAAAAAGTAGGTTATCATCAATGGACACAATTCAAAGCAAAATATGTTTTTATGTCAAACGAGGCTTCTTCGTGTACCACTAAAATTCTTATGTTATATTACATATTTTGTTTTTAAATTATTTTGATTTGTTTGTTAGTTGGTTCTTAGTTTTTCAGATTGTTTAATTTTTTTGTCATTATACTATTGTATTGAAATCAATAAGGTTTTGCCTAATGACAAAAAACAACTATTTAGAAGCTGTGAACTACAAAGCTAAAAATATCCATTACTATCCCAATACACCATTAATATCTTCACCTTAAAAATAATTTATTCACTAACGATCAATGTTTCCTTATTAAAAGTCTTCATAATACTACTACTAATCATAATAATAGGTTTTTTATATTAGCATACATTATCTGGCTGGCTGATAATATAGCTAAGAAGAATGATTATGTCGTCAACACCCACCTACATACATATTTGATATTTTCATGCTTACTAAGAGGCTCAGGATTGTAACACTTGGAGGGAACCCCCGGATAATGGAGACTTAGGCCGACCGTAAAATGTTAATTTTATTAACGAACGGCTTGCTCAATATATGAACATAGCAGGGATCACCGCATTTGGAAGTAACAAGTCAAACCCCTTGATGGTAATCAAAAATAAAGCTGCTCGCCACATTTCTAGACCATACACACAAAGAAAATTGGCACCCGTGGCAGCTAGAGTATGGAACATCTACCTAGAACTCAGATACGCCAAAGTAATTGGAAGGTAAGAGAAGTTGATGGAAGACTAGTCACGACAGCCCCCAGCTAGTCCTACATTATTATTGTTTGGATTGAAATATTTTTATATTAGATTTAGTTATAGTCTTTTTCACTGTTTTTATTGAGTTATTATATATCAGAACACTTACATTGATGTAGCTGAATAGTTAAACCCATAATAGTATTGAGTAACTTGAATTACAGGAGCGTACACATTGTTTTCAAATATTTTTTTTCGATTAATAAACTTAAAAAGAAGTGTATAGTTATATTTCTGTAAAACTACAAAGTCCAAGGTGGAGAAAGGGCGGCAAGAGGGGATGTGTTGGCCGAATAATGGTGATTATTTGGTGCACAGTGACAAAAAACATAGTCATAGGCAGTTATGAATATTGTCGTTTCTTATAGTTCAAGATATCCTTAAAAATAGCATTCTCCAAATCAATACGGTGCTGGATTATACAATCCTAACTATTTTTTGGACTTTTTGCCAAAGGCCTTTGGCTATATTTTGTTATATAAAAAGTATGATATTTATAAAATAACATAAAACATTTAGGTACAAAAATACAAAACAAAATATTGACAGGAATATATTAATTATTCAAGTAGCGTTTCACATAAGAAATCTCCGATATTCTGATGGATGAGCAACCCGAAATGTACAGTGTTTGGGGTTCTAATGTATGTTTTTGGGTGTGCTTTTTTGCAATATGATAGAGACTCATATATATAAATTAATGCGTTCAGAAGAAAATTTACAATTGGAGCAATTTGATTATTATAAAAAGCGTAAATGCACAATCATAACGGTTGATGACGTAAAAAATTTAAATATGTTACGAAAGTGTGTGTAAACATTCACTTTAAACCGACATGGGGTGAACTTTCTAGACTCAGTCCTGGAAAATTATTGAAGGATGATATATTCTCATTCGAAATAAGTAACATATTTGTTTAATTCCTAGGATAGATCCACCTAAGAGGAACTTCACCCAGTATCAACCGGTGACCTGTCGAATAAATATGGTCTGTATTACTAATATTAATACTTAAAATTGAAATGTTTTAAAATAAAATCCCCTAAGGACAATCTGTCCGTGATATTTTTAAGAATTATCAAACAATAGCTCAATAAAAAGAATGATGGAATATGATATATAAATTATGTGAGGTCAATTCTTCTGGTATTAATAATTTAATTCACTTATTGTATAATGAGATATACAATAAGCAGATAAAATTGTTAATACTAGAAGAATTGTCCTCATTCATGACGGATATATATATATATATCAGCATCAATCTATTATTTTTTAGGGTAAGCCTCTTTTGAAAAACCTTTAAATTTATTAATGTATGTACCTAAAATACTTATTTCATTGCCCAATAAAGATTTCTCAAAGACTCATCATAGGGTGTTAGGGGCAAGCCCAGTATGAAAATGCTACACATTATAAGACTAAATGCCCCATTATCAAGCCTAATCACTTTTTCATTATGGCTATTCACATTTTAAGGGTGTCGAAGAGCAGTCATCTACACACATACATACATACAAATCTAGTCTGACTTTACACTCATGGCATTTAAAGCCTGCATAAACTTTTTTATTGATCTGAGATATAAATAAATGCATGAGTTTTTTATGCCTTTGACTGCTAAAGTGAGTGCTGTTGTTGTTGTAGTATTTTTTCAGGTTAATTCCCTTCCAGAAATTAAATATATATGCTCATGATGGTGATCCCCCCATATAACGCCTTATAAATTTAATTTATGCTATCTTACTTTTTATTTACGAGCAGGCTCTGTGCTAGAGATGCGCTGAAATTAGCAAATTGTTGTGTTTATTTTTGCACAAGGCAAATTTAATAATATATATATAATATATATATATTATATATATATATATATATATATTGTGCAAAAGGAACAACGCAAGCACAAATCGAAATATATTTTTTGCTTTATTGTTTTAAATAATTAAAATTTATTTTTATCAAGTTATATTCCTTGAATATTCTCTCAAGTGCTGAATAAATATGTGAGCGGATATAGAGGCATTTTGAGCTCTTATAAATAAGAAACAAATCAGTAAAGAGGAGATTATAGTTCAAGAAACCTCACAAATAAGTTTCACTTAGCAACTTCATGTTCTTTTTCTTACGTATCTTTCGTCAGAGAAAAATTTATTAATCGTTAGTGATGTTAAAGTGAACTAAACAGTCATTAATTTCCCATACCTATTGATATTGAACAATTCCATTCAAAGGATTGGCTAAGTATATGGATCGGAGTTACTTGAGAAAACAATTGTTGTTCTCAATGATTCAACAGCCTCGAAAGAAGTGATAGTTCCATATTCCTTAATGCCAACTGTTTTTATTATTATTTACGCTCCTCTTTTGTTCAATCATTAACGTAAAAGAAGTCCCAATACATTAATCAACATATGTAAGAAATTAAAAGCACATAATTTTTAATATGTTATCCTTTTATTTGTAAAATCTTGTAATTATATAGCAGCAAATGTATATTTTGTTTGTATGTATAAATACATACACATAGGTCCGTGGTCACAACAACATCATCTCCATCCTAGTCTGTAAAGCAGTATATTTTACTTCAAATAAGAAGTAGCAGCCTTCATTCCGTGCTATTGAGAGCGTCAGTTGATCCGCATTGTATTTCGAGGCATGTCTAACTTCTTCAGCCAACAAAGAAGGAAAATATCGGAACTAATATATACTACTCAAGCGTATATTTTAAGTCCTACTATTAACTGAAGTGGTCGTAAAGAAGTAAATTGGCAATATAAGTTCGCAATATAAGTATATAGACTCTCAGGAGGCGCATCTGACAAATCCCACGAACATAAAGATCTCAAGAGCTATACTATAAATTAAGGCGAGTGAGAAGAGAGGGTTTGAATGAAGTAGTAATAAAATATTTCATACATATGCATATACGGAATATTAAAAGGAATCGGCGGGCTTGTCCCTAGATACAAAGACAAAAGATTTTTACCGCCAAAGACTATTGTTGTGTGCGATGGTCATTGTACATATAAGTGTCTAAGCCTCTTGAATCTCTTTCTTGCTCACTATCTCTCCTTCTGTCATTATAGGGATTATCCATGGATAATAATATTAATATACCTACAGAGTGACGGAAAAGATGATCATTTCCTCTATCACTGCCTACATAAACAAAGCAATGGTAATCAATATCAAGAGATAGCATATGGGGCTTCTCTCAAGCTCATACACAAACATCATTTTCACCATTTAGCACCTTATTTTTCAGATCGATGATCCATTTATCATCAGATATATGGATGATGAAACAAAATAATCATTCATTATCTCTCTGATTATAAGCAGCTGATTTATTGAATTAATATTCATTAGTGATATTAGCAGACCTGGGATTCGGTAACGCCGATTTGGTAAATTTTATTATATATCTACCGAATATCGATCGGTGCTGTAGATAAGAAAGAAAGATAAATTTATTTATGTATCTGCTATGTGACTTTTCATATGCCACATTTAGTATCGTACAATTTTTAACAAAAGAAAATTAAGTACATAATTTGTTATAATTTTTTTAGAGACTATTTGAAATTTACTGCATGTTATTTACATATATGCACTCGGATTTTGAAGGAAGTGGAAGGCAATAGCAAAAAATGATTTCCTTAACTGTCTTTTGTTATATGGTGTCCGATATTAAATCCACTTTCAGCTCCGGAGTTGCTTATTTATTTTGCAAAGTTCAACTTCTTCACACCATGTAACAACGCTTCCAGCTCTAAATACCGATTTGCATTCGGTAGTCGCAGCTCTGGATATTAGAGACATCCATTCCTGGTATTTGTAAACGATAAGAATCCAGGTCCATGAAAGAGACAATTTGTGCTTGTAAGGATGATATTCTTATTATATGAAGGCACATACACAGCCTCGAGTGAAGCTGCGATACCTTATACCGTAATGACGTTTTTTTATTATAAACTCTTCTTTTCTTTCAGTCATTTACTTTCGAGAAAAACATTATCTATTTGTTAATCTTAGAATTAGGCAAGGAAACCATGCTGAGACTTGCTTTTTTCTCGAAAGTGATTGGTTGAAAGAAAAGGAAATTAAATATTACTGATGATAATAAGCAGTATAAAAAATGCATTCATTCACGGCTGTGGGACTCAGAGGAATATAATCCCTAAGAATGTTAAATATATTTTCTCACGTTACGGGATGCCCCAATTCTGATAATAAAAAATATTACCGATTAAAATTAACTAAATCAAGTAATTTTTTCACTTTAGGGGGCAATTTTTTTTAAAATATAATTCACATTTCTAAACATACTAAAAAATATTATATCTATTTCATATTGAGGTAAATACTTTTAAAAAAATATACAAATAAACATATTACTTTAAACTTTTACCTCAAAAGAGAACGTTCTAATCAAAATTACTCATAATGAAATAGATCATTACATTACAACGATATTATACAATACAAATGACATCTAACTAAAATAAATGATAATAATATAAATCATTAGATCACTATAAAATTATATAACACAAATGGCATCTAATAAATTTTTTATGACTTGGCGCCACCGATGGGAAGTATTTCTTGTCCACGAATATTCATTTTGTTTAATATTCCTTTACTATAGACAGAGCCTTTCATTGACCATTAGACGTAGAAAAATAAAGAAAATTTTGATGCCAAAAGAAAAAATAATTTATGACTTTGTAAAAACTGTCATAAAATAGCCAACTAAGACATAAAAGCAGAACTACGTCAACCTTTGGATTCATGCTAAAAGTATTTGAATGAATCGATTAACTTTATCATTAAAGGATATTGTGAGAAGGAGTCCATATATTTTATCATTTATGCTGACTAATATGGTTGAAAGGAGGAAGTCCCTTATTTTACAAAGAACGATTTAAAAAATAATGTCCGCTCATTACACAGTCACAAAAAAGGCTACAAAAAAGCAACCAACCCATGATGCATACTGAGTGGTCTTAATGGCATTTTTCGTTGTATTTTGGCTTCAATATTCAAGTTGACTCGTCATCCTTCTTCCAAAACTATTCATCATTTATTCTCCTCCATACAAAGGAACTTCATGTACTCTATGGGTTTTTTAAAGCCTCTTCTCCTTCATATTTTTATATGTCCATGTACAATATATTCCGTGTTTATCCACGACGAAGAACCAGCATGCTGTGTTTCTTATTATTTTCCTTAATGTTGACATGTTATCCCTACTTGAGTGATGGCTTTGCGTGATTTCATAGGCGATAATGCAAGTCATTCCTTCATTTTTTGACTTGCCAAGAAACATGTGTGGCTAGCTCTCTCTCTCTCTCTTTCCCTCGCGCACGAAATGTCATCTTCGACCTTATTCAAGTGGATGGGTGACTTACCATAGAAATAATTTGGTATGAATCCTTCAATTAGTTATCAGGAATGTATTTTATAAATAGGAAAGGTTGCGCAATACAAACTCTTAATTATTCCGTTCTTTTTTATGATGTATCTCGCATAGAGATATAAATATAAACTGAACTTAGTGGCGTATTAAGAAAAATACGTCATTGTGCCCAATATAAACAAATCTTCTATTCAAATGTCAATCACAAAACGTTTATTTTATGTAATAGTATTGATTAAATTGCTGTCAAGGAAGGATGCCCATAATCAATAAATTCACATAAAGTGAATCAAAAAAACTTTAATACCCTATTTTCTTCTGATTTTCTACTACCATGACAGCTAGTTCA
>CP045899.1:15376584-15495121 GCA_013387185.1 Caligus rogercresseyi
CGTTCTTGCTCGTTCCAGATAACAGGCTGTCGATTTATGTATGCGGCCATGACGATGATAAAATTCAACTGAAATGATCTCTCATATGTGGCTGTCTGCTAAAAAATCAGCTGCGCGGATCGGATGACGTCATACTTGTTAAAGGTGTCCTGAAAACCCGCCGGATTTGATCTTTTCACCCTGTATATATACATATCTATATATATATATATATATATATATATATATATTATATATATATAAAATATATATATATATACAGGGTGATTCACTACAAGTGAGACACACGTATTACGATGCATAATCTTATATACACTTCTAATAAATATTGTTAAATAAAAATAATAGTGAATATGTAAAAAAAGGAGGGAAAGTGGTTGAACAACCTGTTTCACCATAGTTACCTATCAGCTATCAAAAGGCCTAGAAAACTTTAGGAGGAGGACTTTCTCAACTGTCCGTTATTTTACCTAAAATGTATATTGATGTTTTTATTGATATAACTAAGAATGGAGATACGGAATGGAGGAGGACAATTTCGTGTAGCAGACTATATACCTGGCTCATGTTGGGCACCGATATGACGAATGAAATAACCTCAAGGATTTCTATAAATTGGGGGTCAGCTCAACGAATAGTCTGGACATATAATCCATCTTTTGTAGGCGATTCCACGGTGGATATAGTTAGAAAGAACCGAGAAAGGGCCTTCTTTTTCCAAAACTTAGGGACACCGAAGGAGTTAGAAGAATTAGCCATTGGCCAAGGAATATTGACTCTCCATAATCTGGGTGACCAAAGGCCGTTTAGTGATGGAAGATTTAGATTCCATTTAAATAGATATTCCGTAAAACACCTATTACTAACTCCGTGGCACCTTAAATTATCAAGAAAATCATATAACGACGAGGTGGATTTAATTGCAAATAAATATTTAAAGCTGCTGGACTTCCTCTTAAGTGGAAAAAAATTATCACTGGCTCCCTCACCAATATACACGATAACAAGAAATTCACCGCCCAACTTCAGATATCGGGTGACTGTATTAAATTTCTGCAACCTGCAAAGATTGTGGCAAGATTTTTAATACGACCCTCCATGCCTTTGTGGAATGTCAAGCAGTGCAAATTCTTACTCAGTTTGTCTGTCTGAACATAAAAGGCTTGAAAAAGAGAGCTCGGCCAAATACCGGAAAGCGGTTATCTTATTTGGACTTGGCAGAAAATGGACCACCCCACGAGAAAAGGCGATAAATTTCGCAATCTTAAACTCCAAAGCTCTAATTGCGAAGCAAATTACTTCTGGAGCCCCTTTACAATCGTCGGATATTAGGCCAGTACTCCTATCGGCAGCGGCAAGATATGCTTCCCTGGACCTGAAGATCCCCTCCCTTTCGGTTGACTCATGGACTGTGGCCTCGAAGGAAATTAAATTCTTCCCTTCCCTTGCATCATCCACCGGAAACATTATCTACAATAATAAAGAATTTTAATAATTGCAAGTAATGCCATTTTAAAGCTCAGGATTTATGTTTATATATTTTAGTATCAATTGTCATGTCATTTGATTTTTTGTTGTATTTTATTGATTGAAAATAGTGTTTTTAGTTCAACCCCTATGATAAAATTGTAAATTAAAATATTTACTTATATGATTTTTCATGCATTATCTTAGGTTTTTATGTATTCTGTTGTACATATAATAAAAATGAACTGTTGAAAAAAAAAAAAAAAAAAAAAAACAATCTATATTTTTATGAATTTTCCACGTATCCTCCTTTGGCCTTCAGTACAGCTTTGAAACTCCTAACGGTGGAGGCAACAAAGGCAGATATTTCTTCCTCAGATAAGGAGGCCCATGGCTGAAGCAGTTTCTTTTTTAGAATCTCCACTGATAGTCAGGACTTGCTTAACACCCTTCTCTCCAGAATGGACTATATTTCCATAGTACATGGGGTCAGATCTGGGGAGGATGGTGGCCACAAGTACTTGGGAAAAAAGTCTGCAAACATATCATTACAGAAGCTTTTAACCAATTTGCTGGTGTGGGATGGATCCCATCTTGCTGGAACACTAAAGGTGTCGTTGGATACTCTCTTAGTACTACTCCTCGGAAAGAAGGTAAAAATAAACCGCTTGGTCGACCTTCACCCCTCCTCGACGAAGATCAAAGGGGCCTTCTTCCCGTCCGATGTCACGCCCGCCCAGACCATGACGGAGGGTGGCTTCTGCCTTCTGAAGGCTGACCTCAGCTCCACAGGGATGTCCTCCTTCTCCACGTCAAAATCGGTCATTTTGATTGTTGTTGGTGGCCTGGACCGTGAAATTTTCTCATCTGTCCAGAGAACTGATGGCGACCTGTCTTGGGAGTTGTTGAATAATTTCCTCCCACGGATAAGAGGCTTGTTCATTATGGCCTGGGACAGAATCTGAGGTGGCTTCTTCTTATAAGCGAGCATCCTCAGGTCTTTCCTGATCAATCTCCAAATGCTAGTGGTGCTCATGTACTCCTCTTTAGGCATCTGTCTCATGGATCAAGTTGGATTTGTCCTGAGTTTCTCCCTGATCCTCTTCTTCCCAGGCAGTGTCCTCACAATTTTTTCCGGACCTGAACCTTCCTTGAAACCTTGCCTACTCTTAAAGGCTTTTATGGTCCTGTAGAGCGTTGCTCCGCTCCTGTGGCCTTAAAATCTTCATAACATCAACCGTAGATTTTCTATTACGAAATGAGGCCAAAATCAAGTCAATTTATCCTGTTCAGAAGGAGTTTTCTATTGGAAGCAGGGATAGTCACACAACTTATTTTTATGAAAGTTGTAAAGATATGTATATCAACAACAACAAAATAAAAAATGAGGGAATATTAAATTTGGGGAAACGTAGGAGTTACCAAAGTGAGAGTCTCAATTCTAGTGAATCCCCTGTAACTATTATATAGATTATTATATATTCATATAATATATATATGTATGTTACCTATATATGAACATTAAGTGTGTAATTCTTCGTTACATACATTATATAAATAATATAAACTGAACGGCAGTGTGTACTCTATCTTGGGACATTATAAGAAACAGATTCGTTTCTTTGTTTCTATCCCTAACTAATATTATTTTTGCTCCTGTTTGCACTATGTGGGCTTCAGGAGCATCTACAAAGTTGCCCTTCGCTGCTGATTTGATAAACCTAATCCTGCATTGTTCAGTAGAACAATTAAATGTTGGCGCGTTGGAGTTTGTTCACCTACAGATTAAAATAATACCATGATAGGATTTTGTGTCTTGTTTATTGTTAACTCAACCATTATAATACTTAATAAATACAAAGATGTATGAACAAAATAAAGCTTTTGAACTAAGCACATACTTTGTACGCATGTGTGATTCCAATAATTTCTTCCAATACATATAAACATATATACATTCCCTTGGTGGGTGCACTGTTGTGTAATAGTGTATATTTTGCATTGGGTATATTAGCACATGTAACTAGTGTAAATAAATAATAAATAAAAAACAGTAAAATAATATGTGTTATCATCAGAGGTTATTTATCTAGGCAGCATTTGTTCTTTGTTGGTTATGCTATATAATGTATGCCGTTAGCAAATATAAAATAAAAATAGATGTTGAATATATAAGGTCAAAATTAAATGAATCCCAAAGTTGTACATCGTATAAACAATTTAAGTGGTTCCATTCATACCTCACTGGCGGTTACCAGAGCGTGTAGTGTGGAACGGTACCGAATCTGAATTCTTACCAGTCGAGTACGGAGTGAGACAGGGCTCCATTCTGGGACCCATTCTCTACCTTGTCCTGTCGCGGACGTCACCTCCTGCGTTGGTATCGGCAACAAGACAATAGTGGCTATGCAGACGACTTCTTCCTCTGGGCCGTTGGTGACTCTCTTGAGGGAGTCGGTCCCTTTGGAGTCAAGGGCAGACGCCTTCTCCAGATTTTGCGGGGGGGAACGGCCTCGTCCTTAACGCCGCCAAGACCCAGCTCATGATCGGGGGCAACGCCAAGAAAAAGGATGTTCTGGGGTTCACCATCAACGTCGGGGGCGTCGAGGTGCACCCACTCGATGAAATTGAGTTTCTGGGGTCAAATTTGACAGTGCATTCACAACAGTACCTCACAACATCAACATCGCTAAGGCAGCAGCAAAATACCTACGGCAGCTGGCCAAGGGATTATGATTGGCAAAATCTCTTACGCTGCTGCAGCTGTGACCATTCCAAGACTGATAATGAGTGCAAGGGGCCAAATTCCGCACACAGGGCGATACAGGTCGCCATAAATGACGCTGCTAGGAGCATCGTTGTATGCAAAAGAAGGGATCATATCACGTCCACGACCTCCTTGAGAGAGCAGGCCTTCCCTCTCTCAACGAGGTGGCCGCCAAGGCAGTGGCCCTGGAGACCTGGAAATGTTTTACTCCAACGACGGTGGCGGCGGTGCCAGGAACCCGGTTGGTGACTTCGTCTTCCCCCCGAGGAGGCCCATGAGGTCCACCACTCCAGTAGAGTATCCACTCGGAAGAGAGACGGCTACTTTTGCATGTCACGCAATATCTGTGTGGAACTTATCTAAGGCCTTGAGGTCGGCCACTACCTTCACGCTGCCAGGACCGCAGCTAGGGCATTGGACGCAGCGTGCCCACATAATCCATGCTATATTATTTTGTTTATTTGTTCTTAGTTTTTTCTTTTAAACAATTTTTTATTTTTTTTTACTGTTTTTTTTTATTTATATTTATTTTTAGACTAGTTAATATGTACTAATATGCCCTATGGCAAAAATATACTTGATTACACACACACACTATGTGTTATTATCTATACCTATATATTACAGAGCGTCAATCCTTATAAGTATGGCGGACTAGATTATCTTTGTAATTTTTCCTTAGGATGAACTAATTGTTTTTATACAACAATGCTGCCGCCGAGACGGCTTTCATCTGGGCAGCTGTACCAGTTTTTTTACCACCTTGTCTTTTCGAGATACAATGAGTGAAAAACATTTTTTAAATAATTGTATCTCATAGTACAGATATTACAGTCGTTAATTCGATTCCATATTGGATCAAATACTCGGACTCAATTCGTATTGTGGGATCCACAAACATATATAGGAATATTAAACTTTGTTTTACTTGTCCAAGACGTCTCTAAATTTTAGATGCCTAGCATTACAAAATGCATGAAAGTTAGTTTTTTGCCCATATGCTTTGATCGAGTGGCATTTATGAGAATATGAAAAAACATCATCGCTATGATGTTTCTTTATGTCAAGTCGGATACAATTCTGTTGAACCATATAGGCAAAAAGTGTGTGCGATAGCCATGTGTGTTAAGGCGTGTTTCAAAGCTCAATATTGAGGGTGCAGGTTCGAATCTCGAGAAGGGAATGTCACTTTTGGTCAACCTCATTGATAAAATTCTAGGTACGATAGACATTTATACACTATAATGCTTATTTATATATATAGTCGGATGCAATTTGTCCAAACATATAGGCAAAAAAAAATCATCATATTAGCATTACTCAATCGAACCTACGATTATTTTTCTTATATACTCCAACTGAACTTCATATGTGAGAATATGAATAAACAGCATAACATAGAAGGTACTCAATCAAATCTAAAATCTGTTCAATTATTCATATTGGCATTACTCTATCTGGAGTGTAACCTGCATCTTTAACAAGGAGAGTTGAACACGCTTCCGCACTGAGCTAATGCGCTCCATTTTAGGTATCTATATATGGAATCTAAAAATTAATGCATGTGGTATATGTACATCATACATTGAGAAATTATCGGTCGAAAAAACGGCCTAAAATAATAAATTTATTTACTCGAGGGACTAACGACTAAAGACTACTTATATTCATCATAAAACGTATATATCTACTGCTAAATATTTGTCACACGAAATTATTTATCCACTTCCTGTAAATAAACACTTAGCTTCTTCATTAGGTAGTGAACAGGTATGAGATGTTTATTCAAGCATTTGATTAGGAAAAGTATGGGGGGAAATAGCGGAAAGGAAGCTTGACGATTTTTTCTGTGGTGTGTGTTTCCTCATGTAGGATCAGTTCTTGTCAATGTAGACCCCCTATAATAGACAGGCACTCATGCATACGTGAGACAAATAAACAAAAAACCTGCAGACATGTGGGAAGAAGTCTTATTCATCTTGTTAAGGAGGTGGTGATCTAACATATTATATTAAACAATGACAATAACACCTTATAAAATACATCTACATTCATTTGAGTACAATTACAAGTCATTCAAGGGATGATCCATGATGGAATTTGCTAAGATATTCAGACCAAAAAACGATTTATATAATAAACCGTTCTAAATTTATGTTCGTCAAAGTGAGTGAAAACTTAACAAATTTCCAAAATGTCTTCTTCAAAACTCGTCTAGAAAAATGGATATTAAGAAAAAAGTGTTTTAAGAATATCAGTTCCTCTGCGACAACCTTATCCACAACAAAAGAATCTCCTTCTAATAATATTTATCATGTTTTAGGTGCTTTTCAATATCGTCTGTTTTTCTTTCTGCTTTAAAATCGTCTGTTTTTTACATGAATTTATTTTTTCATATTTAAAACTATGTATATCAGCTGTTTAACGTGAATAATTTATTTAAAATGGCTGCCGTGTTTGACTTAAACAATGATATCCATTGTAATAGCATACTAGGGAATAGAGTAAAGTGATGTCAGGCTATACTGATATACTATACTGATAGAGAGAGAAAAAAATGTTTGTTTAATTACAATGCGACACTGTTTTCTTTTATTCTTCTTTTATCCACTCCATGGGCATTATATTTAGGCTTTGAGTGTTCAAGGGTTAATAATAAGTATTTGTTTTATCAACTTTTTACTTAAACTATATACATCTTGGCTCCTTCCATTATTCCTTGTATTGCATATTCAGATATAGTAAGATCAGTGATTGAAATTAATGAAATGGTGGAATGTATTCATTTTGCAATCTCTTTTGCTTTATTACATCGATCAGTGAAGAGATTGCTGCCAAAGGAATTTTTCAACCCTGCACGTGCTCTTCTGCTAAATGGATCATCAGTGATAACCTAAGGAGGCCTGGAAAGTAAATCAATCTTACTAAGGACAAGCTGTAGACAGGGCTGTCCGTCTGCATCTCTGCTCTTCGTAGCCGCTTTTGAAGAACTTATAGTTGAGTTAAAGCAAGAATATAGTGGGTTCGTTGTCCAATTTCACGAATCAAAACATCTGATTGACCTTTACGCAGATGATAGAACTCTAACCTCTCTGAGGCGCAACTGATAAAAAGAGTTGAAATACTTCATATTTTTTTGAGAAGTTCAAAATAGGGTTGGGCTTGGAATTGAACCGATCTAAAACTTTCGTCCTTCTTACAGGCTTATGGGATCCTATGGAGGGTAAGTTGATCCATATTTGCTTCATGAAAAAGATGGTTTCAATTTAGGAGTTGACTTGGATTCAAAAGTATTCTATACCAAATTGTAACAATTATCCTACCTCATCAATAATCAGATTTTAAATTTTAGACAATTTAATCCCCAAAATTGACCCATACAACTCTTATATCGTTCCTGTCGTGCTATATATGGCTTCTATCACTCCAAGAATCGCAGATGTTGGGCTCCTCAAACTATTCCATCGACGCTATCGTCCAACTCTAAAACGACCTAAAAATCAATTGGAGGAGGTCTAGCTATTTTATCGCATATTATACAAGAATATATATCAAAGTTTTCATTGATATCACTAAGAATCCGGATAAGGAATAGAGGTCTACTATAACAAATAATGATTTGTATGTTCGTCTTCTCTTTAAATAGTTACTCTTATGATATTATTATTGATATACCTCCTGTTAAATTTTATATAAACTATAATGTTTATTTTACTCATATATTATATTTTTATGTAATTTTATATATCAACAAAAAAATAAAGGAGAACAAAATCGCCAAAAATCTTAAAAGATTGATGTAATATAAATAACATCCTCGAAATATTCCAAACAAACCCACAGGCACTAGTGGGATCGATTAGTTTGACTACTTTTCATTTTTTTGTCTATTTGGTTAGATGGAATTGCATCCATGTGAGTATAAATAAACATTATAGTATTTATCCTTTTCTTCTGGACACCGTTAAAAGAGCTGAACTGTTAGTAAGCAGGTCAATCCGCTACAAACACACACACACACACACATATATATATATATATATATATATATATATATATATATATATATATATATATACTCAAGAAACAATAAATACAAATGTGTCAAACATAATTAAGGTAGCTCGTGACTCAGTTCTACGCCATAATTGCAGGTTGACTTTTAATGCGTACTACATGCTTAAAATATGCTGCCACATGATCAGCCAGCCGTGTTGTCTAAATATATATTTTTTGTTTTTCCGAGGAAAAAAACTATATACAGACATAATATACAGCAAATATACATTATTTAATATTCCATTCAAAGGAAACATCAATAATTAAATACGAATTCAGAAGAACTTAAGATTATAATAGTTTACTTTTTGCCTCTGCCATATATTTTATAGTTACTCGGAGATATCTTAAACATGGTTCCGTTTTTATTCATGAATTAGTAATCATTGATTACAATTGCTTGAATATTTGAAGAGAATGCCTTTTATATAGTAGTAGCGGTGTTTCATAGATTTTTTTTGTTTATAACGACACTAAAATTAAAGAATAATTAACTTCTTCAGAAAGCGATTAGTCCTGAGAAATGCATTTCTTAGTACATTAGAATGCTATGTTTCATTACTTTTTATGTATAGAAACTATTTTTTTAAACAATAAATTCAATTATATTGTTTTTTCTTAGATATTATGTTCTGATTTAATGTTATAAAATGGGAACGTATTTTAAACTACAAGTATATATATATATATATATTTATTTATGTGTAACTTCTATATAAATATATAGTTTTAAAAAACAGGACACAGAGTCCAAAGTTTTGCAGTTAAAAAAACTCTGTATATATAATTCGGTCGTTTTTTTGACAAGATGATAAAATGCAAATTTTATAAGCAAACGATAACAAAGTGCAATTTGTTAAGAAAAACTCTCTATGGGCCATGTTCGAATCACGAGAGGTGATGGTCTTTTTGATCTACCTCATTGATACGATTTTAGGTGTTAAATACCTCCACATTCAATCTGAGATGTGCAATATGGACTGGAGTTTTATTAAAACTTATGCTGACCTTCCCAGAGGAAACTTCAACTCCGTAAAACCGTAAAAGGCATAGTGTCAGGAGTAAATACATCGGGCTGCTTTATTCCTCGTATAATATGTATCCATTTATTAGTTATATATTCTCTAAAAAACAATATAAAGTATAGATAACTAAATATTAATGAAATAAATTTGTATTCCTTCATTTATTTTGTGTTCATATATGAGGTATAATTTCTTTAAAAAGAAATAAAGAATAAATGCCTATAAGCAAAATAAGTTTGTCTCAGGTTTGAAGGATCCCCTATGAATAGATCAACAGTAAATATTGATATAAGCATGCATACACATAATCAATAAGTAACAGTTACGTGGTCCATTTCATTCCAATGCATTTTCCTTGTTTGTTACATTGCATTTTCATTCTTGAATGGTATTCTTATTGTGAAATTGTATGAGAAGTGAATCAAAAATGTTCATAAAAATACTAGTATTGAAATGTGAATTGAGAAATGTGATATATATATAGTGTTTATCAATGTTCTACGTGAATTAAATATTCATCAATTACCACACAGTTCCTATAAATATTTTATTTATCTCTTATCAAGTCTAAAATTGGTCACAGCTACTCCATACGTGTATTGTAAATTAATTTGAAGAGAAGTTTAATCCTGAGACCCTTTCACAAAATCATTGTTCTCGCAAAGCAGGATGGATCTATAATATAAGCATACAATAATCTATTATGTTATTCATAATATGCGTAATAGCCAAATTACCAATATTCAGGACGACATAACATACCAATTTAATATCAAAAGATTTTCCTTTTCCCGAGATATATTTTTATTAATTAAATTTCCCTTTCTCAAGTGCCCGCATGATTCTTGAAGGTCGCAACACGTTGTTTGTTCCTCATCTTCTAAACAAGATGTTTGCTCTACATACAGTCTAGATCAGACATGGGCAACTAAGGCCTGCGGGCCGTTTACGGCCCGTTAAACAATTTAATCCGGCCCACCGAGCTTGTCTAGTAATAATATAATAATGCATCAAAAATCGTCCATTACGTCTTGTCCATACAATACCGACACCAATAGATAGCGTGCTGATATTTAGGCCCGAAAGTTTGTCCATCCCTAGTCTAGATCCTGTTATGTTCTGAGCACTGTAGTTGGCAGCTTGGAGAAAACAATGTTTTGCCAAAGATAAGTCAATGAAGTTCATTTTATAAGGAAATACTATTGAGTATAAATCTTCAAATTTTGTTAAATTGGAACCCTTTGAGGAAGATGACGTGATTTAGTAAATTTCCACACGATATAATTAATTGTCATTTAAAGCAAACTATTGGATTTGACATATTCTACAAGGAAGTTGTTGATATATCTTTCCAATTCCAAACTAAGATTGTGCATACCTCATTCGGAATTAATATTATTTAAATTTGATAAACTCTTCCTATTTTAATGAATATAATATATAGTATATTCCCTCTCGGTTGTTTTAAAATATGGCCACCATCTTGGTCATCTCGACCGGTCGGACGGAAAAAGGGGCATTGTCTAATAGACATGTGTTCTGATTTTAGTTATCTTAAACAAAAGTTTTAGGAAAGTGACTAAAAGATCAAACCCTTATTAAAACTTTTTGACTAATATATTGTTCTTTTGACATTGGCAAAATGTTGAAATAATTATATTGTTGAGAACAACCAAATAATTGTTCGTCGAAGCATATTAATCCTCTGGTTTTAGTCTATAAGACAGATTAAAAGTCGAATATTTTGGCAATACGTCCTGGGTATATATATATATATATATATCTATATATATATATATATATATATATATATTATAGATACTTATTATAGTTTATTTGAACACCAATGTTCATTTATGTTCTGTTCTACACAACTAGTCAAAAGAGTGTTTATCTTTTATTTGAGGTTTCAATATATATTTTATTATACCGTATATATTTGATGAATTTTTAATAAAAACTTTTTATGACAGAAAAAATTCATTTTCTTCAAGCTGTAAAAAAAATTTCATACAGAAGACCAAATGTAACACAAAATAATATTTTACATTATTTACGTATCTCAATACAGGCTCAAGTATTTAAGCATCGTATAGTTTAGTTTTCAATAAAGCGGCAGTATAATTTATAATTTTTTGCGATATTTACAATCAATTATGATATTTTGTTCTTGCCGTAATCCAATCATTATTTTTTCTGTTAGTTTAATGACGTAAAACAATAGATAAAATAGAATAGCCAGGACTTGAATAGCTAATCTCAGCGTACACGATTGCAGGTTAAAACATTACTGATAAAATATTTTATCAAACCAGTACTTTGTTCATGTCGTAGTGCCAGACTCTATATTATACGGTGAACTTTATATTTTTTTGATTCACAGTGTAACCAACTAAAATTATATTCGTTGAAATTTGGGATTAAATCGAAAAAAAAACAAATAAAATTATTGGTAAAATATTAACTTTAAATTGAACATACTTATTGAAACAACTTCTAGCATTGGATATTAAAAGATATTAAAACCTGTGAGCTGTAAAGGTAGTGCACCAATATAATCGATCTTAAATATTTAAATCTTAATCATTCTTTTATCATTTGGAAAAACGATATTTTATTAATTTTTTATTTCCTATAAGTCAGTGTCCTTTAGCTGTAGAAAAGGAATAATATTTTGAGATATTCAAATGACCGAGTTTTAACTCCAAATGCATATATTAACTAGAGGTATATTCAAAAGACATATTAGTCATAACTATTAATTAAAACTAATCATAAACTAAGGCATATATCCCTCAGAGAGGCAAACCTCCGCCGTCACGGCCTATTATGAGCCTCCGAGGCGGATTTTTCACGACTGGGGCGGCGTAGAGGGACGGGGGGAGGTTCCCTCAGCGAAATTCCGAAGGAAGACGCTCCCGGCACCCGATTAACAGCACCGCGACATCTATTGCAGAGTAGGCTAACTTGACATATGTATTAGTATTTAGCTCATTTTGCATCTTAATTCTGCACTCAGACATGCCAAAATTTAATCACTTGTTCCTTTTGCATTTCCACCAACTCCACAAAGTTTCATCCGAATCCGTTCCGTACTTTTTGTTTATCCTGCTGACAACAACCAACAACAACCAACGCCAGTGAAAACTAGAGGCATTCATACACCAGAAGTGTGTACCTCCGCCGATCCCCAAACATTCCTATTCAAACATTCTCCCTATCACACGCCCGATTTTCTATCTCTATACTTGTTTTCCTGTCTGTTAGCTCATTTGCATATTAAAAAAGCACTCAGAGACGGGAAGAGGAGAAGTTTAAGCTACTCACTGGGGTTAACATAGTCCTGAGCTGATATATGAACAATAATACGTCAATGAATATTTTTTTAGCGTTTGTTCTTTCCTACTCCCTGAATAGAGACCCCATTTCATTATTATTATAGTATGTTTTGCTCATTTTGCATATTAAAAAAGCACTTAGAGATGCCAAAATTTAATCACTTGTTCCTTTTGGCATTTCCAACAACTCCACAAAGTTTCATTCGAATCCGTTTAGTACTTTTTGAGTTATCTGCTGACACACACCAACAAACGCCAGTGAAAACAACCTCCTTCGGCGGAGGTAACTAGAGGCATATATACACTCAGAGAGTGTGGTTACCTCCGCCGATCCCCACAACATTCCTATTCAAACATTTTCCCTTTCACACGCCCCATTTTCTATCTCTAATCTTGTTTCCTCCTCTAGCGTCATTTTGCATATTAAAAAAGCACTCAGAGACGGGAGAGGGAGAAGTTTAAGCTACGTCACTGGTTAACATAGTCCTGAGCTGATATATGAACAATAATACGTCAATGAATATTTTTTTAGCGTTTGTTCTTTCCTACTCCCTGAATAGAGACCCCCATTTCATTATTATTATTAGTAGTATTTTGCTCATTTTGCATATTAAAAAAGCACTTAGAGATGCCAAAATTTATCACTTGTTCCTTTTGGCATTTCAACACTCCACAAAGTTTCATTCGAATTTGTTTAGTACTTTTTGAGGTTATCCTGCTGACGAACAAACCAACCAAACGCCAGTGAAAACATACCTCCTTCGGCGGAGGTAACAATACTCTTTCGGCGGAGGTAATAATAAATAAATACCCTCATATTTGTTTCTTTGATTCGATATATTATAACTGCATATACTTATGATTTATCTGAGGTAATCAAGGAGACTTGGTTCGTTATCACTAGAATTGTCAAGGGCCTATTGGGAACCATAAGGGTTGTTTTCTGTGAAGGCTTTAACGCCCAAGGGAGACAGACTTACATCATAAGCTGCCGATAAATAGCACCTTATATGATAAAGCCTCTTCTGGCTTTTTTTTTCTCTCTTATTTTTACTGTGGTAGCTTTTGCAACTGGAACTTTTAAAAAATTCACACAACCTCAGCCCTCTGACTATATTCTTGAAAAAGTGCTTAAAATTGTTCTCATTTCAAAGTTGTACTGAATTTCATATTAATAGCGATCCTTTTTTTCACCATTTAATTTTGAACTTCATTTATGAACTGAATCCATTTTTTCCTATAAACAAAAGATATTACTTTATATTCTCATTACTTCATGATTGATTCTTGTGTATTTACATACACCACCCCAACATGTAAAAACAACTTGCATCATGAAGGGTTAAAATTATAGGGCAAGGCAATAGGGATCAAGGTTTTTTTCTTTCGTATGATAGCTAAGGATCCCTATCAAATAACTCTCAAATCATGAGTAGAATATTTAAAGAACACCTTTCCTTACCAAAGGTCCCTTACACACACACACACAAAAGCTGTCTTGAGTCCCTTAAAAAAGATTTGTCCAGCTTGTTCTATTATTAACTCAATGCCTTGTAAATGTAATTGCGATTTAACAATTTAAATATTATATTTATTTATCAAATAATCATATTAAAATATTGTACAGATAATTATAGCCTCCTAGTCAACTTAGAGCCTTTAAAGCCATAACTAGCTCAATGTGTTAATTAGGAGGTGCTAATCATTGTCACCTTAGAATGCAATGGATTTCAAGCTTATATACACAAAAATGGACACGGATCAATTATCATTACAACACAAAGTGTTTTTTAATCAAAAATGACTATTCTACATGTAAATTAAAAGACATTTAAAAATGGAGTTGAGGACTACCCCCCCAAAGACAATCACTCCCCGGACTAACACCCCCTGGGCATTCACCCCCCTTACTAATATTTCTTATCTCTTAAAGCCCACTTATGAAATTAACTATGTTTTCGTTATGTGTTTAAAATCTATATTTTATATGGCTGATATTAGGAACATAGTCTTCAAACACTAATGCAAAAGAAAACATAGTTAACTTCATAAGTGGACTTTAAGAGCTAAGAAATCTAGTAAATCTAGTAACGGGAGGGGTAAATGTCCGGAGGGTGATTTTCGGGGCGTGATTGTTTGGGGGGTGATTGTCTTTGGGTGGTAGTCCTATTACGATAAAAATGCATGCATGCATGATAAATATTAGTAATAAGCCTCCTTAATATATTTTCATTTTGTATCTTTCTTATAGTCTACATCAAAAGTCTATGCAAGTAAATGCAATAAAATATATTTTTTCTTGAACTGACTTTTTTTCTAAAATTCAAGAATTCGGATGGAAATATCATAGTACGCAAGGCACAGCTGTACCAAAGTTAAATGGGTTAAGAAAAATATTAGATACCCCTGGTGGCGTGTCATACTACTTTTAAGAAATCAAATTTATATGTCTTTTGAGTTTAACTTAATTTTTTAAATTATTTTTTAAGCATATAAGCAATATAATAAGGTGTACTGATAATTTTCTCTTCCAACAATTTATGGTAAGTTCTAATACATGATTAAAACTATTTTTTAAAGGGGATGAAGTATTTTTTGTTCAGTAATTATGCAACAATCAGTTGCAACAATATTTGGATTATATTTATATACAATTTTGGAGTTATCTCGCAAATAATTTTATTTTTCTTAGACAATATATATATATATATTTTTTTTTTATATTCAATATATATTTCAATACAATTTTTCAAATACATCCAATTACATGACTTGTGATATGTTAAAAAAGGTATAATACAAATGAGGGTGGGTATTAAAAGATTGATAGGGAAACAGGTAATTCATTATTAAAAAATAACAATAATAAACCAAAGCCTGCAAAGCTGTATCAACTCTTAAAATAATTATTTATGTGACATCGTGTTTTGTATATAACTTTTTTTTGTTTGTTGACTATGTTGTTGCAGATCTAAGAGTTTCTATGCTTTGGACCACGTATTTTCGTATCCCTGCTGGAATGCATCTTCCGTTGACCCTGCATGCATAGAGGAGCCCTTGCACCGAGGAGATTATATACTCTATATGGAAGGCCTTCCCATATCGAGGTGAGGTAGAAATTAGCCAATCAGATAAGACAATATATTAAAACATAAAGTCAAATAACACTTTTTGTCAAGTTATCGTTAAGATATTTATTATTAAAATTAACAGAGGACTCCATTGGGTTTTATTTTTCATTCACAGTACTTTTACTAATTAGAATTTAGATGATCTAAATTCCATTTTTGAGCTCTGTAACAAACCATGCAACCTTTTTGACACTTATTCAGAACATTTACGCAAAAAGGCCACAAAAATACATATCTCTTTCTTGTTTAAATAATGATATATCCATGTGAGAGCATGTTCCAAGTCTATATGTCTACAATTTTTAAAAAACTATAACAAAAAACCTTTGAACCTATCGCCATTTCTTACATTCATTCATTGCATCATGTATAGAGTCAGTTGAATAATATATTGGACCTAGAAATATCTCTCCTATTTATTTATTTATTTTCTTGTCAAAGTGTAGAAGGGCGCCATCTACCGGACTCCATGGATCATTAGGCAGCCATGGCACTTGGCTATCAGTGCCCAACGTCACACAAACAGCAGCTCAGTCACTCCTCGTCCTCCCATTCGTCGACAATTGCGGTCTCAGAAGCCCCAGAGGATATAAAGGACATGTCACAGAGGTCCAAAGTCATTTCGCTCTATAAGCAGGTATTATGTCAGAGGTTTTTTTTAAGTTTTATATTATTTAGGCATAAAAAATGTATATTATCTTCTGTCCATTGACGTCATGAGAAAATAAATTTGTTGCTGTGGGTTTAAAGTTCGTATTCATTAATATAATATTGACTATATTGATTTGTGACTCTAGGTATTGGATTAAATAGATATTTGAAACATAAAAATGTAAAAATATGTCATGGAAAATCTTTGGCACAAGATTCATTCATCAATCCAGACTCCAGCCCTAAGGGAATACAAAAAACATTGACTTTTAAAAGCATTGTAATAGTGAATAAATGACTTTATTCATTTTGACAAGCCAAGGACTTTTTTCCTTCTTTTCTCTCCTTTGTTGAAACCTCCCTGAGGCTAAAGTATCTGTAATCTGTATAAAATAAGTAAGTGCAGCCATTGAGTTTTTCTCATGCATTTGGCCCACCTATGGAAATATGGTCCTATTCTTAAGGGGTCGGGTCTCCTCCAAAAAGGGAAATTGATTAACTGAATACAGCTATTATTGTCATATCATACTTACTACCTTATATCTCTGTCGTATTTGGAAGCTTATTAGGGCATGAAGGGAAAATGAAGAAAATATCTATTTTATCAAGTACTTACGTTGTATATAGACATTATTTTTGCAAATTTTATATGATAATTACTAATATATGATACTTTTTTAAGTAATAATGATACTACTCAATGGACATATAAAAATGGGGGGATTCGGCATTTACAATAGCTTCCAATTTCTGTGTTTTTCTCAAATGCATGGAGAACCCATGAGTTGATATTTTGCACAGTATTTTGTCTGCCCAAGATAATGATGATGATAATAAGATGTATTTATAGGATTACCCAATGGTCAATCGAGGGTATCGTTTGGACGTGAGCTATGAAAGACAAGATATTCTCTCGGTTAAAGGTTTCTGAGCAGCAATAATGTATACTATATATATATATATATATATATATCAGGAAACGGCACTTTTTTTACTTTTTTGGAAATTGTTTTCTAAAAAAACGTTGTCACTTTCAGAATGACGAAGGAACGAAAAATACAGAAGTCCCGGCCCGGCTTGAAAACTTTAAGTCCCTGCCCGGCCCGGCTCCCGGCGAAAAAAGTGTCTTGGTCGTTTCCTGATATATATATTTATATAACATTTCCGATTCGAGAAATATATATTTATAGGGTTTGAACCTTAACGATTCGATATTTAAATTAGTTGTTACACTCTCTTGGTCATAGTATTTTCACATGATCTAATCATGGTTATCAAAAAAAAGTATCATTAAGCATTATAAAAGATGCTTATTTTCTTTATATATATTTTTAGTTTTCTTATCAGGTACCAAGTTAACTTTGACAATTTTTAAATGATGGCTCCAATATATTTAAATCAATGTTCACACTAACCAAACTATATTTTGTTTTTCTTACAAATACTTTAATCATATATATTTGTCATGTTATATTTCTAGACCGTGAACAGATAAACAAGCGGATGATCAGAGATCTCAAAGATGACTATTTATTATTTTCTTTTATAGTACGTATTAATGGCTGTGGTGGCGCCACTGTACATGTAAACAATAATACAGCATATTACATCCCCTTTTTATAAGAAGAAAATGAATACACAATTGAATTAACTTTTCAAGAGACAAAAAAAAACATAATAAACGGAAAACAATGAACACACAAAAATTAAATTAATATGGATCAATAATGATGATTTTTAGGATCCAGAGAGTTGATTAGCCTATTGGGCGGTTGGCTAATTCTACCACTACGCCTGGGTTCCATAGGTACTTGGTTCGATGTTGTGCAATCCGGGCTTATAACGACGGCAGGTTCGGATGTTGATCTCGGGGAAGGCCTTGGTGTAGTCTTGGGTGAGATACCTCAGGGGACTTTTCCTCCTCACAGCTATTTGAAGGGGTGTCGGCCACTTCACGTTCACGTAAGTGTACGCGATTACGACGGATCGTATTGCCGTTCTCTGTAGTTACAGAATAGCTGCGCGGATTTGGGCTGATATTTGTGACGGTTCCAGGATGCCATTTGTGATCCTGGTGTCCTAGGATTGAAACCTTTTGTCCTGGTATCAATTGGGTTAAAGATGTAACACCAGACTTATCATGGTTTTCTTTCTGCACGGTTTGACGATGAATGAGTCTCTCCATGATCTGGTCCCGATTACGGTCACTATTGTAGATAGTCGTTGGTAAAATCGTACGGAGACGACGATTCATGGCTAGTTCGCCTGGAGATGGAAGGGAACTATCAATAGGTGTTGCCCTAAGGATGAGAAGTGCCATGTATGGGTCTTCCTTGGCATCTTTACTTTTAGTCATAGTATTTTTGACAGTTTGGACCATCCTTTCGATGAATCCATTGCTGCGGGGGTAGTAAGGGCTGGACGTTTTGTGTTGGAATTCCCATTTAGCAGCAAACTCTTTGAACTGAACACTGCTGAACTGTGGGCCGTTGTCGGTGTTCAGCTTAGAAGGGATACCAAGCTCCGAGAATATTTGCTTAAGGGCCTTGATTACAGCTGCAGATGTAACAAACTGTGGCATCTTCCTGACAATCTGGTACTTCGAGTAGTAGTCAGCAACTATTAGGTACTCTTCCCTTTCCCAAAGAAACAAGTCGGCTCCGAGAACTTCCCATGGTCGTGTCGGAATATCATGAGGCTTCAGGGGCTCATGCGGATTTGCGTGCTGGTGTTTTTGGCATACATGGCAGGAAAGGCAGAGTTTCTCGATGTCCTTGTTGATACCTGGCCAAAATACACAGTCCTTGGCGCGAAGTTGACACTTGGTCACTCCCTGATGTCCCTCGTGGATGCGCTGCAGTGCTTCCTTCCTCATGACTTGAGGAATCACAATGGCTCGACCTTTTGTCAGGAATCCATCCTCAACTGACAATTGGTCTTTCATGGATCAAAACGGCTTGAGCGTCTTGGACACTTCTTTTACTTCAGACGACCATCCTGTCATGACGGTTTCACACAGGGCATTAAGAACTTGGTCTTCTCTGGTGTGGTTCTGGAGGTCTAAAAGGCGTTGATCCGTGAAATGAACAGCATGTACCGTTTTATCCAGCTCGATCTCAGCTCCTGGAAGGGGTCCAAGACGAGAGAGAGCGTCGGCTAGCACCATTTCACTACCCTTTTGTAGTTGATAGTGATATCGTAGGGCTGTACACGCAAAAGCATACGCTGTAGACGAGGTGGGGTGTCTGCCATGTTCTTTTTGTGGATGTTCTCCAGGGGTTTGTGATCCGATTCCACTACAATGTGTGTTCCATAGATGTAAGTATGAAAACGTTCACAACCAAAAACCACAGCTAGCATCTCACGTTCAATATTCGCATAACGAGTCTCTGCTGGAGTGAGTGCTTTGCTGGCATACACAACAGGTTTGTTGTCTTGAAGAAGAACAGCTCCAAGTTATTTCAGACACGCATCTACCTGCACCAGGATCGGCTTGTTAACATCAAAGTATCTGAGAATACAGTCTTCCGATATCCTATCGGTGATGTTACGGAATATCTTCTGGTGGGACGATGTCCAATTCCACTTTGTGTCTTTCTTCAGTAGCTCACGAAGGGGTTCGGTGTTGCTTGACAACAAAGGAATAAATTCTCCTAGATGGGTGAGTAAACCCAAGAATGTTCTCAAGTCCTCAACGTTTTGAGGAGCCGGCATACACTTGAGTGCGCAGACTTTCTCTGGATCAGGGTGGATACCATCTTTGTCATAGTAGTTTCTGAAGAACTTGACACGTGGAACACCGATCTCGCACTTCTTTAGGTTGAAAACGAGGCTATGCTTGAGAGCTGCTTGGATCAGCTCCATCAAGTGTTTGTCATGATCGTCTGTGTTACGTCCGTACACAGTGATGTCATCGGCGATTCCAATGGCTCCATTGCACTCCTCTAAAATCATGTCCATCTTGGCCTGGAATAGTCTTGACTGACGTTCAAGCCAAAAGGCATTCGAAGGAAACGATATCTTCCAAATGGAGTGTTGAAAGTAGTCATATGGGATGACTTTTCATCAAGTTTTAATCCCCAGTAGCCATGCTTGGCATCTAACTTGCTGAACACAGTTGCACCATTCAGCTTGTGCGTTATTTCTTCTAGACGAGGAGTACGGTGGTAGGTCCTCTTGAGCGCCTTGTTTAGCTCAGAGGGGTCTAAGCAGACTCGTAAATCACAGTTATCCTTGACACTGAAGGCTAAATTTGAGACCCAATCGGAAGGTTAAGTGACCTTTGCAATTACCTTCATGTCCTCCATCCGATCTATTTCAGATTTCAGCTTTTGGTAAGCTGAATAGCAAGTTTTCTTGGCGGCTGGACTCGTGGCTGGGCATCCTCCTTTAAGCTCAAAGAGATGGTTCCATGGAACGCACTAAGTCCAGTGAAACACTTGGGGTATTTGGCGACGATTCATCAAGCCCTCCTAAAAAAGGCTTAACAGAAACGGCTTCAAACGTGACCTCTGAGTGTCTTATGGAAGTTGGCGAATTCACGGAGATGATCTGGTGTTGCATGGTGGACGGAAGTCTAAGCAGGGTCTTTCCAGGCACATCTGCTACGTAAAACCAGTGTCTTCCCATCCAGAATGATACCTGGTGGGTACAGTCACACAACCATATTGCTTTATCCGAGTGCCTCCACAAGCACGGAGAACAGTAGAGTTTGTCCTTAAAATGTCACGCCTTGGAAGTTTCCTTTCGTCAAGGGAATGTGGGAACAGCTCCCTATATACGCGCAAGGGTAATAGGTTACCTAGGGCACCAGAGTCAACTTTGACACATAGGGTGTTGGGATTCTTCTTACTATTAGGGAGCTTGTCACAAACAGTTGATCTGCAGGCTCACGCTTTAGTACATCGAAGGTAATTTCATTAAATCTCTAGTTGATATGTGGTGTCATCCATGGTGAGTTCGTCGTTTTGTTTACCACCACCTCGGGGACGGTGACGGTTCCGGGTGTGCTGGTTACCTCTTGGTGTCATTGAGCCTTGAGTAGATGTTGCCTGATTCCTGGGGCCATTCTGTAGTCGGGGTTTATCCTGGCATCTAATATTACATACAGTTGCCCAATGTCCTCGCTTCCCACATTTGACACATGTGGTTCCATAAGCAGGGCACTTATTACGTGGTTCCAGCTGGTGGGTACCTCCGCATTTGGGACAGTTCTTTGTGACAGTATGAATGGTTTTCTCCTCTGGACCGGCTTCGTTCATCTGTTGGAGATGACGAGCTGCAGATTCGTCTGCTTTTACACGCGCAATCACTTTTTCTAGGTCTAATTCTTTTTCTGCGAGTAACTTCTCCTTGGTTTTATTTCTAAGTATTCCCGCAATTATGGCATCTATGAGACGATCATTGGTGTCATGGAATTTACATCGCTCAGACTTTTCCGTAAACGTGATATAAAGTCTTCGGCTGACTCATCAGTCTTCTGGCGCATGTATGTGAATTCCAAACGATGTACACGGAAATTATCTTGGGAATAATACGATCCTCCATCATTTCCCAGTAGGTATTGGGATCCTCCATCTGTTCTGCAGAGAGGTTGAATGTGTTGAACATTCGGAGGCCTCTTTTCCCTGAAGCAGGTACAATGTAGTCCAACTGATCTTTCTTCTCTGTCTTTTCCCTCCTCAACCACATCTCCACAAGTTGCTTCCATTCCTTAAAGCTTTGGGCTGTGTCTGGGTCATCCCAGTCCATCTGTGGAAAAATAGGCGTTTTGGACATCCTGGTTGGTTGTCGTCGGGGTACTTCAACAGGGCTTCCTCGCGTCCGGGAAGAATCTCACTTGTATTTGTTGAATTAACAGTCTGATTTTATGAAGATGAGGGTTGTACGATCCCACCGCTGCCACCATGTTATATTTCTAGACCGTGAACAGATAAACAAGCGGATGATCAGAGATCTCAAAGATGACTATTTATTATTTTCTTTTATAGTACGTATTAATGGCTGTGGTGGCGCCATGTACATGTAAACAATAATACAACATATTACAGATAATATTAACAATATTAAAAATATATATTCCTTGTTAAGATTGTTCGATATAGCCATTTTTGGAACTGGACACATTTTATTTATAATTTACTTCAGGGATTGAGAAAAAGTATATAAAGAATGGTTGAATGATCAAGATTTGTCATACTTTTTTTTAGAATTATGTATGTAGATAGATTCTCTTTATTGTTGTTTTCAGATATGCGGAGATTTAGTAGATATTTAATATTTTACATTACTTTTATATTCAATTAAAAAATGGCGCTTCAATAAGTTACCTTAAGAGGTCATATATAAGTGTTTTATACACAACTAATGAGAGGATACATAATATTCAGCATGGAAATTTGGCCTGTGTTGAAAAATCGATATGACATATGATATAGTAGCAGTTATTCGATTAAGACTTTGCCACGCACAAAGTCAATGTTGAGTCCAGGTTCACCTCCCGAGAGGGAAAGCTCAATTTTGGTCCCGACTGTTTTTGATTTTCCCGGCCCGTAGTTCGATAGAAATGCATACGATAGGACTTTAAAATTTGCATTAAATTAGGAACCTAGGATCTCTATCAATGAAGGTAAAAAAATGTCGGCATCCCCTCTTTGGGAGCTGTTTTTTGAACATTCGGCCTTTTAAAAATCACCGGGCCAGGACTTTACAAATTTGTAAATATTAAAAATAAAAAAAGTCGGCACTTTTTTTTTTTGTTTTTTGGGATTTCCTTCTAAAAAAGTGTCCCGCGAGTATAGTATCAATATTACTCAAAGAAACCTCTGATATGGAAATAAATCAATAAAACACTCACAATTTTTCTAAATGACCAAATTTATATAAGAGAGTTCAAATATGATTTTTTTACATTTCATTTTATAAATAAAAAAATATCGTTCGGGAAAGCATATGTTGGACTTTGTTCATCCATCGAAACAACACATTTTCTCAAATTGACCAACGTTTCCTTAGTATTGATTAATATAGTGATAATTATTATCAATTAAAACTTTTATAGCAGAAAAATATGGATGATATTCGATCAAGAACATTTTAAAGCACTCATGTGCTAAACAAAATATTGGACTGGTCATTAAATGCCTTGTTATTAGTTAAAAAACTAATATATTTACAGATATTCATTTAGTGGTTATATAAGTATTATGTAAAAAAGACTTAATCGTTTTTTGCATCACATAGATCTTGCAGTTTAAATAAGTCTTTTTTTATTGAAAAAGTAAGACGAAGTGAATGAAAATGTTCAAATGTTGAGGATGCAGATTTGCCTCCTTTCTGAAAAGATCCTACGTTCGATTGAATAATTTTAAGGCCGTAATGCTCCTTGCAGATGTAACTCAATAAAAAATATAGACAAAAAAGTATCTTTATTTTATATCATTGATATACTTTTTGACGAACAAAATTGAGTTTCTTTTGATGATAATACTTAAGAAGTTTTTTTTAACTAAATGGGCCAATTTCAACCTTTTGCATAATACAGATTATACGATTTTTCTTATTGCTGTCTGTCGATAACCAGGAACCACAAACATTTATAACGATAATAATAGGTTTTGCAGCATCAATAAGCCAGTGCCATATTTTATGAGGGCGGATAATTGAGCTCACGATATTATTCTTATTATAAAACTGGTTTTTAACAAAAAAACGAATTTAATAAAAACCAAAAAAGGATATTTTTCAGGACTTTACACTTCCTACTTACATACTACCTTACATTGAAAAAAAAGTTTCCACTCAATATTGAATTGCCTGTTATGAATATTATTCAGTTTATTTTATGTATTAACCATACGATTAATACAATCATTTAAAATATTAACTGAAAATAGTCGAACAAAGTTAATGTAGTCTAATCCTTTTTTCTAATTCGTAAAAAACTCCATGGGATATTTGTGGTGAAATGTTATTATAAGAAATGATTTGATGTTATAATCAAATCCAATGGTCGATCGAACCACAAAGGCAAATAAAATGGTTCTAGGAATATTTGTATAAAACACTTATGCACAAAAAATTTATGATAACGCATTTTTGTATCAGGAATTAATGATATTAAGAATTTTTGATTAAGACCCTTTTGTATAAAATACCTTTTTAAAGAAAACTTCTAACTTTTGGGCCCAGCTTCCTAGCTTTCTTTAAGAATGGATTTATACAAAAGTGGTTTTATCAAAAATTGCTATTATCAATAGTTCGTTATATAAAAAATGCGTTATCAGACATTCCTTTTTCATAAGTGTTTTTATACAAATATTCCTAGAACCAAATAAAATAATCACACTTAGTTCAAACATCATTATTCAATAAATGTTATATATTGTACATGGCATACAACTAATAACGATATGATTTTTTAAAACGACCAAGACTAATTTCTTGGCAAAAAAGACTACATCTCAACAGAAAATATCTATAGAGAGAAAAATATTATTGCCAGAGCTTAATGCTATTTTAAAAATTTGTTTTTTACTTTGAAATTTATCTAATATATATTATTTTTTTCTTCGGAAGTAATTAGTTCATTTAAACAATGTTATATTATTTTTGTCTGACTTGCATAGATACATGAATATGCTAATAAATAAGTTTGATAGAAACCCCTGTTTTTTTTAGTTAGACCACCTCAATATATCCATTGGATACAAGCGAAAAATGAAGGATTATTTTGTACCCAAGGTACATATTTATTCAACATATTTCTATATATAATTTACAGAAGGTATTCATTTTTTAAACGACATAAACAGGTTAGAATATTATCAATTATGGGGTTAAAATCGTGGGGTAATGGTATTTTCAAGCTCCTGCATTTGTATAAATAAACTGTGTTTTTGTAGTGATAAAATTAACTTCTTCTTGGTTGTTGCCTATATATAAATAAACAAAGTATTTTGTACTAAGAACTAATTTAAAATGATTAACAAAACAGAGCTTTAATTTGCATAAAATATTATCTACAAATGGACACTCGTAAGAAAATGGTTATAAGTCTCCAAGGAATCCTTGCAGAAATGGCACATTATTTCCTCTCTAGATCTACCAAATATACTTCCCAAAGACAGTGTATTGGTGACTATTCTGTACTTAAAGTAGTATAACGTTGGGTCAAGCCGATTTAAGTTTAAAACGTTAATTATGGTAGGTGCTATAGCTTTCAGTTTAAAATGATATTTTTTCCTTTCTATTTGATTTAAGCATTGATAAAATGTAGATTTTTTAATTAGTGCATTTCGGAAATATTTATTTCTTGTCAATGTTAAAAATTTACAAAATCATCTCTAGGCCTATCTGTCTTTTGCGAAAATTTAATTCGTGAAAATTTAGAATGAATGAATTCATGTTATACATCCAGCAAACAAAATAAATTATTTTTATCGGCATAATTTGTTAAAACATATTTTAATTAACAGTTAATTATAAGTCATCAAATAAATAAAATCAATTAGCTATTCATTTGTGATACGCCTTTAATCAATTATTTATTTAATTAGAAATAAAGGCTAGACTTTTTTGTCGGCCAAAATATCCGTAATTGGTCACGTATATATAGACTAATTTACGAGAATGTGTTTTTTCTTCTTCTTCTTCTAATGCTGGTACTTTAAAAGAACAAAGGAATATTCCGATGCACGCAAAGATACAAAAAACCATCAAACATATCAACTGCAAAACCACAATAGTTAAAAATATATACTGTTATAAGGTTAATGATTTCATATCTTTTCTTCAAAATGAAAATACATCTTACAAGAGCCTTCCTCAACAAAATCATTTCCTTGAATAAGAAGCTTAAGAACTCCAGAAACTACTATTTTTTGCTTTGATTTTATTTTGAGAAATAATTATAAACTAAGATATTTATTTTGGGTTCCAAACTATTAAGCGAACTGATTAATAGTTTCATACAAAACTATTGCAATACAGAATTTTATATCCTGCTGCAGCATAATACCTTTTAGGTCTGTGTCAGGAGTTGAGCAATTAGTGCCATGTAGTTCTATACATTTGGTACGGTGGTAGGGATGCCGACAATAATATGTCCCTTTATAATTTTAATTTTAAAAACTTAGTTATCAAATATATACAAATATTAATAATGTATCCATAAAATTTGAGGTAATAATGTAAGAATGCAAATATAAGCATTAAGGTTCTAAATAATTAACTCCAAACCATACATATTTAAGCAATCATAAATATGTAGTTATAGTACTGATATCGGTTTTAAAAGATACATCTAGTGATATAGCAATTTAGCATTTATATACTATATTTACAGTTCTTTGCCGATGAGAAAAAAACTTGAATTAACAGGCTAGAAGTTTGTTTCTTTGACTCCTAGGTAACCCCACCCCCACCAGAACTTAACCCGCTATCAGCCGGTGAAAGTTTACTTAGCTAAGATCTTTAGAATTGAATCATTTGAATTTACAAAAAATTTCGAATATTTTCATGCATTGAGCTTCCATTGGTGTCTTCCTAGCTTTGGACTCCTCGGCGAGCTGGTACATCTCCTTTACGGAAGGCTAGAAGTTAAACCTAGCAATAAATATTTTGGATTCTATGACCTCTATATGATTCATATAGGATTTGCAGGGTTGTGAACGGAACATAAAATTGAACGGCATTCCGCGGAACGAAGAAATTGAACGAAACGATGAACAGAACGGAAAAAATAGAACGGAACGCTAAAATTTGTCTTTTTGCGTTCCGTTCAAATAATATTCAAGAGAAAATCACCCAACCTCGATTTTAGTATGTTTTATACATTTTTATGAGGTTTGTTGTCGGTCACTAAATTTAATTATTTAGTTACTAACAGAGCTTTATTTATTCCGTTCGTTATCCCTTTCGATCATTATCGTCTGACCTCCAAACTAAGGAGAGGGAAGCTGCGTCCAGGTGTAAGGTGTTAATTGATGCACCTTCTTTTGGGACCAAATGAAGATTTGGAGCCTACTTCGAACGTAGGCAGATGCTAATTGCTTCAGCATATCTCCCTGAGTTCAAAGTAGGCTTTTTAGACATCGCAAAGCAGGAGTTAGCAAGAAATTATTTATTAGAAGAGGCCGAAGAACTGGGAGATTTTCCTTCTAGTCAACTTTCGCAAGAACCAGCAGCGGAAGAAAAAGGCAATTTCTTTGCCAAGAGGCCGAAGAAGACTGACTCAGCTAAGCAGGAGGTTGACCGCTTCTTAACCGATGAGTCTGAGGCAATGGAATCTATTATTGCTTATAAAAGGATTAAAAAGATTTTCATTCGATATAATGTTATACTTCCCAGCAGTGCCAGTTCGGAGAGACTCTTCTTCAAATCTAAACTTTTATTACGAAGGACAAGTCAAAAGATAGGAGATGAAAATTTCGAAAAACAGCTCCTTCTAGCAACAAATAAATAGTGTAATTTATAAACTAATATCATTCTTAAGATTGTAAATAAATAAACTTTTCGTAAATTATTCTCAGATAAAGCAATAATTATGAGTAGTACAGAACGATAAATTCGGTGGACCATATGTGGGTGGGATTTTTACATGTTTGACTTTTCATATTGTAACATTTTTGGGTCGGGGTAAAAAATATGTTAATTTTTCTCTGCCTTGGTTCTTATATTTACAATATATTATCGAAGCTTGTAAAGCTTTTGGAACTTTAATTGCTGTAACTAACTTCAAGCCGAAACTATCAAAGCCTGGTTTAAAATTTTTACCCGATACATACGAGGATGCAGTGAAAAGTAAAAAGCCTTCTTATGAGAAATTTTTAGAAATCCAATTTTTGAACTGAACGCAAAATTGAACGGCGTTCTGTGGAACGGAAAGAATTGAACGGAACGAACGGAACGGAAATAATTGAACGGAACAGAAAGAATTGAACGGAACGATGAACGGAACGGGGAAAAAGTGGAACGCGTGCAATCCTGGGATTTGGTATGGACAAAGCATCACAATATGAATAAATGAACTGGTGAATTTGTAGATCGTTTGAGTACAGAATCCCAAAGTATCAAACCACTGTTTATTTATGTCGAGCTAGGTGGTATATACACATCACCCAAAGTTATAGTTAACAGACAAACGTCGACTTAGAAACACAGAACTAAAAAAAGCAGACTTATATATGTCGAATTCAATATAAATTATATATATATATATATCCATTCGGATGGAGCTGAATATAATTCTAACCTTCGTATTCTACCACATTATGACACTCTTAACGTTTTTGAGACCATCAAGAGTCCTACCTTACATTACACTTTTTGTCATTCGAAATTCTTAAGTCGACACTTGAAATAGACACTTAATAGGGGTTTGCAAACAATTTAGTCATACATTAAATACAACACCCTCTACATACTTTCCCCCCGGCCCCATGAGCATAATCATGCTACTTCGAGTAGCATTCAAAAGTTCAAATATGTACATAGAGGAGGGGAAAACCACAAAGAGAGAATTAATTTTACATTTCCTCTGAAATATTTCCTTAAAGGATTTTGTTTCTCTCTCATATTTTAGCCTGTGAGAACAATGAAGCCTCACTGCCTTGACCTTTATCTCACTCCCTGAGAAATACTCATCATCTAATTCTCTATCCCCCCCCCCCCCCCTAAAAAAAATAAGACTGAAATTTCACCTTTTCACCATCCATGCGCCGCTTCAATAAATATCCAATATAAATAATGTTTCACAAGTTATTTATTTACAAATCAATATTTGTTTCTTCAATTTTTATAGATGATACTTTATTTATTTAAGGAGATTGAACATATTAAAATTTATAATGTATATTTTAGTTTAAATTTAGATTTTTAAACAAAAGTTATAAGCGAAAAATAAATGTTAAACTATACAAATCATAAAGAAAAAGACAAGCTCTTATGATAGAAATTAAAAACAGTATCCAGTAATTTCCTTCGTGCACAATTCCTCCTATTCACCCGGTTGAGGCAGCCATAACCCGTTGGATTTGGCTCTACGAAAGTCTTGGGCCGGGTGAATTTTACCTCTAAGTGCGGTAGATTCAAATCCCATTGTACCCCCGACAGAGCCCGCGAGATTAGGGTCTACAAAGTATCAAGAATAAACATCGAGGAAAATGCATCATGAGAAAAAGCTTTACGACAAAAATGTCCTCGATTAAAAGGGCAACAAGGAAAATATTCTCTAGTAAAAAGCTTCGCAACAAAATGCCCACGAAAAAAAGAAGAACGAGGCAATTGACTAACTTTAAAAGAGTAAACGAGGTAAATAAGCACGACAAAAAGATGGCTATAAAAAGGTCTACCAGAATTAGCGCACAATGAAATTACAGTTAACTATGAAACACAAGGAAAAATAAACTACAGTTTTTTATAAGCATATCAACAATAGCATTTGTCAGTGTATTTAGAATGGAGAAATCTCTGAGAATTCACTATCAGTCTCCATATAATTTATTTGAAATAGAATGGACACTAGGATACAAACCATTTCAATTTAGGATTTTATTAAATGTTTGAAAAATCCATGTGCTTTGTTGCTATTGAATGAATGCCAAGTTATAATAAAATATATACATATACTATAAAAAATTAGAACGTATTAAATAAAAACTCTTTCAACATTTCATGGAAAATTAAAGAAAAACAAAAACAAAAGACAACCTCAAGGACCGACGGTCCTAAGACTGGATCGAACCGAATAAATTGGGACCGACACAACACCACTGCCCTCAATGACCTCAGTCAATGTCTTTTACGAATCCTTTGAATGCAATGTTCCAATATTTGTACTCATTAGTTCAAGTAGGCATTGCTACTATAAACTAGAATAGAAACTACTTCCTTTTTATGTCAAAGTTTAACCACCTTAGTAAAAAAAAAGAACTGGAAAAGGATGGAGTTCCTATTCCAGGTTATAAATTACCCTGGTTAAAACAACTGCTTATGTTCAGGGGAAAAATGAATGTCTATCATGTTTTATCCTCAATGATGACAAATGAATATCCATTCTGATGATGAAAGGTAGAAAAAGAAAAGAAATTGAGTTACCAAATGAAAAAAAATGATGTGTATGAGGGAGTTTGCAAGAATTAACATGACGACAGCCTTATCCATAAAAGGTAGATTTATATATTAATATACATACATTTACTATTCAAATCAAAACATTAAAAAAACTATAAATTCAAGATTGCAAAACGCTTCTCATGAATCAAAACCGGTTGTATTCATATGTAAGCGATTAGAGTTGTCTAAGATATATTAGCCGTTTAAATGCTCTCCACCTTTACTTCGTATATCCATGAGAGAGAGAGAGAAAAGACACTTTCAATAAACATCATTCAAGTCGCTCCGTCGTCCATGATCAAACAACCTGCTTCCTCAAGATATTTTGAAGAAAGAAAAAAAAATATCTCAGGTCACGGGAGAACGTGTTTCTTTGAGTTATTAATGCCATGACCAGAAAAATGATTCATATCAACAATTCTGGACCTGCCTTTGGGTGAAGTGACACCTAAAAATAACTTATTTATAAAAAGAGCCCCCAACAATATCACTTATCTAAGAATATGTAATTTATTTTTTTCATATACTTTTATTTTATTTATAGTAATATTTATATTATGGTACAATACAAAATATAAAAAGTATAGACTATTGCGAAATATTAATCTACGTCACAAGACAAAAAATAATAACAATTCACTTTAATGACTAAAAAACAACCAATCAAGCAATTGATCTAAAAACAGCAATATTGATTCCGATTCATGTACCGAACAGATATGATGTCGGTAGCTCACCACATATAATACATATGTTTTATAAATTTGTATTATCAAGAGTCCCATATGAATCTATGCAGAATTTAAAATATTCTTGAATTGCACTCGACCCACCGACCTATCTAATAACTGGATACACAAAAGACTTAATAAAAAAGGAAAGAGCAATGTGGGAGCAAGGTCTGTATAATAAGGTCTGGGAATACAAAAACAAACATGTAATCCTAGCAGTATAACTACTCAATGACGTCACTGGAGAACGAATATATATTTATATAATTTATATTTACATATATATATTTATTTTATTTATTTATTTATACAAACACACATACATATATATGTAAATTTATAGATAGATAGAGAGATTGATTGATATATATATATAACCTATATTGTTATATATAGATAGATATAATCGTTCTCCAGTGACGTCATTGAGTAGTCACACTGCTACATGTTTGTTTTTGTATTGCCCAGACCTTATGATACAGACCTTGTGTGGGAATCAACAGCTGAGGGGAGCCATTTTACATCTCCTATCAATATGCAATTGTATATATTATTAAAATGGATGAAACAAAGAAGAAGAGGAAGGAATTATTATAAGCCTTTAAAATATAAATACCAAGTCCTTTCACGGAAAGAAAAATAATAAATGACTAAAGGTATACCCAGTGACGTCATTCACTTTTACCAAGACATTTTTCCACCATGTGGGGCAACCATCTTTGCCATTGAAGAGCTCTTTAAGTGGACATAATTTTTCTTGTCTGCTAAGTATCAGTATTTATGTAGGTCTTTCAGATAAACTTCAACCCATATTTATTTTATTGGTTAAGATGTTTATTTTCTTAGCTACAAATCCAGTAAACAATACACTAGAAAGTTGGAGATTAAAAAACGCAATCTAAAGACAGTTTCGTTAAAACAAAACATATATGAACGTTATAAAATATTTATTATTTAATTCAAATTTCTTTAGTATAAAAATAGTCCTCAAAAATAAAATAGAAGTTTTCTTGGTACACCAAAATTGAAGGTCCTTAAAAAAATACCGAAGCAAACTGTTGTTAGTTGGGTCAATAAGACGATATTCATGAAAAGCATGGGGTAGTAATTTTGGGTATCCATCGTTTCTGTGAGGCTAATTTAAAATATGAAAATGCTTATAATGATTTTTCTACTTATTCCAAGAGTTCAATGATCATAAATCAATCTTTTTTAAGCAACATTGAATAAGGTGTAATATCATTTTTTTTCTCATTTTATTATATAAACTACCGGGACACCTTTTTTCGCTGGGACCCGGGCCGGGACATAATATATAATTTTGTTCCTTCGACATTCTCTGGAGAAGAATTTCTAAAAAAGTAGCGACGTTTTTTTAGAAAAGAATCTCAAAAAAAGTGACGACGTTTTTTTTTAGAAAAGAATCCCCAAAAAATTTATGAAGTGATGATTTTTTAATTTTTTAATGACAAACAAAATATGAAAATATTGATGTCCCGGCCCGGTGTATAAAAAGGCGGGACACCGGGCCGCTCAAAAAACAGCCGGGATATATATATATATATATATTACTTTCTTTTTAAAAATATATAGACAATGGGGATACCTACATAAAATATCCTTCATATCTTCTTACTATATTTTTATTATTTCAACATTTCTAATATATTTCATATATTAAAAAATCCAATAAGGAAAACCATCGCTCCAAGGGCTCCAAGATTTTTTTTGCCTATATGGTTCGATAGAATTGAATCCAACAGGATATAAACAAGCATTATAGCATTAAAATTAGTCACTCGAACCTAGGATCTTATCAATGAGGTAAACCAAAAATGACCATCCCCTCTCGGGAGTATTCGAACCTGCGCCCCCAACATTGAGAGTTGAACACACCTTAGCACGCACGGCTATCGCACCACTTAAGATTTTGCAATTTTAAACTAACTAACAAGTGAGATTTTAAATTACGAGGATCTCCATTCAATAATCCTAACAGCCGTCGCAACTACTCGTGGACTCTTACTTCGAGGAAAATCAAGTATTTTCCAACGAACTCTCACAGACATTTTAAAATGAGTAAAAAGTTATTAAATTTATTAGCTATTTGAAATTTACTGCCTGTTTTAGTCTATTCATTCAACATAATATTTCATTATTATATTAAGAATTTAAGTTTTATATGTCCATTATAACATTACGACATTATTGTTTGTTTAAAATGCGATTGTTCTTTTGTCGTTTTGTTAAATTGTGACTAAAATATATTTTATACGCAACTACTTCGACTGTTATTTCAAAATTGAAAAACAGGAATATATATATATATAAACCTAACTGAACCTATGTCTATAAATGAAAAGAAATGCAGGAAATAAATCTCTGATTTAAAAAATTGTATATGTACATATTATTTTTAAAAAAATGATTCTTGTATATACACTATATTGAAACTGATAATTGACAATTTATGTAATCTCATACATTTCAAGCCCAGCAAATTATGGTTCTAGATGCCATCAGTGCTCTGACGTGCTGACTAAGAATACCTAAGTTATATGTAAGAAAATCACATAACTTTTACTATGCCCTTCTTTAGGTATTATCCTTCAGAGCCAACGTAAACTTCACCAATTCTCAGGTAATACAAAACTCGTTCTCTAAGTAAGGTAGATTTAAGTAACAAAACACTATTAGTCCGTGGGATGATTGATTATTTCAGAACGGTGTCTTGGAATGCATAAATAAATTCGTACTCTCTGATCTTGGTCTAAACTAATATAAAAACAGGTAGTGTAGACCTCGTGGGTCTCCAAACAAAAAGAGAACCCTAAATGATCATGCATAATTGTTGGACGATACCAAGCCTATAATGTATTATTAAATGTAGAATTTGCCGTCCCTTCCTTTGAATTATGCAACTGTCACTCAATTGGCCTAACAAAAGAGTATTGTCAAAAAGTAAATTATAAATTGAACCTGATTTTTGAAATTCCTCATAACAAACTCAAAATAAATAAGAAATTAAATAAAATGATCTTTATATAAGACTTAATGAAGGGCCACTTATAATTCATGATGATTAAACTAGATATTTTTTGTGGATATTTCATCGACAAAAGTCATTTTTAAACGTAAATATGGTTCGATCAATGGTTTCTTTTTTTACCAAGTTTATTATATAACAAAAGCTGAAATTGTTATAGATCTACATAAATAGTCATGTTCACGTAGGGAAATAAAACATTATAACAAAAAAATAATATGCCATTACTTGATTGTGAGTCAATGATTATTTTGAGTACTTATTTTAAGAACTATATGTTTTATATACAAAATAGAAATAAGGTATTTACATAAAATACATGAGATCCCAATCAAATCTAGTACCTTCATATGATGTAATCTAATATACTACTTTATTAATATGTTAGCGTTATCAATTTAAGTATATATATATATATATATATATATATATATATATACTCGTATATAATTCTTCAAAGATACATTAGAATACTTCATAACACATATTTATAAACTGTATGATTTTTATACAAAATAGAAATAAGGTATATACATAAATTACATGAGATCGCAATCAATTCTAGTACCTTCATATGATGCAATCTAATCTATACTGCTTTATTAATATGTCATCGTTATCAATTTAAGTATTTATATATAATATTACAATTATTTTTATTTTTATTATATATATAATTCTTCATAGATACATTAGAATACTTCATAACACAAGTTTTTTCGAGCTATAACTACTCTTATAAGTATAACATATATATTAGATGAACAGTGAATGTTACGTTTTTAGCCACAGTTCACTAATGCATTCAGCCATGACATTGTCACGTTATACCGATTCACTGCAAGATTAAGAAGTGATAGGGTTTACCGCCAAAAGAATAAAAGTTTACACCCAATTGATATGGAAAGGATAATACTATGAATCTTTACTGTAACGGATATTATCTTTAAAAATAATTATTTCTTATAAAGTCTTTAATTCATTGTAACAGGAGATACTAAGTAAAAGGGGAAGTAGAATTGTGTATAAAAATAATACATAAATAAACAGTATAGTTTATAATTACACTACTTACCAAAGGACATATCAAAGTGTTAAAAAAGTATCATAATATATGTATATATATACTAAGTTATGTTGACAAGTTATAAGAATCTATATATAAAGTAGAAGTTGTCTGTCTGTTTGTCTTTCCGTTACAAGTAGGCGGCCACATGCCTGGGCCAATTCAGCTCAAAATTTGCATGCACGTCGCTTATCATCTGGGGAAGGACATGAGCTGCTTTGAAACCGCCTACAAACTCTTGCCGGGGCAGCGCCGGGTAACATTCGCTAGTATAAAATAAAGTAGAAGTTGTCTGTCTGTTTGTCTGTTTGTCTTTCCGTACAAGTAGGCGGCCACATGCCTGGGCCAATTCAGCTCAAAATTTGCATGCACGTCGTTTATCATCTGGGGAAGGACATAAGCTGCTTTGAAACCGCCTACAAACTCTTGCCGGGCAGCGCCGGGTAACATTCGCTAGTAAGAATAAAAATAACTTAAGGGAGCTCGATAGCCGTGCGTGTTAAGGCGTGTTCAATTCTCAATGTTGGGGGCGCAGGTTCGAATCCCGAGAGGGGATGGTCATTTTTGGTATACCTCATTGATAAGATCCTAGGTTCGATAGACTAATTATAATGCTATACTGCTTATTTATATCTATCGGATGCAATTCTATCGAACCATATAGTCAAAAAAATAACTTATTGTGTATTCTTTATGTCATCATGCCATGTTAGGAAGTTTAAATATTTTGATGTTATTATCATAATAAGTTTTTTATCATAAGATTTGTATTCTTTAGTCTAGCATGTTCATCATGTAAAAATTGTATTGTTCAGCTCCTAAGACCAAATTTTAAATTTTAATATTTATTTATGTGTATTCTCACGTACTTTCTTAGGTTTTTATGTATTTACTTCCTTGTACAATATTTAAAATTTGAACTGTTGAATAATAATAAAAAAATAACATTTAAACTAGAAATAATAATATTCGTACGCCTCCTTCAGTTCGGTCTTAACATAATCTTGCTTAATTATCAATATTGTGGAAGCATATAAGCCTCATAAGAGAGAAAAGACCTTTATTGATCTACCTAATTTTACGATTCAGTATATTAATGCTATAATGCGTATTCATATACAAAAGATTGAACTATATCAAACAAAATATACGCAAAAAATACTCTGTCCCATTTTTCCAAATATTTTCCCTACATAGCATATCCAGTCTTCCCTACAACTCTTTAGGACCCTCAACCTATGCTTTTGAATTAATAATTTTTTACGTCTCCTCACATATTTTTACTATATATATATATATATTATATGTATATATATATATATTATATTATATATATATATATATATATTAGGGTGATTCTTATTTCATGCATTTCAGATTTGAGAGTCGGGCTCCCCCCTAGGATTTTATCTTTGTGCATAAAATTCATCTTATGAAATTTTGAACGAAATCGAATAATGGGAAGTGTCTGCTCAACAGACCCAAAGTTATGTAGTAAATTTTTCTGTGCACTATGATCTCTATGTTTGAAGGTAAAATCCTATGGAGAGCCTAACTCTCAAATCCGAAATACGTGAAATAAGAATCACCCTAATTATATATATATATATATATTCTGTCCAGGGCAAGAGCATTCATTTATTATTATTCTATTGGTTGTACTCACCAATCCATCAAGGAGCAAAAAAGCACAAGGAATATACTATGAAATCACGTTTTTCATATTTTTTTGTGGCGCAAGGTTTTAGGCACATAAGCATGAACTCTTCCATTGTCGGAGGAGCAGCAGAAGCATCTTTTTAGGCTCTTCTCCCTGATTGCAAGGGCCAAGACCTTGGTGAGGGAAACCATAATCGTATATTCAAATGCATGCATATATTTGTGCCTGGGTAAGAAAGAAAATAATAAAAAACTATGCCTTGAGTGCGTGTTTAGAAAAACCACCTAACATACAAATATGGTTAGGCACATAAAAAATCTCCTCATTTACATGACTTATCTCAGCTTTGATTTTTATAATAAATAGCTTTGGGATTTTTTGTGAATGTACTTTTTTACAAGGAGTAAAAGTTCTAGGATAATCATAAACAATTCAAAAAAGCTCAACTGCTTATAAGAAATTTTATGAAATATTTTTCCTTTGTTCTTATTCAAATTAATTAATAGAAAACAGAATATATGTATATATATATATACTTGTTGTTTTATGCATTAGAGAATTAATTTAAAAAAATTACTCTTGGATTTATGGGTTATACTTATTACATTGTTTGTTTAAAATATTAAAAAACATATATTCATGGTAAATATTTAAAACCGGATTAGTTGCTTCAAAATGCATGATTGTACATTTGTATTAAAAATTCAGCGCCGAAGAAGAATTTAAAACATTAAAAATAATAATAATTAAATAAACTAAAACTACCAAATGAATAAAAAAACTTTTTTTAATCCTTCATATTTGGCTTTAAATATTATTATTAGACGATACATTTATGTTTCAAATTGAGGAATTTATATATTTATTCTTCTGCATATGACCAGCCCCTGAATTTGATCCGGGGAATTCGTATTAATGGAGTATTATTAATTAACCGAAGCATCATGATTATCCTTAGAAACTTCTCCGGGCAGATGATTATGTTTGTTATCTTAATACAAAATTTATCTTAAAAATAATTTACATCCTTATATATTATATTATTAACCACTCACTGATGAGAGAAACCAAATAATAAATAATGTAAAAGATAAAAGAATGGCGTCTAACTATTTATTCTTATGAATAGGACTAAAATATGCTTAATTAAAAACATTCATAAGGACTTTCAAATTTTCCCTACTAAAGTTTCTATTAAAAGTGTTCAAGAACGTGCTATGAAATATGCCTTTTTCTTGGCCGTTTAAGATTGGTAGGATGACCTTGCATGCCTTTTGTTGTTCCTAACCAAGCTTAGCTTTACTTTTGGGACTGCAAAGGAAAAAAGTAAGGCTATTCAGAAACCCTTTCTATTATAAAAATTTGTAGATAATATAAAAAGTATCGACGGATACTTATTGGACATATTATATTGTTTCCAATTCGTGGCTTGGTAAAGCAGTATTTTTATTCATTCGTATGGTTTCCCATAACCAATCATATAAATAGTTATAACTAGTGTTGTGTCGTTCCCAATTTATTCGGTCCGGTGCAGTCCAGTCTTAGGACCGGTCCTATCGGTCCTTAGGATTGTCGGTCCGGGACCGGTCCTTAGGATTGTCGGTCCTTGGGACCGGTCCTTAGGACTTTCGGTCCTTGGGATCGGTCCTAGGACCGTCGGTCCTTGAGATTGTCTTTTTTGAGTCTTTTATTTTTTCATAAAATGTTGAAAGAGTATTTATTTAATACGTTCTTACTGCTAATATTATATGTATATATTCTATTATACTGAGTGTTAATTCAATAGCCACAAAAGGGGTAAAATATTTATATTAGACAATTTGGAAACATTTTTTATCATAATATAGGCTTTTCAGAGTACTCATCGTCGGTCATTTCTCATTAAATGTTTCTGTAAAATTAATTAATTCACAACTCTTCCGTTTAAACCACTATAGACTAATTTTAAGTATTGCCATAAACATCGAATATTTATTGTTGTAATAATAACCAAAATTTATACGTATTAATAACATAAGTAAAAAATGTTATATTTGTTATCAGGTCATTGAAGATGTTACTTCCTCATATAAAGGATTTTTCCTTTTCGTAGCATTAAGAGATGTTGACAACATGACGTAGGCTACGACGTAAAAAACACATTTTTCCTTTTCTAAGGACCAACAAAAAGGACTGGACCGAATGGGACCGGACCGGACTGCAGTCCTCGGTCCTTGATAAGGACCGACACAACACTAGTTATAACCCATTATTTGTTTAAAGGAAACACCATAAAAGCCTGTGTATATTGACCCAGAATCGCTAAAGCGGCCAAAACAACGGTAAAAAAGTTATGTGACCAATCCATATTCCTAATCGGTTACCAAGATACTAAAAACATAGTACATTGAACATTATCCAGATGGAAAGTAAATAAGTAAAACATTGAGCATTTTTATAAATAACTGGGTTATTCGAACTCGATGTATTTTGCTTATTTATTGAAATGTATATTATATTTAACAAGTCGTAAAATATAAATGAATTAAACTCATGGCATAGTTTTTAAATTTGATTAACCAATTTATAGCTTTTACTCCTGTTGAATCTTAAAGGTAAAGGTCATTGTCCAGAACAACTTATGCATGTACTTATATGTAGGTGTAAATGAGCGTGACCTTTTTAGTTGAGTACCTCTTAGGTGTTAAGTTGTGTTATCATGTTACTGTAATACATAAATTCCCGTCCTTCTTGAAGAAGGCCATAGTGAATAAAAGAATGACAAGATTGCTTATTTACATAAATAAAGTCTATACATCACTATGCTACAATGAACACTTCAATGTGTTACAATAAGAACGCGAGCCTCGAGAGTGCAAGTAGTAGATTGAAAACCAAAATGTGCTTTAATTATGACACATATGGAATTGAAGACGTATATCTAGTTATGTTATTTAGGTACTTAACAGCGATATTGCCAATCTCTTGAAACATACCAATATTAGGTTTTATCATACACAAGACTCTAATATGTACACAGCTGAATATAAATATAAATATAGACACACACACACACATATGTGCTAATAATTCATAAGGTTGATGAATAATTAGCTTGAATGTATGTTACAGTACGAATGCGTAACCAGGAATGACGCAAAAAAGGCATGGATTGAAACCCAAATGTGCTATAATTGTAGCATTTGAAGTGGCAAGAATGTATAAGAGTTTATTTTGGATACCAAAAATTTGAAGGGAGTGCGATAGCTCAGTGCGTTTAGGCGTGCTCAACTCTCATTGTTGAGGGCGGGGGTTCGAATACTCCCGAGAGGGTGTGTTAAATTTTGGTTAGCCTCATTGATAAGATCCTGAATAAATTAAACATTTGTTGTGTTTTATTTTTATAAAACTTTTAAAATGAGTCCATTTGAGCACTTTTTCGTTCATATATGAAGGGACACATTATCACCATTCTTGGTAAATAAGGAGTTTCAGTCGAAATCCTTGATATTAGTGAGTCCAAGAATCATCGACTGATGTTTTTGTATATTCTTCACGAAACGTACCTTACCGTAGCTTATGTTCATATATAACCTCATGGGTCTATTTTATCATAATATTCTCCTTCATATTTAAACGAAAAAGTGCTCAAAATGGGATATTTTACTAGTTTTATAAAAATAAACAATTGTGCTCATTAATGCTCAAAAAGCTATTTTGACCGGTAAGCTGAGCCCAAAAGTCAGTAGTTTCCTATAAAAATGCGTTTTATACAAAAGTGTCGATAAGACAAAAATTCCTATTATCAATAATTCCGAAACAAAAATACGTCATCAGATTTTCCTTATGCATAAGTGTTATGTACAAATATTCCTAGAACCTATTAAAATATAATCTAAAGTCGTAAGGATAATACTTATTAGGCTTGTGTTTTTTTTATTTTCCTTTACAACCCTTGGATATAAATGGTCCATGGTCAGTAACTTCAAGATCATAAAGATATGACTCAAAATAATCTGCAAGTTGTCTAGACAAAAAAAATGCCCTTAATGTGTTTTTTAATCATTAAGTGTCCTTGCATTCAAATAACTTTGCCCTTTACGTGTCCATAAGTACCATAAGTACATAACTTGGCAGTTTGAAGGACAGCTGTTTGAGACATTTTGTGCATTTTTGCTCTTGATCACAACATAAATAAATCATGTTTTCCTAATATTTCCCAAATCATATAAAGATGTAAAGATTTTTTACTGTATTGTCTTTTGAAATATATGTTACTCTAATATCCTTTTTACTTCGTTAATCTATCTTTTGCTTGCATAAGTCGAGGTTAAGGAGATCTACTGACAATGAGGATGTCGTGGAATCCGCTACATCAACGTTTTTTGGACTTCACCATGGACACAGGTTCTAAGTCGGCCACATCTACCCCTCTGCTCGCCAAGGAAAACATGAACCTGCTGAGCTTTCACATAGCCTAGAACCCCTTCGATGATCTGCACAGAGTGCTCACAAAAAATGACGAAACGATGCATGCACATTGTTTAGGAACTATTCCTCTTCAAAAGCATTTCTAATCATTTGAACTGTATATGTTTTGTGTGTGCTTTTATAATTACTTGATATTTTATTACATTATCTGATTTTTTTTTAATTAATATATTTTAAGATCAGCTGATCCTATTTGATACGTAATTTTTATGATTAGAATATACGATTACCTATTTGTGAGGGTAAATCGAACATAAAAATCCTTTTTTAGTTACATATATGACATATCTTATAGCTTTCAATGGGATTTTACATAGGTCAGGAACTTTATTAAACGTTATTATTTAAATTGTCAGGTTATATTCATGATCCGTATATTATTTTAAGTATCATATACTTTCTATGAAGTAAACATAAATACAATCATATAAAACACTTCCTATCACTATATAAATAATAGCCAACCTTTTTGTGCCTATTAAGTTCGATAGAATGGTATTCGTGTGGATATAAATAAGCGTTAAATTTAATCTATCGAATCTAGGATCTTATCAATGAGGTTGACAAAAATTGAACATACCCTTTTGGGAGTCTCTCAATATTGAGAATCCATCGTGCGTCCACTGTGACAACTGTTAGACTATCCTTTTAATATAATAAATGAAGAAAAGGTCAACACATATTTCAATATACGCAGCTCGAAAGAAATTGGGTTGAAAGCAGTAGATGATAAATAAATAAAAGGAAAAAGAGGGAGTTCAAAACATAGACAAATAAGGCGATTTTTTAAGTATATTTTCTATTTCATCATTTGTTATTATCGTATCAAAGTTTTTTAACAAATTACTATAACAAATAATTTATAAATACATACTTATTTTTTCATTGTACTGAATCAGGCCCCTCATATTGCCTTTGAGCTTGCTTCTTCACTGAGGTTCTTTAAGAATATTTATGTTTGTTTCTATGAGTAGAATGACAATGCAACAATTGTCAGCTGACAAAGAAAGAAATGGAAAAATATTATAATATCATTGCTGTCACCTCGTTCCTTCTAGGCTCTTTAGACGTAGTTTTTGTAATAGATCAATAACCCCGATCGATTATTTTTATCTTTAAACATAGACATCTCTCTCATGTAGGCACAATAGAGTTGGACTCCAATTTTATGCACATTTTTCTCTCTTCATGCAAGTAAGTGATGTTCATGTTCAGGAAGTGAACTTTTACAAACTGATAAATAGTTAAGGAAAATACGCTAAATGCCATCATTGCAAATCACTTGCATACAAATTTCCATAGATAAGGGAAGGGAGAGTTGCTTAGCATTTACAACATATAAAAAAGTCTAATATAAAAAAAGTATTTAGATCAATAACACAAGGAAGTGGTTTTTTAAAATGAATAAGGGGAAATTCTGGAAATTTGTTTTGATTTTGATTGAAATATTACAAAAATAATATATTCGGAAATAACTTTTAATAATCATGTCACATTTACACATTATCTAATAAATGTTTTATAAACTCTGTAAGCAAAATGGTAACAAAATTAATCAACTTAGATCAGAGCAAAGGAGGTATTAGAGTTATGTATTGGTGATGTAATTAACTAGTAATATAATAGAAGGTATAATTAATATATCTTAATTTTCGTGAAAGATTATATTTTTAAAGGTTATTTAATAAAACTTCAAAATAGAGGATGCTTTGAAATAATGAAAAAATATATAAAATTACAATGGTATTATTTTCTCATTCCATACGTTTAATAAAAAAAAAAAATATTGTCTCATTGTGCACTCATCATCCTATAGTTAATCAACAAGTACTCTTCAGAAATGACTTTTTTAAATATCTATGAGCAAATCAATAATACATTCAAGAAGTTACATTATTGTGAAAATATGGTTTCTTTCTATTATTCCACGGATGTATTTACGCATTTTAATTTTATCGAAAATACTTCATTATATTATTTTTCATGATATTCTAGTTGAATGTATTTAATATAATAAATTTGAAAATGGAAATAGGTCCATAAGTCAATTTTTCTACCATCATTTAGTTCTTTGAAGCAACTTTCGTGAAGTGCTCGTTTGATATCTTAAGATGTGTTTCCTATAATACCCCCTAATATATATATATATATATATCAGAGCTGGGATTCGGTAGAAAAATCTACCGCCGGTTCTATATTCGGTATATACCGAATACCGATCGATATTTTATTCTTTTAAATACAAATCGGTATTCGGTAGATTTTATTATATATCGACAGTATCGATCGATATTCGGTACGGTAGATTAGAAAGAGAGAAAAATTTATTTATGTATCTGCTTTTACTTCTGCATATGCATTTAATATCGGGCAGTTTATAACAATTTAATACATCATTGTTATAATTTACTAGATATTATTTAAAATTTTATACATACTAATCTTATATAAATTAATATATGTACTTGGATTTTGTAGGAAATGGAAGGCTATAGCAATTTTTTTCATTAACTGTCTCTTATTGTCCGATATGAACTGCGCTTTCAGGTACTCTAGTTACTTTGGTATTTGAAATCTACCGTCGGTAGTATCGAATACCGATTTACATTCGGTAGTCACAGCTTTTATATATTTATAAATATATATATATATATTCGTTCTTCCTTTGCATGAAGGGCTAAAACGTTGATTTAAATGTAACACAACAATAAATACCATAACCTCAACCCGAGAAAACTTTTCTTGACTCTAAAATGACAAATCGTTAAAGCTTGATCTATATATAATAACTTTTTGTCCTGTTGACAAATATATCACCTGAAATAGGTCTGTATAAAATAATTATAATTATTACATTCACAGATTATGGATACAAGTATATTTTTTTCATTTAATTATAATCCACTAAATTCAATACGCAGCATCTTAAAATATTCTTAACTACGCCTAATTTGTCCTACAAAAACAAGGCCTAACATGAAAACGATCTCTTTTTAAAATAAAAAGTAGTGTGTGATTAAATGAGGTCATTGGAGGATTCCACAAAACTAATTGAAAGGACTGAATGCTATAAACAAAGCAAAAAAAAGAAAAAGCATGTGGGAGAATTTTTTTAATCGTTTTTATTATATCTAAAGTATTCAAGGACTTATAAGTGTGATGTTAGTTAAAACATTTCGTGTCGTTGATTATATTAATATAATGTATATTAACTAATGAAGTCAGAATTTATTCTATTAATTGTTTATAAAACACGAATATAATCATCAATATAAGCGTTTACAATCGAATACATATTTAAAACATTATTGATTATTATCTGCAAAAAGGAAACTTTAATCAATATACTATTTCATTTTGAATGCAAGAAAAGGATATATAACAAAGACGCTTTAAAAAATATGCAGAGGACTTTGTATGCCGAAAATAACAAATAGAGTCAGTGCTTAAATTAAAAGATAAGAACTCTCATAATAACTACACAATCTTTAAAAATAATTTTCTATTTCGCTAATTTATTTTATGTACACATTGATGAAGGGGAAATTATACCAGAGCTCTGTGTCATCGGCTGATCTTTTTTACATATATCAAATAGCTCTTTCTTTCCTCGGAAATAGGTTAAAATTTAGCTCCGGAGCTATTGGCCATATTTTTACGTCGTGATATATATATTTCTCTTAGCATCAAGCAGTTTGTCCTTGTATAATTGGAGTTGTGATCAATTAAAGCTAATTCATTATTTTTATTGAATAGATGATAATAAAATACTCTAGTTTAGAAGGGTATACTATAAGCTGATTAATTCCCTAACAAAAACACATATTTTTTTTAAATTGGGTAACGGATATATCGATTAAATTAAAAACAAACAGAAAAAATCACGTAATGGGTCACTTTAAAAAATATTTTTTATTGACCGGTTTTTTTATTTGTTTTTTAACTGTGCATTTTTTTTCCATTAATACTGTCAAAACACAACTCTTTAGATCATACAAAGTACTATTTTGGATTTGATATCCTTTGTACTTTTCAAATACATTTTACATCAGTTTTAATATATTTTTAAATTAATGTTGATAATAACAAACATAAACGGACTTTTAAAATCATTACTTTGGTAAAGCACAACAGGAGCCTACCAAAAGATGCACAATGAATCGTTTCCCCGCGTAATACAACTCCTGGATTAGTCTGTGCCAGATATCGTAATGTTTTTATTTTGACTGATAACTTAGTTGGCATGAGAGATATACCAACTTGGAAGCCTGAAAAAGTAATTTTAAAATATGAAATATTGGAACATCTATTGGAGACACTTATTTTTGCTTCCTTTTTTGCTTCCAACAATTAAAATAGTATCAGAAAAATATTCTCCCAGTTATTTAATATCTGTTTGTCTTTAAATGTAGCTAATGGGTACAGAACACCGACCTATTTAATAAGTGGATGCTGAATAAAAGGAGGGAATATATATATTCGTGTCAGCAGCTGATGAATTATAGAAGAGAAGGAAATTATACTTATTTTCCGAGTCAACGGAAGTCTAAATACCAAGTCCAATGGAGTAAAAAGGGGAAAATAGCAAATAAAGTCCAATGACGTAATGATGAAGAAATTAAGTTTTTTCTCTAAAGAATCAACAAGGCCTATGACGTCATGGTATTTAGTATAGGGCTTACCTCCTTCATTCCCTAGTATTACTATGTATATTACAATGCATATCAATTTCATTGTTCGCCATTTGTGGGGCATCATTTTAACTACCAAACGTCTTTGTGGGGAATGCTTCTTCTAAATTGATTCCAACTACTATATACAAGTAGGTCGAGGGTTCCCCCATCCTCAAGATAACAAAAAGAGATGAAGCAATGTAAATATTATTTATTTGTTACCTCATACACCTTGCATGGCAGCCATTTAAACGAAAATAATCAACAAAGTCTGACATCATTGGTATTTACTGTGTGAATTTCCATTACCCTAATAATATTTCAGTTCTGATCTCATTTCATTTTAATTACATGTAGGACGACTTTAAGTTGGTTGAATGTATCTTCTAAGTTGAGTAAATAGTTATATATTAGTTCGTGGTACGAGGTGGTATGTATACGTCATAAATAGAAGGGCTCATTAGGGAGTGCTTATAGCCGTGTGCGTTAAGGCGTGTTTAACTCTCAATATTGGTGGGCGCAGGTTCGAACACTCCCGAGGGGTATGGTCATTTCGCTCTACCTCATTGATAAGATCCTAGATTCGAGTGACTAAATATGCGTATTTATATACTGTTGGATGCAATTCTGTCGACCATATAGGCAAAAAAAAGGGCTCTGCATATGTTTAAGAGAGAATGAATTGAATGCTAATTTTTTGTATTTTATAAAATACAATTTTCCTTCTATATAATACTATAGTGTAAAACGTAATTTGTATAGCTTGTTTTAATAAAGACCTTTTTATATGAAGTGGAAAAGGTTTATTATTGAGATAGGTTTTTTTAGTAATAAAAGACTAAGGTCCTTGATTGGATGAATTTAGAAAGTTGTAAATGCTAAATTAGACTAACATACATCCTCATCAAGGAATCACGATAGACATAAGTTATCATATAAATATTTATTTATTATTTTGTATTCAAATAGAACGAAATGGGAACACGTCAATCTCCTTTTACGCGATATAAAAAACAAAGCTTTTCTCAAATGTGATAAAATTATCTTTATGAGATAATTAATTCTAAGGATTTCATCATTTTCTTCTCATTTCGTCTTCAATATAAATTAGTTGAGAGGATATTTTAAGACTTCCCGAGGATGAAGAGAGAGCATGATCTGCTTATTAGTAGTAATTTCAAAGCAAATCAATGTTATATTCATGCTCGGGCTTATCATTCTCTCTCTCTGCCCAATTAAAGCAGCAAGTGAGAAGACTTTAAGTTTCAAATATGTGTTTATCTTATTTAACTATAAAAGTATGTGTTCTATTTGGAAGGTTCAAGTTATATTAAACATTTGCCGTCATTTGACGTAATTCAAACTAAAAAGACTATTAAACAATAATGCCATATATAATGTATTGACTGAATTTATATAAAAAGTAGATATATATATATATATCAGGCAACGACGCCCGGCCCGGGTCCCGACTGTTTTTTGAACGTCCCGGTCCGTTGTCTAAAATCACCGGTCCGTGACTTTAATATTTTCGTTCGTTCGTCATTCTGTAAGTGATGACGTTTTTTATGAGAAGAATCTTTAAAATTTTAAAAAATATTTAAAAGTATTTCCTAAAAAAATGTTCATAATGACGAAGGAACGAAAATATATTAAAGTCCCAGCCCGGTTTTGGACCGGCCCGGTTTGTAAAAGTACTCTGTTAATTCGGATTGAGACAAAGATTATGATAATAATATCAATCATTTTGGTACAATACTGAAAATATATTTTGAGGAAATATAATTTTACGGTTGCAATTCTTTTGTTTTTTTTTTTTTTGCTAAATTCCTAAATGGATGGAGTACTTATAAAAAGTTAGACGATTTAGGACTATGCCTCCAGTTTTTAACCTTTCATGGGCTACAAAGCGAAGTGTTATGAAAAAAGAAATTGTAAAACCGTATATTCTTCGATCGGTGATACTCTCTGCGGGCCGTCCGATACGCCAACCTCACCCTCAAGATCCCCTCCGACAGCGAGGATTCATGGATCCTTGCAGGAAAACCTCATCAAATGTATCCTTCAAAAGCAAAATAATTATGACAAATAAATAATTATGAGATAAAGACAATTGTTGCACCTCTTGTTTATATATATATTATAAGCTTTAATGTATATTTTACTAAAATATATTAATTTCATATAATTGTATATCTAAACATTATAAGAAAAAATAGCTTGACGTATAACATAATTAGTGAAGGATTCGAAATGAGCATTTCTGAAGAAAAAAAAGTTGGCTCTTTCTCCCAACTTCCTATAATTCTTATTGTAACAACAATTAGAAAATCATTCAATACCAAACGATGAAGAAAAGATTGACTTTTCTCACATTTTGAAAACAACTGCTTAGTTTGTAGCAAATATTCTGGAAAAATATAGTTTAGTCTCAAGTTAATTAAAAATATTTGAAACAAAGCAATACATTAAAACACAATTCATGATATTTTTTTTTGTTTTGTGACTTCTTATCATATTTCATTTGTGTGCATTTGCATAATTATTTATTAGAGTCTTGTTGTTACCATATTTATGCACGTTTTATTGCTGTGGTTAGATTTTAGTAACCACTTTATGGTTTATTATCATCAAGCAAATATATCAAATCTAGATCCTAGGTAATATACTCATTTTAATGCTATAATGCTTATTTATATCCTGTCGGATGCAATTCTATCAAACCATATAGTAAATATATATATATATAATATATTTCAAATGATATATTTCAAATGATATATATTTATATATTTTTGTTCAATAAACGAAAAAAATTTATAACTTAAAATACCTCATCATAAATTACCTTTAGTTTATCATTTTATAGCATAAAGATTGTGTTATATATAAAATAACTCTTGTATTCTACGACTTATGAACCTCAAAAACAGACAGCCCCAGTTCCTTAAACTAAAAGAACATTACACAGGAAATAATGAAATACTATATGTATGTATTTTTCTGTTTCATTTTCAAGAAGTCCCATTTACTGAGAGAAGTTTTCACTGCTAAAACAATTTGCCGCTTTTACTTTTTGTCCATTAGATTCGATACAATTGCAGTATTCGTGAGGATATAAATAAACATATGACTACAAAAATAGACTTTTGAACTTAGAAATTCGTCAATGAGTTGACCAAAATTGCCCTTCCACTCTTTCAAGGAGTCGATCCTACGCCCCCAACATTGGGAGTGAAACACGCTTAACACACTGAGCTATCGAACTACGATTGATGCAACCTTCAGCGAAATTCCGTAGGATTTAATGGAAAATGAGATATTCAATGTCAATCATTATTTTAACTCTTATATAAATCATATTGCAAGGTCGTACTTCTATTTACAACCAACAGAGACACCCTTGTAAATATAATACAATGATATACTTCATTTGTTTAGGTTATATGTTTTATTACACTTCTACAAATAAAGAGTAAATGCAAATATATACAAGACACTAAAAGTACACATAGAATAAATCTAAAAAGATACTTCTTATATTTAACAATTTTGTTTAAGACATGATGCCCAACCACCTCAAGCAATTTATTAGGTAAATAATACGCTTTGACCCGTGAAATAATCATTGCCCAATGCATCCATGACTAGTGAGAATTCTCTCTTTAAACCTTCACACTTCTTTTTTTAAGCAAACAACCGCTATTGTGAGCTCCCTTTGCAAAGTAACTGTGATTACATATTATATCTAGAAAAAGGAGTCAACTGACTGCTGCATTTTTGTTTTGTTTCTTACCTTCAGTGAGAAGGCTGTTGCACATAGCATGGACTAAGAAGCCAGGTTTGTAGCCCTTAAACAAAGGAACATGTCACCGCAGTTGTAAAGATTTGTGGTCAATTTATAGAGATTGGGGCTATTGATAGGATATTTTTTTGAAGCAGGCTTGCCACGGATTACAAAGCCAACTAAAAGTGTATTCTTGAAGGTACTGCAAGGAGACTTAAAATGTTCAAAAGTGTATTGTATCAGCCCACTTACATTATAACACTTACATATTTTTGGAGTAAGATGTGAAGGTAATCGAAGAAATAAATAAATATTTATTTGCTTTATGAACAGTATTGTCATAATAAATAAATATTCTATACATATATATATATATATATATATATATATATATATATTGCCTATTGGGTTCCATGGAATTCCAACTGTGAGGATATAAATAAGCTTTAAATAAGTAGATTTTTGTCCTCGAGCCATCATTTTTATCTGAGGTTTTAATGGCTTTGACAAAAGGTAATTTAGTATATATTTAAGAATTACTTGTGCATTTACTTATAAATATTAGGAAAATATTTCAAATTTCATGTTTTTCATATTAAATATATATTAAATATTCATAACATCATACAAATGAAAGGAAACCCGTAATTTAACATAAACTATGGGTGTCTAATCAAAAGGATTGTATTATATTAGACTTTGTCTGATGGTTGTTAATTAATGATGTAGTTCTTAGCCAACGTTCAATATATGTACTTTGTTACCTGCCCATTCATTTTTGATCAATCTTATATCATACGATATAGATACAAATATTTAATAGTCATATTTGTCTTTAGTAAATAAATAAATTACTTTTTCTCCCCTTCGAATCATCATGTAACATAAAGAATGAATATTATAGCCTGGCAGAAGGTCGACCATACGCATGGTGTTGAAACCAATACTCAAATAAAAAAATGAATTAGCCAATAAGGAGCTTTGATTCAATGAGAGTAAAATAAGTCGATAGTTCATTTATATTTATATTTAATAGAAATTATATTATGCTTTTTGCTTTGAAAGAAAGTTGAACCATATGGTAAAGTTCTTTAAATTTAAATATATCCTTTCACAAAGTATAGTCAGCCACACCCATATAATAACAATATTTTATCATTTCCTAAGGGCTGCTCTCAATGAAAGAAAGTGACAACTCGATTTTTCCTTGAGGTATATTAAATATTTGCTTTAATTCCTTCTTTTCTTCAAATACACTCAAAAGAAGCCATTGAAGGGTTCTTGGCTCTTTAAAAAACAAATTTGTTAAATAAACAGTGTCTGGGTCAAGGATGACAGCTAGTATAGTATTTGCAAATGTCTTATAAGTTTTCAAGAGTTCAATCATAAATAAGATATTTGGCGCGATATTAGGAAAGTTGTTAGTGGAAAAAATGACATTAAATTAGCATAGAAATTTGTTAAAATGTATAAATTTGACTGGATCCATATATCATATTTTTCTTAAGCATTATTGTGCATGGATGAGTTCAAATTAGTTCAACATCGATACTAAATTTTAAGCTAAAATGCCTATTTATATAATTATAATTTACTATATAAAAGATCAAAACAGTTATCAAAGTCTTTAAGCTCATTAAGGGATATTTATATCCTTATTATCAAAAAAGATCAAATCGGGCGGGTTTTCAGGACATCCTTTAACAAGGATGACGTCATCCGATCCGAGCAGCTGATTTTTTAGCAGACAGCCAACATATGAGAGATCATTTCAATTTAATTTTATTATCGTCATGGCCGCATATGGAAATCTACAGCCTGTATCTGGAACGAGCAAGAACGCAGGTGTGCCGTTATCCAGATTCTTTGTATAAAGGGCAACACCATCAGCAACATCCAGGTCTCTGAGCTGCTCGGGATTGACAGAAGAAGGGTTGCTTAGCTCAGGCAGCAGCTGAAGGATACCAGGGATCCTCGTGCTTTTGTCGACAGGGCATTCAGGCCCTCCAGCAGCGCTTGCAAGGCCAGGACTCCCGACTTCATCAGGAGGGTGTCATACATCTTCGAGCACGACCCCAGCAGGTCCATCAGGGATGTTGCCAAGGAGCTGGACGTTTTCTCACATAACTTTGTTGGCCTGTGTGAATGAGGATTTGCGTTGTCACAGCTACAAACTCAAGGTTGGTCAGCTGTTGACGCAGAAGAACTTCGTCCCCAAGACCACTGGCCACCTAGCTCCCCCGATTTGAATCCTATGGACTATTTTTTCTGGGGCTTTTTATTGGGATTAATATAATATTTTTATCCTTTTCTCATGCCACTATAATAAATCTGAAAACTATCTTGTCTGTAGGTAAGTTAGTCTTAATCTTTATGGAGCAAATTCATTTTGATCTGAGAAAATCTTATTACCGTGGCAGCTTTTAATTATTCGAAAAAATATAAACAAGATCATATTATTGTAATTATAAAGGCTAGAGGAATCTGCTCTATTTACTTTCTGGGCATGAACGACCTTGTAACACTTTTGGCTTTTTTGCATATTCATTGCATATTTTTACAAATCTTGAGGACGTTGCGACTTCTTTTCTAGGAAAAAAGTCTCCACATGAGCAACTTTTTGTGGACTTTAAAAACTGTCACTTTAAACCAGAATGACATTAAGAAACATTTATTGAACTTGTTTTCTTAAAAAAAACGCCGTCACTATTTGCCCAGAATGGATTTTTTAATTTTAATTAAATGTTCCAATATGTATTAGGATGTGATACGATTTTATCCGTCATGCTCCGCTGAACATCTGTAATCTCTACAATAGAATTTAAAAAATAATATAAAATATGGGCACAAAAAAAAAACAATCAAAAAAATAATTATTTTAGTCACTCAATTTTGTATTTGTTTATTTCTGTAGCTATCTCCATATTTCTTTTGAGCTCTTTTACTAATTAGTTGTGATAAATATTGCGGCCTGAGTTAAATTAAATTAATGTAATTTTAAACTATAATGTATATATATATATATATATATATATATATATATATATAATCACTCTTCTATTTAGAAATAGAGCTCAATGCTTTTTATGACTGGAAGATAACCATAGAATGATTTCCGCCTTCTGGAACTGTCACAAGAATGTACATTATTTTATGTGTAAATAGTTTTTGATTTATTGTCTATAGAAGGAAGGAAGTAAAGAAGTCCACCAAGTTAAGGAATCGAGGGAAATAACCCCGCCAAGCTTTGCAAAAATATGTGAAGGTATATAATAAATATGGATACAAACTTCCCTTCCAAGTCATTTCTTCCAAGGTCTTTGGAAGTAACCCTTTTCCATGGAAAGGTTATACGCCTCTCTCTCTCTCTACATTTGTTCTGCCTTGGCATCGCACACTTAAAATGCCCTAAAGGCTTTATGAGTTCATTCTTGCTGGGGCAAAGAAGAAAAATGCTATATAAACGACTCAGGGTTGCCCATTTCTTTGGTATAAGGGCAGAAACGATTTGCAAAAAAAGAGTTATTTAACATATTAATCTTGCTTTACGGCAGTGACTCACGTTTGTATAATAACTTTTTGGAATATTTATAAATTTTTTTACTGTTGGTTTCAAAGTTTTCTGGCTTGCCTTAGGTGAATCATTTGAAGATATTTATAAACAAAGACACATTGCGTCAGCAGCACGATACACTGCATTAGTATTGTTCTTCTTTATAGTGTATCCAGTTATTAAACAAAATGAAGGAGTCACCGTTTTTCCTTCTGACGTCTGAATACGCTTTGGAGTATCGTAATAAATTTATAATTAAGGTTAGGCCACTTAAAGACTGCAAAAGAATATAAGACAAAAAGCCAGGACCTACAATAACAAGTCTAACAATGTCTTGATAAATAGGTGTCAATTTAAAAAGAACTTATCAATTTGTCCTTCTCATTGTGCACCTAAACGGATATCGATATACTTATGTTTAAAATGGAGACATACCCTCGTATCGCCCTCATACAAAGACATGTTATGTTGAGGTGATATATATATATAATAGAATCCTTAAAATGCCGTTGAAACGTCCTTCAACTCAAAAGCATGTTATTATTCTTATTATAAGTATTTGAACGGTCAATAATCTTTACGTGTTTGATGCTTCTTGTTATGTACCTTTATGGGTAGATATTGGTCCTTCTCAAATTATACGCTATTTGATCTATTTAATAGAGCATGAAGGTATATATGTGGGACGTCAACTAAAAATGAATCATTTTCCATAGGATAAAAAGATAAAATTGACCACAATTATCTAAAATGTTTACTATGTATTTATTTACATGAAATATAGCAATTTATAGGATTTAACATGACAAATATAACATTATACATATAGATAGTAGAAGTATAGCTAAGGAAAATTTTGTATATATACATATTCTTGGAGCTGTTATTGTAATATAGTTTTTTTTATTAATTAAAATATACTTATCAAGCAATATATGGGCTCATCTACAAACAAACATGCCAAAGTTAGTTCCTTAATTATTGTCTAATAAATGTAATCTAAATTTGCTCGTTTGTGATTGTTCACATGTATGAGGAAAAACTTGTTTTTCTCCTTTTCACTTTGTTTTTTATTTATTTTAAACACTGTTACTACCTTATTCACAGCTCACCAATTTTTAAGTTTATGCATGGATGTAAATAAATACTTGAAAAAAAGACTTAGAATGTCTTGATACATTTGTATTTTGATATGATGGAAGAGCACTCTTTGAGGTCATTTGAAAAAGAAAGGGTTATAATGGAGATGTGAGCTAATGCATTGATTAATCCTTTGAGTATGTTAAATCATCGCACTACTCTTGACGTTTGCTTAAAACTGAGCTTAAAAGACACTTACTCTTATATATATATATATATATATATATATATATATATATATATATATATATATATATATATATATATATATATATATATATATATATATATATATATATATATATATATATATATATATATATATATATATATATATATATATATATATATATATATATATATATATATGATTTCGTGAACAGGGAGTTTTTCTGCAGGAAATTTGGCCACAATTCAATATAAAATATGTCGAAGGGAGCTCGATAGCCGTGCGTGTTAAGGCGTGTTCAACTCTCAATGTTAGGGGCGCAGGTTCGAATCCCGAGAGGGGATGGTCATTTTTACCTCATTGATAAGATCCTAGGTTCGATAGACTAATTGTAATGCTATAATGCTTTTATATCCTGTCGGATGCAATTTTATCGAACCATATGGGCAAAAAAAAATATGTTGAACTTGTTGTAGGTTCATTGCAATATTCTTAGTAGAAGAGGGGGGTTTCAATTCCGCCATATTTTGACAAATAAAGAATGGCAAACTATTTTGAATTTAGTAAGGTCCCATTGACAGCAATAATTACATAAAATGGTTTCAAACCCACTACCTTAGGTTCTGCAAAAGGTAGTTTAGCTTATTGATATTTCAATCCACTGCCTATGGACCATCAACCTAAAGCCAATTGTCTATTGGGTTTCGTTAATAACATCATGAGGCTTCAAACGTGATTGGTTGGACCCGAGTGCTCCTTGCCGATTATTGAAACCATAATGTCCGTTAAAACCCGTGAAACAACTGTAAGCCCATTGTAGAGGGATTAAACACCAATTATTATGGTTGTAATTGGCGAAACCCGAGGGCTGCATGTACATTAGGTTTAGTTGGTGTAAAGCCAATGTTTTTTATGCTAAACATCTTTGATAAGGATGCAAGTTATTGATTAATAAATTTTGCCGTTAGTTGTTTCATTTAGTCGACTTTTAATTGATTAATCGAAAACAGCACAAAGATTAAGGAACCGATTACTCTTACGGATTTGGGATAGGTAAGTGCATCTGTAGTGTTATGGAAAATCAAGGCTTTAATAAAATAACGTCATTAGGCTATAATTATAGAAGACGTATTTTCTAATTTGTTGACTTTCAATATTAAATCTTATTCTAATGACGTCACTGTCTATTTTTCCATTTCAAACGTGATTTAAAAAATATATTGAAGTTATTTACAGTCAGTCCATTAATTGTAACTAACAATCTGTAATAGATTATAATCTAATCTGTGATTTGGAAAGTTATTTAAACCAGTCTCAATCGTCATAAGGATAAAAACAGCCAGGACGAGATTCAAGTACACATCTGTAGATCTGAATTTGATATTTGAATATCATAATTTATCGTCTATTTTCTATTTCTTGTCCAAGTTATTCACATTATAAACTGGGATATTACAACGTTAGAACATAATTTTATATTTATCAGCGAATTCATACTTCCATATACAATTAGAATATTATATTAAGTTAGAAAATATGTTATATTTATCAGCGATTTCATCCTTCCATATATAATTAGAATATTAACCTACAGAGGTTTTACTCATATATGTAGGTATAGGTATCAAGAGCTTTGTAGGCCCGGTTACAATTGGTGACACATATTGCTTCATATTGTTTATAAACTTCACTATTTTTCGTCAATGATGAATTTCACAATAGTTAACTATAAAAATAGTTAAAAACTATTGCATCCGTCCTTCACACAAAAGGAAACAAATATTTTTCTTGGCGCTCCTTATCATCCACATCAAACTTTAAAAGATGTTTACAATTTGAAGGAGTTATTTCTGAGGAGTTTCAAACAAATAATTCCTTCAAACTATATATTATGGTCAAAAAAAAATTGAACAGTGTTATTATAAGTAAGTATTTATGATTATATACAATACAATAGTTCAACCAAATGCGGTAAATTAAATCATGTAGAACTTTGCACTCTAATCTTCAAGTCCAATTTCTCCTAGCCTTTGTCATTTATAATCTAACTCAGTTGCAAGATATGATTCCTTCATATATTATAGTTATATTTTTGATTAATATTTATGTATTTGATTTAATGTATTTTCTCTTTATTTCGGTTCTTAAATAATAGTCGAAGTAGTTGCGACAAAAATTCATAACAAGACATTTCTGTATTAAATTAATGCAAAGACAAAAGAACCATCTCCCTATATCATAGAAAAACAATAATGTCGAATGGTATATAATAATGAAATATTACATTCAATTAAAAGACTACAGAAAAAAAAATTCAAATAGCTAATAAAGTTTTAAAAACTTCTTACTGATCTAATATGGCTGTGAGACTTTTTTGGAAAATGCTTGATTTCCCTCGAAGCGAGAATCCAAGAGTTGGCGGTATTTGAGGTATCTATATATAATTGGTTCAATTGATTTAAAAGGTACAAAACAAAATATAAACTCTTTAAGATATAGGATTGAAAATGGACTGAACAATATTTTACAAATATAGTTTAAAAATATAAAACAACACTTCATAAATATAAATAAATGAAAATTATGGTTTATAACTTGTTACTTTCTGATGTAATTTTTGATATCAAATTTCGTGTTCTATATTATAAATCTTTAATTATGTGTTATTTAGAGCTTACTCCATTCAGAAAACGATATTGCACAAAATGTTGGTTGGATCCTTATTAAACTTCTAATAGTGCAAGTGATTAATTCAGTTGGCTTAATGAAAATAATTATTTTAAGCATATGTTTTAGCTCTTAGTATTTTTTACGTATAATGATATATTTCAAACTAAAAATTATATTACGGTTGTTTTTACTTATTACGTCCCTTCATATACATGCCTTTTTATACATGTATATATCTATTAACTGGGAAATTAATAAACACATATTATTGAAAAAACAGTTTTAATTTTTTGCTCTCTATCTTTATTTTGCATCTTCCATATAACGAATAAATAGTTTGAAGAAATTGTTTCTTTGCAAATCCTCAGAAATAACTCCTTTAAATTGTAATCCATCAAAATAGATTTTCTTCACCTGATAGGTTGATGACTAATATTCCTAAAGCATAGCTCATTATAAAAATATATTATTTTACCAAGAAATTCCCCCTTGTAAATTTCATCATAATCACGTGATGAGTGCTTTAGCTCCGTGCTATTGTAAGAAGAGCATGAAAAGTTATGGAAAACCCCTCGGTCATTCCAGGGATAATACCGTTGCAACAACTATTTCAAGGACAGTCAAAACTTGAGCAGAGTCCCGGTATGATTAATTCATGTGTGATGCCCATAGCATTGCACAAATTTTGGTCAAACCAACAACAACATGTGCATATACATGTTTGATGCATCAACAAGTTTAAATAAATAAAAGATATATCAATCATATACAAGATATCTAAATCTAAAGAATCTGCTGATGGCAACCTATAATATCGATTTCTTTTTATTGTTTTGTTATTTCTTGGGTGACTTCATTCTTAAAGATATTTTAAAATCTACTGAATTAATACAACATAATTACATATGCAATGATGAAAAAGAAACCTCTACACATGTTCTGATGTGAGGGAAAAACAGGGTGAGATGCCTTGGGAGAGACATCATAGTTGACAAATTTTGGCTTTTAATAACCAAATGTTTTCCAATTTATATATATATATATAGGTTTTAAACACGAATAAAAATAATTTATATTGATAATTTTTTAATACAATTTACACATTCAAATGTACGATAGCCCCTCTTCCGGTTAATTTTTCAAATGTTTGATAGAAAAAATTGTTAATAGAGTGGATTTTAAAAAATATCTTTCAACTTTCTCTCTTAAAGTCACGTATACAATACTTTGCTTTTGAACGATCACCCCTATCCTATTTTGGTTTTATTAAATGTCATTTTACTTCCTTTAATAATCTTTGTATAGGTTTTGTTGTAAAGAAGTTTAAATAAACTGTGTCCCCGGGGAAAAAACATAATTTTCCATTGTATTTCTGATACATCATTAATGGGCAATGTTTCTAAAATCTTGTTTCTGTTTAATTGTTCTAAAGTACAAAAAACTTTATTCCTGATATTTTAAAGCGACAAATAATTGTAATAATGTATATATTATAACCTAATAGTTCATTGAAATAGCCTCACACGCATAAAACTCATATAACCATACTTATCACATTCATCCGTAACATATATTTCACGCTTTTCAGGGATTTTTCATCATAATAGTTACAATGAAATCATAAATATAACAAATTTTATTCTGTTTTTTGAGTACAACATTGAGGGTTAAACTTTAGCAATGCTCTATACTTTTTAAGTTAAAAATATTTGTCTTTTACGAATGCGTTGATTTTAGGTGTTGGGTATGTCAGAGGAGTAAAAAAAAGTATTCTTTGTTGTTTCCATCTTCTTTGTCTGTTCAATATGTTCCCTTGTGGCACACGTTCAAGTGCGTTTAGGAGTTGAATATATTTGTTGGTGATGCGTAAATTCAAATCTAAAGGGAGGTAAATGTATGTAGACACTATTAATTTTAGGAGGTACAACGCTTTGATGCATTTTTATCAATGCTTTATAGTTTAATTTAGTTTTTTATATGAGTATAAAAGTAGATATTTATATTTATATTATTGTCTGTTTGTTTAGCTCCTATTTTTTCTTTTTAATGGAAAAAATATGGCAAGAAACTCATTGTTTTTTCAATCTTATAAATAAATCTTCACTTTTATATTTACCAGTACTGTGTGAAATATACATTTTTCCACTCGTCAAGCACAACTTTCCTAGTTGTTATGTTGTATAGAATTCCGTTACTCGTTGATGATAGTCATTTCTATTTACTTATATTAGGAACATATTGTAACTTGATATACTCGCAAAAAAGCTTAAATTTTAAGCGAATTAATGAATATTTAGAGTTTTCATCATCAAATATGAAGGACTTAAAAATGTTATTGTACGTTGAAAGTATCAAAATGAGCGATTAATTCAATTAAATACAAGGCCTACTACATCCATCAGTCCCTATCTGCCCATGCTACCATTACTATAAAGACCTTTTAAAATAGGATTAAAATACAGTGATCTGTAAGACAGAAGAAAAATATCATTCAAAGGACAAATATAATTTATAAGTTGCAATGCAAAGTGCCTGAAATGCAAATATTTGATAAACTCAATAGCATCATGTGACATTTACACGCATGCAATTGATCAGACATAAGGACAAGAAGATATGCACCAACCAAAAAAGAAGCGTCTGGTCCGACCTTTAAATTCCTTAATTATTTAATAGCTTCGGATCGATATAAGATGACGAATGAGTCTGTACTCGAACTGCAATTTATCAATTAGGAACCCCTCATGCAAACACTTTGAATTTTTTCAGCAAGGGGTCCTAATTTCATAGTTCAATACTTATTCATAATTAAAACTGTAGATATTTAAAATATAAAAATACAGATGGGGATAAGCTTTTAGATCATACGCAGCCATGATACTACCAGCATTTTATTATTAATCAACACTATATTCAAATGATTTTATTAACTTTAACTGTTCGGGCTATTTCTTTCAATTAACAACTTTGAAGTCATGGATTTATTCCGTTCAGTCATTGCAAAAAAATTAATCTTTATTTTGTACATAATTGCTTTCGATGGAATAGTAGCTAACAACCCAAAATTATCAATATAAACTTATAAGTTTAATATTATCAACGTGATGATCACGAAAGCACATCATATTCTCTACGCAAATAGATATACCTTAGACCAGTGGTTCCCAAAGTGGGGCGCGCGCCCCCTTGGGGGGCGCAGAGCAATTGCAGGGGGGGGGGGCGCGGGAAAAAAAGAAAGAATGAAAATATAAATGCCCTAGACTAAATGACACTGCTAGAAAATGGACAAAAACAAAGAAAAAGGTTGAGGTTTGTATAATTACAATGAGTGAAATAACTGCAATGGACTCTGATATCAAAATGTGTATTATTATTTTTATTTTTTTTTGGGGGGGGGCGCAAAAATTTATTATGTACCAAAGGGGGGCCAGCAGAAAAGTTTGGGAAACACTGCCTTAGACAATGACATCAGAAACACTTTACCTACTGTCCATATTAAAGGACTTTTAAAAGTATATAATATTGTGTCATAAAAATATGTTAAACAAATTTACTTTTTATGGTTATAAGATTGTGTTTTATTATTTTGTAACCGTACTTCTTTTTATATTAATTTGATTTTTGTCTTTTATATGTCTTTGTTTTACTTTAATATATATATTTTTATTTTTATGTAATTGTTTTGTTGTTTGTGTACATGCCAATAATTACATCTTGACTTCCTTTTGAATAAATGATTGCCAGATGGGCCACAAAAATTATAGCATATAAGTAGCATTGATCGAGCCCTCAAAATCCGACCATATATTCTAAAGGAATTAAAGATAGTAAAATTTTGATCTTTACATAATTAAATATATCTATTTTCATTGTTTTCAATCTTTTTAAATATATATAATCTGTTACAAATACATTTTTCTCCAAATATTAGTCCCTTACTATATGCTTGAAATGTTTATTTCGTTTATATTACAAACAATAGATTAAATAATTGTATTTTTTTAAAATTATCGATTATAATTACAATATATTTAATTATATTTACAATATATTTATTATATTTATAATATATTGCATTATATTTAAAAAGTATTTTATCATATTCATAATATACTTTATTATATTTATAATATTATTTTAGACTCAACTTTTACTTTTACTTCAACTTGTATATACTTTTATGTGGTTATCAGATATAATACTTAATTACTTTTTGTTCACTTGTTTCGATGAAATTGCAGCCTTCATTTGGACAGGGATAAACATTAGAACATTAAAATGAGTACATCGAAACTGATATCATCATATTTGACCTTTCCCCACCCTCAAGCCAGCACGATTTTAGTTTTTCAACAATAAAATGGATACGTTAAAAAATAACGTAGTTAGAAATAAGACAAAAAATAACCTTAAGTAATAGCTGTTAAATTCATTATATATATATATATATATATATTATATATATATATATATATATATATATATATATATATATATATATATATATATATATATATATATATAATATATTTATATATTATTTTTCAATGATCATATAACATCATATTAAATTGTACGGGTAAAAATTACTGATGTCTTTTTGTCATATGTTATGCCAGTTGAATACATGATGTACTTTTTTATTGATTAATGTGTTTGAAATATTCAAAATGAACGGACTAAGAGCAATTTTGGTAACTCCTGCAGCCAGATATACTGCATTTTCTCTCAAAAATTCCATCTGTTCGTGACGATTTGTAGACCATTGCTTCAGAGGAATATTTCCCATCAAGTTCACTATCTCATTTAAAGATTTTACGTCGCATTCTTAAAACTTAGGATGTTTTTTTTAAATAATTGAGAATCGTTTTTTAAAGTACTTTCTGTGCATTTTTATAGTTATTGTTTGATTATGTTGGGTCATTGTTATAATTATATCGTTTTCTCCGAAACAATAATTTTAGACGATTTTTGTTTTTAACGCAATTACTTTGGAATTTTTTTAGAACCGAAATATTTTTTTAAAGAAATGAATTATTACTTCTTAGGCAAAGAGCATACTAAGATTATTATGTCCTTAAAGAAAATTTTCTTTTTTCTTCTTTTACTCTACTAAAAAAAAACAGGCCCATGCAAGGAAACTATGTGGAAAGAGTGTGTCCTTCAATCTTAAAGAGCAAATAACTGTGTTACGTTTGTGTGTGTGTGTACTTTCCCATGCATGCATCAGCCTGCCCCCTATAATATATACTATATATCTATATATATATATAGATATAATGGGACTCTTGGGGCCAAGATGCGAGGGGTGCAAGAGTGGATTGGATTGACCTTAGTAGGAGGAGGAGGAGGAGGGAAGTAGATGTAACGAAACAAACACGGTCATTGACTCTCTTGAAGGATACATCGGCCCTTCTCTTTCCTTACCTTCTTGTTGTTGTTGTTTGTAAGGGCCCAAAGCACTACTTCTACTCAAGGTCTGTATAATAAGGTCTGGGCAATACAAAAACAAACATGTAGCAGTGTGACTACTCAATGACGTCACTGGAGAACGATTATATATCTATATATCAATCAATCTCTCTATCTATCTATAAATTATATATATATATATATGTGTGTGTATAAATAAATAAATAAATAATATATGTATAAACATATATATAAATATAAATTATATATTTATATATTCGTTCTCCAGTGACGTCATTGAGTAGTTATCCTGCTAGGATTACATGTTTGTTTTTGTATTGCCCAGACCTTATTATTCAGACCTTGCTACTACTGGGGATCTTTGTCTCTATAAGCTATTTAATACATATTCCCTTCCTCTCTTTCTATCTTAAATATATATTCTTAAGATGTTGGGAACACCTACAATATAAACAACTGTATACTCAATTGAAGAAGAAACATTCAACGAACTTAAAAGTCGTCATTAAGGGTGGCTGTTAAAATGGCTGCTGCGAAAGGTGTGTTGAGATAAATGATCAAATATGATCTACATTGTAATACAGGGAATGGAAGAAGGGATATCCTAAAATAAATACCAGTGACGTCATTAGGCCTTGTTGATTCTTTAGAATAAATACTTTGATGTTTATTTCATCACCATTATGTCACTTGGAGGTGCTTCTGCTATTTCCTCTTTATTTACTCAATAAAATTTGATTGTCCAATGGATAAGTAAGTATTATTTGCCTATCTTCTATGCGTCAACAGCTGCCCACTCCGACATTGATCTTTTATTCAATCATTTGTGCATCCAGTTATTAGGTCTCTGGGGAACCATATAAACAGATGATAAGGGAACTTCTAACAAGGATATCATATTTGGATATAATTTTAATTTTTGTCTACTGTATTTTAAATGTTCATGATATTGTCTGTTGTTTTAAAATAAGGTAGGCAAAAAAGGGGTTTTTTTCTATATATGGCGGATACACTCGAGAAATACATGTAAACTCTAAATTTATCGATCAAAAGAATATAATGAAGAAAAAAATCTTCTGCTTAAAGTTAAGGAACGAAGTAAATTAGTTTTATAAATCCAATTAAGTTTAATATGAATATATAAAATACATCATTGGTTTGGAAATTCTTTTACTCCAACGACGGTGGCGGTGGTGCCAAGAACCCAGTTGGTGACTTCGTCTTCCCCATCCCGAGGAGGCCCATGAGATCCACCACTCCAGTAGCGTATCCACTCAGAAGAGAGACGGCTACATTTGCATGCCACGCAATATCGGTGGTGAACATGTATGAGGCTTTGAGGTCGGCCACGACCCTTCACGCTGCCAGGACCGCAGCTAGGGCCATTGGACGCAGCGTGCCCACCTAATCCATGCAATATTTTATTTAATTATATTTGTTCTTAGTTTTTATTTGAACCATATTTTTTTTACTGTTTCTATTTATTTATAGATTTTAGACTAGTTACCTCCGCCGAAGGAGGTATTGTTTTCACTGGCGTTGGTTGTTGGTCGGTTTGTTTGTCAGCAGGATAACTCAAAAAGTACCGTACGGATTCGGATGAAACTTTGTGGAGTTGTTGAAATGTCAAAGAAACAAGTGATTAAATTTTGGAATCTCTGAGTGCAGAATTAAGATACAAAATGAGCTAAATACTAATAAATATTTCAAGTTAGCCTACTCTGCCAATAGATGTCGGAATTTCCGTCGAGGGGACCCCTCTCCCGTCCCTCTACGCCGCCCCAGTCGTGAAAAATCCGCCTCGGAAGGCTCATAAGGACCCCGTGACGGCGGAGGTTTGCACTCTCTGAGTGCATACCTGCCTCTAGTTACAAATGTAACTAATATGCCCAATGGCAAAATATACTCGATTATACAAACACAAGTTTGTTATACGAATGCGTCTTATATATATATATATATATATATATATATATTCAAAACTTTAAATTTCTAGTTTAAACTTTGCTGTACATAAAATAACCACACTATTTTGGAATCCTTGCGATCAAACCTACTTTTTGGACCAAATTATTGAAAGGTAGTTTTTATATTGAGGTCAGCATAGACTATATAATGGCGAAAAAAAACTACAATATAAGTTTACTGCATAGCTTTTTAGTCATATATGTATATATATATATATAGGTATTTATAATTAATATTATTTATATGATTTATTAATATTATATGTTCAAACCTCCGTATTATTAGAATCCCTTTTTCTACTTATAGCTATATGAATATATAAATAATATTTGCTTAGAGTCTTTATTTATTTCTTATTTGTACATTATATTAAAGAGGTAAATATTAGTGTTGAATATTTCTCTGGGCTTAAAAACAACTTTCTCATTAAGCAAGCCAGTATTTCTTGCACATCATGAAAATAAATAAAAAAGAACTCTTTATAAAGAGGCTAAAAATGAAACTTTCATACTCGCTTTGATAACTTCCGGTGCAACTTTGTTATGTTGAAGTGACAAAAAATATTAAGTAATGTCTTAGGGAAGACGGATTGAGTGATCTCGGAGTACTATTTACAAATCCCAATTAAAATGAAATCTGAAGGCAAGCAGGAACAGTAATATAAGTTCTGATAGTTTTCAAAATAGTATCACTCATTACGAACAAGACGGTAAAATTTTATATAATTTTAAATAGAGGTTAAGGATCTTGTTAGTTTGTTTAGTTCCTAGAGTTTAACCCTCATCAATGAGGGGTAAATTATGTATGACGGAGCTACAGACTTAATTGTAAAACATATCAATTTAGATGCACAAATATCGAAATGCAGTTTTAGATAAAGTTGCGTCTTTTAATTTATTTTTATTTTCATTTTAAGCCCAAATTACAACAGATTCACATATTAAGTTCAAGAGATATTATAATAATTCATAACATTTAAATATCACTATGAGGCGTTGTGGACATCTTAATATTTGCGTCATTAAAATGTCCCTTCATCACTTATTTCTTAATCAGATATTGCAACCCGGTAATTTTTTGTGGACGGAGGAAAAAATATATTTAGTTATTACAGCATTATGTAGTTTCTTTAAAAACTTATAAGTGGTATTTCTGAGATATTAATATAGGCAATACATATTTTATTCACCTTATAATCAACCAAAAAGGCGAAATTATTCATAAATAAATTACGTCATATCTTCGTAACAGCCCTGCATAGTTTTTACTAACTTTCCTGTATATAATTTTAGTACATTTTTTGTGCCTATATGGTTCGATAGAATTTCATCTGACTGGATATAAATAAGCATTATTGCATTTAAATTAGTCACTCGAACTTTGGACCTTATAAATGAGGTAGACCAAAAATGACCATCCCCTCTAGGGATTCGAACCTGCGCCTCCAACATTTAGAGTTGAACACATCTTAGCTCACATGGCTATCACATTCCATCAGTATATTTTATTATTACGAGGTATATTTTTTTGCCGATTACCAAATCAAATGTTTTTAAAGAAAAAATATAAACTCTTTTATATATATATAATTAATTATTCAACTCTATATATTTAAAAAAGGACTTCGCAGACAAAACATACATGATTATTCAAATTCACATAAAAAGAACATACTTCCCAAAACACCAGTACCAGATTTAAGAAATGTTTTCTAAGCTAGAATGCTTATTTATGTAAAAATTTTCGCATAAGCATCGTTTTTCTTTTATACATTGTATATTTTTTTGGAGCTGTGAAAAAAAAAATAATTTTGTTAAATATATTTTTGTATAGAGCCCTAAAGGTGCCTTAGTTTTTTCAAAATACTTTTTTAATACTTTTTAATTTTTTATACACATGTTTTGAAGTATGATGGAGGAAGTATCTATTTTTAAAGACCTAAGTGAAATATTGACATCTTAATAAGCGTCTTTTTTAATATTTCCAGTCCATTAAATATATACAAGCACAAAAAAGAGAATTTATATAAAATGATGTTATGCGTAAAAAAAGTAATTTAGCCTTTTAGTTTAAATTTTAACACTAAAATACAATTTTAGTAAAACCTCTTGACAAAATAAAACATATTTAAACTATGAACCATTTTATTTTAGATCCTTGAATTTGCGTAAAAGTTTTTCAATAATTTTTCTATAAAGGAGAAAACATGAGGGGAAGTACCGAATTTCATCGGCTGTCCAACTCGACTTTCCATCGATGACAGAGGGGATCGTGTGGTCCAACACCGCGTATCTAGCCGCCGCTAGAATGAATGCCCCTACCTGGACTGATAGCAAAAATTGTTTGTATCTGGAGTCTGAAGGCCTTAAACATTCAAAATGATGATTGTTTAAGGACGGCTACTGTATGACAATCTACAAAGGCATGTAAAGTAAAGCTATAAATTTTTCCGCAATCTTTACATGGAAGTATAAATAGTGAGGTCTGCGGATATCTGCAGCTGTGCCGTAAATTTGTCCCATCAGCAATTCCTATAAGAGACCAAGAATTATTGTTTTTCCAACAAACTGAAAGTTTGAGGAGCTCAACTATTTTTTGACATAAAATATCTAAATGATGGCTTTAGTGTATAAAATCAAGGGCTTTATTTTGTATTTTTTTTGTTCCAAGAAAATGATAAAGGATATTTAAAAGTGAGTGTACAACATGACTATATTTTTATAAGCACTCCATTCTGTTGTATTAAACTTATGGTGTGCATGGAACCTATATAGAAAAAGTAATGCATGATTTTTTATTGGAGCTTCCTACTCTTGTTGAATTAAAGAAAAAATGCAAAAAATCATGTTTTTTGGTTAGATGTTTTTTTTGTAGCTAAAATTCATACAGTGTAAATACATGTTTTCACATCTTAGTATCATAAAATATCAGTGTTTCTGCCTTAGTAAATATGTAAACTTATTAGCTTTTACTTTATGCCCTCCACAACTATTAAAGGATGTTGCCCTTCCTCGTGATACCACAGAAATATTAAACATTATTGTTAAGAGTACATTTGTGCAAATATTTTTCATGTAATTACGGATGAATAAAGTTATACGGCGCCCATATGATCATATTACATAAGTTTCTTAAGACTTGTATCATGGATTTTGTTTTGTACAAACCTTCCTCATAAAAAGTTTGACTTTGTACAAAGAATATGTTTTAAGTCACATGAGATTCTTTTTCTTTTTCTTTTTTCTCTCTTTACCTTGAAAAGTAGGTAGGAAAATCAGAAAAGTGATTTTTTCTGGTGTCATTTCTGGTCCCCTCACTTTGCCAATAGTTTTATTAGGTCCGCCTTGACCCAAGGATTCCATAGGTACCTTCAATGTTCAAATTTGACCATAAATGTGGGAGGAGATAGCGTGCAGACATACAGACGGACGGACAGACATTGTGAATATATATAGATTACAATCAACCAAAAAAGCTTTTTATTTGGTTATTATATTATCAGACCCGGCATGATATGAACCCAACCTGAGGATCAAAATCACCTCCTATGAACCTTCATTAAAGTTTGAATTTATATTTTAGTATTCTTTGTTGGAGTGCAAATTTTAGATTATAATGTCTATTTATGTAATTAATTTACGAATGTACTTCAACCCTTATAAGAAATGAAATACAAAAAAAAAAAAAAAAAAAGCTTTTTGCTGAATACTTTATTTTCTATGGTTAGGCATATTTAGGTTTAGTTTTGTTGTAAGAGGAAAAAGATATGGCATTATTTTTAAAACCATTCAGCCGTCTTTTGATTAACAACATGAAAAATCTTGGTTACATATTGCTGAGAACAGCTTATTTGAAGATAAAAGAATCTTTTTCATCTACTTTTTGTCATATAAGTGCACTAAAATGTATTATATTTTGGGAAATCAACTTTTCATAGGAGTTTTTCAAATAAGATGACAACATATAACGCAACACCGAAGCATCTTCGAAGAAACTACAATTTTATTTATATTTACAAAATATTTAACGAAATATAACAATAAAAAGGATTTATATAAAATATTGCGTTTTGATGGGGGGTTTTTTTAATGTTTTTTTCGTCATGTGAAAAAATAAAATGTGTGCTGATTAATTTGGGAATTATTGAGCAACAGGTTGATGACAATAAGATCCTTATGATCTCATGGGTTATCTCTTTGGGCACATAAATATATAGGAAAATGTTTAAGGTATATAAAATGCAAACACTTTTATCTTTTTTCACATTTTACGACCTTCGCAGTCCACCTATCATTGGACCTATTATTGTGGTATTTTTGACTCAGGAGTCTTTTTTTCTTTTCCTCGGAAAAGCTTTTATATCTTAAATAGAATTTATAAGAAAAATAATGTCAATTATAAAAAAAGGATCATTATGTTTGAAATGGTGTAAATAGACCGAATTGTGGAGTTGAAGGTATCCCAGTGCCAAGTAATATACATAGAAGTTCAGTGGATGACGGAAAGGTTTGATTGCGCAGTCTTAAATCATTAATTTCAATATACTTTTATGGGTAGTTGCGTTATATAGGCAATTTAGAGCTAAGACTATTTAGTTTGAGTATATACCAATGATATTATCTAAACATTTGGCAGCTCCTTCATCAAGTTCTGTTTGTTCTCTAATGGCTTCAGAATGTGATAAACTTATATAGTACTTATTTGTTGAAAGCCCTTATTAATGATATAGAAAAATAATCACTTCATTTCTGCTCATGATGAATCATAAATCTATTAACTCCCTTGAAAATGAAACAATTATGTATATTGGGCTTGCCAAACCCATTTCTTTTTAACGCAGAGCAAAAGTTTTACACAAATATAACTATTCGTGTATATTACTAAGTTAAGTATCATACAATTATTCATTTGTAAGAGGAATGTTATATTACTTTACAATTGTAATTATAAAATACTTTAGTTTTAAACTTCTTCCTTCTATTAAAGTAGATGTTAAGCAAACTATTTTTTAGCAGATAAATTAAATTTTAAAATTGTCAACAAAGGAATAAGAAATTAATAAAAATAAAGAAGGATTATTATCTGAATATAATAAGGGTCACAATTCGGTGCCTTCCTCCAATCCTTTTAACATCAATCAAACTATGTCTACTAATTATAACTAGAATGTTTATTTATGTTTTATTGTAAAAAGCACAATTTTCCTATTTTACTATTTATTTAAGTATGTTACTTTTTGTCACTTGATAATAAAGGCCTTGCTGATGAAAAGAAAAAAAATGTCAAACAAACGGCATTAAAGATAGGAGAGGACAACATTATCTTCAGAACATATACCTTTTCCATTGCAACATTATTAACATCAAATTGGTAGGCTTAAATGGGCGTCCTAAAAAAACTCCCTTAATGCATTACGTTATTTCCTTCATTTTCATCAAATAAATTATTCGTCTTCTACTATATTAATGGGAAATGCATTGTCGATAACTCATTTTTTTCAATGTGCCATAGAGATCTAAAGATATAGAGAGCTTATTTCCTTCATAGCAGAGAAACATCATTCAGCTGTCGCCTGTGCCCAATATAAGCATAGTAATTTAATCTACTCCATCGTAAGTTGATCAAAGAGATATGCCTCTGAAGAATCCAATAAGCTCTCTATGGTGATGACTTATTTATCGTAGTCATTACGAATATCAATTTTGTCACATTCATTCTATCACTGAGTATGAGCAGTTGTTTTATTAAAACATAGTTATAGATTAAATTGTAGGTCATTTCCATTATTATTAAATGATCGAGACTCATGAGATGATACTCTTCTTCTTAAGGATGTTATTCTTATCTCTAAGTATTAGAGGGAAGCATAAGAATGAGTCTGACCATGAAAAAGTAATAATTTAGTTTTAAATTTACAAACACTTATATATTACAAAATATATTCACCTACAATCAAGTCGTGTTCCTGAGCTTCTTGAGTTAGTAAAGAGCTCGTCTTCACTCATCCTCTTCATCGGCCCCTGCATGGAAGTAGTGTCTTCCTCAACCCTCTTCCCAAACTCGTCACTCCGGAGGAGATGATTCCGATACATGGTGCTTCGTAGGGAATAAATATTTGCTATCCCCCATTGACATCTTTTAAACCATAAAAGAATAAGGTTTTCTGAAACTTTTGAATGATGGCTTTATTCATTTTTAAATAGTTTACTTTTCAGATGCTTATAATTGTATTTGTTGAGATTACATTCTTACTAGGAGCTTTCATGTTAAAGTATATGTATAATTTATTTATAAACACGATTCTTCCGGTTTTAAATCCACGTGTTTTTATTGATTTTTATTTGCTTGATTATAGCAATGTATGGGAAATTATTATTCTCTATTTTGCGCGATGACTATAGGTTTTGCAAGAAAATAGAACTAAAATATATATCCAGGTATGGCCCATGTAGTTTCATTTTTGAGACTCTCAAGGACAAACAAGTACTTCTCAACAGTATTTCACAAGCTTCTCAAATGATATATTTGAGGTTCCTTTTATATTGTGAGTTGAGCATTATTTTTTTCTTCTCTTTTATCTCCTCTCTTCAACTTTCAATCAATAACCCACTTTCAATATGAAGGATCCCCCTAAACACTTTGGCATAAAGAAAATTGTCTCCTTAAACACTAGGGGAGGCAAAGATAGAAGAACGAGGCATGCAATGATGAAAAGAATTTTATCTTTTCAGCCTGACATAATTTGCTTGCAGGATATAAAGTCATTGGTCTCTTCCTCTTGTTCAAACTCATGCCCTTATTGTCTTCCTCTAAAGTTCACTGTATTTTTCACAGGTAGTACATCCTTACGAGGTGTGATCACAATGGTGTCCAAGTCTGTGGCAAATTCTGAGTGTGTCAGCGAATATTCATTTAGAAGTGATTGGCACAAGATACGAGTGCAAACTCAATCACCCAACTATTCCTTCAATGTCTTAAATGCCTACGGTCCCAACAGAAAATCTCACGACTTCTTTTTGTCCATATTGAAGTATTGCTATGAGGACCCACTACCTCTGATAGTTATAGGAGACTTAAACGTCGACTTAGAAAAAAATAGTCACCCAAACAAAAAAAGCTTGGATATTGTTATTGGCCAAATGGGATTGGTGGATATAATGAAGAAATATAATGATAGGGAGCATTTTTATTCGTGGAGAAACGGAAAGCATTCTTCAAGGATAGATCATGCACTTCTGTCCTCAGATTTAAGCTACTTTTGTAAGAGAGCATTCTATAAATTTGAACCGTCTTCTGATCACCATATGGTTGTCGTAGAGTTCCGTACGCCCTCTTTTAAACCTTTTCGGATCCCCAATTGGCTTATACAAGACAAGGAGTTCGAAAGAAAATTAAAAAAACGGCTCTTAATTGGTTATAACGTCAAATCTTCAAGCAACAAACTGTTAAATAAATTAAATTCATGCATCAAAGAAACAGTTATTTACTATTTGAGCCGTAAGAGGGAAAGATTGGCAAAGATAGACCGAGATGTCGAGGCTATCATGGAGGAGGGTTCCCTTTTTGTGAAATGCTTAATGAGAGATTCAATCCAAGCATATGGAATGAATGAAATTGCGGAGGAAGAGATGGGAAATAAGGAAAAAAATGAACGCTGCCCTCTTCAAAGAATGAAAAACCTCGGAATTAAGAATGATTTTTGTCAAAAAGAATCGATGTAATAATTTCAGAAGGAAAAACAATTTCCCATCCCAAAGCTATTATTCGAACCTTTCACAATATGTACCAGGAGGTGCTAGGTGGTGATAGAATTGGATTTCCTCGTCCTAAAAAGTCTCCCACAGCTACGGTTTTTACATTAAACAATATTCTTAATCACATTGAAAATTTTATAAGGATAACAAAGCTAGCGGTCCGGACAACATAAAAGGGAAATTTTTTACTTTATGCGCCAAAGAGATTTCACCATACCTTCTTAAATTCGGACAAGAAATGGAAAAAAGGGGAGCACTTCCTAAAGCTCTAACTATTGGCCGGATTTCGCTCATTCCTAAAAAAGGAAATGGGACTTCAACGAGTCACTGGAGACCTTTAACTATTCTCAATGAGTCGTACCGCATATTAGCAGGGATTTTAGCCAAACAAATGGAGCCGATACTAAACAAAAGGTTGGGGCTACAACATAAGGGCTTTTTGAAAAATCGGAACATAGCAGATATTTCACGTAATATCAGTGCTGCCATAAGGTCAACAACCACGCGAGGAAAATTTGGAGCAATTATAGCAGTCGACTTTACAAAGGCATTCGACACAATAAAGCACAGTTTTATCCTTCAGGCCATTAGAAAATATCTTCCGAGACGTTTTTTTAATCCAATAAGGGCACTTCTATATAATGGAACTTCAAGGATCATTATTGACACTCTTCAGAGTGATCCTATAACATTAAGCAAGAGTTGTAGACAAGGATGTCCTGTTTCTCCCTTATTGTTTGTTTGTGCAATGGAACAACTTAATGTAATGTTGAAGAAGAAGTATGGTGGATTCGGTGTTTTATTAGGCAACCAAAAACATCTCATAGACCTTTATGCAGATGACATAACTTTGATGGTAGAAGCTAGCTCAGAGAAACAACTTACAAAACGTATAGAAGTTGTGCTTGCCTTTTTCAAAAAGTTTTCTATCAAATCAGGTCTAAACACCAACATCAAGAAGTCGGCTATTCTTCCCATTGGACATTGGCACCCGTCTTCTGATTTGTTTATCGGTGGATGTAGAGTGGTAAAGTCTATTAAGATCCTTGGGATCGAGTGGGATAGCAATCAACCATCCTTGTCAAATTTCGAAAGACTTAACGCACAAGCTCTTAGATGGACTCAAGCATGGCGAGGTTTTAACTTGCAAAAGCGTATAGACTTATATAATTTTAAACTGATTCCACTAATTTTATATACGGCCACTGCTTTACCTACTATAGGAGAACGTCTCATACTAGAAGAGGAAAAATGGCTAACAAAACTTTTTTACCACAATTATGTTCCAACTCTGAAGAGAAGGAGGCCCGAATTGGGAGGAGGACTTGTTTTACTACAAAATATTTTACCCAAAGTTTTTAAACGAGTTTTTATTGATATTAATTCTAAGCCACAAATTGAGTGGAGGAATGAAATATCAAATTCCAGCATCTTCATGAAACTTATGTTCGGGACTGATTTATCAAATGACTCAATTGCTAGATACTCAAAGGAATGGGCAGCGCTACAGAGAGTGTTATGGATCAGACCACCGTTGTTTGACTCTAGCACCACAATTGACATTGTTCGTCAAAAATACGATCGTATACCTTTTTTTAAGAATTTGTTTTATGGACCCAACCAGCTGGAAAGTATTGCACTACAAGAAAATACCCTACGCTTCTGCGACATACAAGAGGAGTCTGTCTTCAAAACAGGGAGATTCTACTTTCCTTTACGTAGAGCTTCTAATGCGTATATTCCATTGACTCCCTGGTATTTAAAATTTTCTGATAGATCTCCAAAATCCAAAGATGCTAGGTTGATTGCTAGAAAACATATGGAGGTTCTTGATTTGTCATGTGAATGGGAAAATAAAATTTTGCGTTCACTGATGAGTGTTAAGGATGGGCATAAGTTTACCGCTCAACTTCAAATATCGACGATGTTAATTAAGTTCAACCAGCATTGTAAGGATTGTGGCAAACTTTTCAATGACATTTATCATGCTTTTTGTGACTGCCCCTCACTAAAAATTATCAAGGAATTCATCGAGCTCAATGAAGCTTACATAACCGGCTTTAAGCACGAAGACTTAAAGGGACACATTCTTTTCGGCACTCCTTCCAGAGGAAAACAAGATCAGGATGAAACTAAGGCCATTGGTGCAGCTCTTCAGAACTGCAAGGCACTTGTTGCCCAACTCCTAACTCAAGGGAAATTTGTCGATGCAAAAGACCTTAGAGCAATTATGATATCTGCTGCAGCAAGGTACTCTGCTCTGTCACTGAAAATTCCTAATACCAATGGTCCTACTTGGAACTATGGATCCGATGTAGTGAGATATTTCCCCTCATCTTCACCTCGTCTTGCTGGAGTCCTCGCCAGAATCATCTCAAAGTTCAAAAAGCTTAAGAACTCCAAAAACCAGTGATTGTCTTCTGTTTTAATGCTTCTTTTTAATATTTTTCTCTGTTTTGCTATAATATTACGTCTTGTTCGTTTATTGTGATTTTATGCTTTGTTTTGTTTTAGTATTGCTTTTTATACTTCCTATGTAATTTGATGTTTTTAAGGTCTTAAAGAGGAAAATAATTTTAAACTACAATGTTTATTTATGTTTGTTTCAACACTGCACAATTTTCCTTTTTAAATTTTATTATATATATATGTGTATATTGTGTACGTCGTATATATTAAACAATGAAATAAAGACCTTGCTGAAGAGAAAAAAAAAAAAAAACCACTGATAAAACCTTTTTAGCAAATAATGGTTGGCCAAATAGTTTTTTTCTTTGCTCATTTGCTAATCCATTTGCATGATAGTATTGTAAGGCAAAATTAGATACTTTTAAAAACCTTTATGTGATTTGTTGACGAGGATTCCATTATGCATAAATATCAGGACTTGTTGGATTTTCGATATTTACATACGGCTGATAAAGAGTAATTTGAAACTTTAAAAAGTTTTGTATTTTTAGTATTAGGTATATATATATATATATATATATATAGTATGTATATATATATATATATATATATATATAGATATGTATATATATATTGAAGTCAATCTTCTATAATATAAATATGATAATTACAGTGTTAAAAATGATATTAAAAATTTGGGGTCCAATCTTGAAAACACTTGACTAGGATGAATTACTCTTAGCAATGAACTGGGACTGGCAATCAACCCCAGAGGTAATTAAAAAATACTTCGAGTTATTTAAAAGTATTGAAACCCCCATAACGTAAAGCAAGAATTGAAAGGAGCCTGAATACAGGCGATGTTCTCTTTATATTGTTCCTACGAAAGAGTTGCATTGATCAGAAAAAATATGGAGCATATTTTAAGCACATTAATCTCCAATTATTATTTTTTCTTAATGTTTAAGATGTTTATTTATTAGCTAAAATCCATAAAGTGTAAAAATATAAGAATACTCTAGGATATAAAAACACAATCTTAAGACAAAACATAAATGAACATTATAATTCAAAATGAATCCTCCAATTTTTATTTTACATAATATGATTTAACATAAAATAACTGCATTATATACACATACACATTCAGAGTCCTCGAGGGACAAAGTACTTGGGACGATACCCACAACATTTCCACGTTTTTTCAAAATGCCAATAAAAACAAACCTTTCATCATGATAAAAAACAACATATGGTGGTCACATCTCTTCTAGCAAAAGTAGACAATGGCTGTACATAATAGCAAACCCCTAATAACATGGTACTCCCTAAATTCTCAGAGGGACAGCAAACTATTTTTGAAATACAAAATAATGTACAACATGTATTATTTACATTTTTCCCCAAAGTATTTACACATTTATAATTGATAAAATCAAGTCAACGAAACCAAATATAAGTTATTCCTCTCGAATTTTTTTTTGTCATTAAAACAAATAAAAGTAACAAAAATTTCAATGATAGTTTGGGATATTGATAATATACATATACACCCTGAACTACGAATAGAACGAAAATTACTCAGATTATTTATTTATAGATATCTAATACATTGGATTAGAAATTGCGTAGTTTATAAAGTGTGAAATATTATTTATACTTAAAATAAACAACTTGGTATGACTTATTGAGTAAAGAATATATATACTGAATTCAAAAGTCTACTTTTACACGGTCAAAGCCATTAAAGTACACACAACATCCCTTCGTCATTAGAACCACGCAAATATTTGCGTGGTTCTAATGACGAAGGGACGTTGTGTGTACTATTTTCATTTTAAAAACAATATTTTAACAAAAACAGAAAAACCTGTTACCACGCCATCATCATTTTGTCTTTGTGTTTACTCTTCACCAAAGACTTTTTTGTGTAGAGTGGATCAAAATATGAAATATATATTTAGTTTGTTTTGAGTCCCACAGGGTTTTGAAGGGAGCCAAGGATGAGGTAATTCTCCTAGTAAGCAAGACGCATCAAACAGGAGTGTAAGTGTAAAGATAGCTTAACAATAAAAATAACCTCTTTGGAGAATTGCGTAGTTCTCTGTAGCACACTACATAGATGTATGTATACATTAATCTCTGCTCTAAAGAATTTAATTATTTCAAGGGTGCCGTGATCATGAGCACATGTATTATATTATTATAATACAATACGACGAACTGATTAAGGATGTGATAAAAGTGCGCATTATGATGTTGTTGTAAATACTGCTTTCAATTGAAGGACAATTAAATTGTAATATATAATATTAGTACTATTTAGTAACCTACTTCAATATAATAAAAACATGTAAATTGTCAATGAAAACAAGCTCAATAAAAAGATAATAAATGTTATTGTTTCAAAAGGATCCCCGTTATCACTCTTTCTATCTTCCATCTCGGCTACAACTGCTCGATATCCTTTAATTCACTCTTTATGCCAATGGTCTCATAATGTCTTTTGTTTGGGTTACAAAAGGTGAGTTATGAACGAAATTCCATGGCTGGAGCAAGATAAAATACTCTACGGTTGTGTATCCTTGTGTTGCACAACCATGGCGTACAACCATTTTTGTGCCAAGTAAAGAATAGACGAGCGTCCCTGAGGAATGGCAGACATTATGGCACCATAGGAAGAGTTCTTGCCCATCGTAAGCTGATCATACAGATAGAATCTATCTCTTTGATTTCGGATAAAATAAAATATATTTTATATATACAATGAAATGTTTTCGTTATTTTTGTGTTTGTAATGATAAATATATTATATTCAGAAGTGAATACTAATGTGAAAGGGCCATAAGCTCATTTTTTTTCTACGAGGACAATGACAAAACTTTACATTGGCTTACATTGCAAAAGATTGCTCTTTAGGGATAGGTTGCGGATAGAATATATATTTCTAAAGGGTTGTATTTCTAGCGTCATGAATATTTTCTCTATGATTCTTATTGACAAATACAGGATTTAATTACGCCGTGATATGCCTTTTTTAGAAGAAAAATAGAAAAAAAAAAGCAAACGTAAGGAAGGGGAAAAGTTAATTAGATTTTGTAGAGCCAGATGGATATAAGCCATTTTGTTAGCATTTTTGAACGCTTACGCTGGTCCTGACTCATGTTGGATATGAAATGCTGAACTTAAATATATGTATAGCCCAAATACACTTTTCCCATAATTTAGTTTGTATTTTAAGATTGTTAGTTATCTCTTCATTGGATCTAAATATTATAATAAGCCATATTGTCCTTTCAGAGGAAGATTTGATTTCCCGGCAGTTGTAAAATACGTGCCATGGTTTTGGATTTACTTGCTCTATGTGTATTTTTAAAATCTGGTGGGTGTCATCATATCAATCCCATCATGTGGCAAACATGTGATCCTACAGGATTCATTTTAAACAAGCCCATGACTCAGTCATACGTGCAGGGTAATAGTATATGCATTGATGAGTAAATGCCACCAATGGCATCATTTTAACAAATGATGGGTGCATTTTTTTAACTCTTAAATGTTGGAATTTCATTGGTACTTTTCAGTTGTTAAAATGATGAATAGTTGAATAACGTTTGATAAAAGCTACCGATTATAAGGATTAAAATATTTCATAAGTTGATACAAAGTTATTGTAATATACTAATCGGCTATAATACTGTACTTATATATATATATATATTTATTTATATATATATTTGTGACTTATCAACTTTTGATGGCCTTTTTATTGGCTGCTCTGTAGTTCATATGGTGTACTTTGGTTTATATAATTCATTCTTAATACAAGTTGAATTTGAGTTTTCAATATTTCATAATTTTTCACTTCCACCCTTGAACAAAGGATATAATCAGAAAATAAAGACAACCGAAAGCTTAATATATGTACAAACAAGGCAAATTATCATATAAGTATGTTAGTGAACAAATTGTTTGCGGTTAAAAATGAAAACACATTCAGATAAAAAATTTAATTACCTTTTGAGCAAAAAAAGTACATACCTTAGCCTTCAATTCTCAAAAGTAAAACTCAAATCTTTAAATCACAAGTAGATGGCCGGGGCCCCACTTTAAAATATTTTAAAAGGAAAAATGGGAAAGCCTTTTTAGAACTTTTTTAATAAAAAGAGAAAAGGAAAATGTTTTTGAGGAGATATGATGAAGAGCAATTCTTTGTGATGAGAGTAAAGGCTAATAAAGAATATATTCAAAAAACAATGTCAACATGTGTAAAATTAAAGTGACTGACCCAATTGATACCACGAACCTTAAAAAATATATGTATGTCGTAGGTACCTTTATGCTGGTTGAACAGAATACATCAACAAAAGTTCACCTTTTATACCTTTAATTGTCTTCTTCTATCGAGCCTTTTATATATTAAAAAGTAGAGTAAAAGAATGTCAACATGTGTAATAATTAAAGTGTTGACATAATTGACACCAGGAACCCCCCAAAATATTATTTTTTTGCTGGTCGAATTATGCCTACATAGGTACTTCTTAAATAACTCTAAATGCCTAGTATTGAGACCTTTATTTATGAAAAAATGTGAAACCCTTTCATACCTACCTCAATACAAGAAGAGGAATAATATAAATATTTTTTTAATGGTTAGATGTTTATTTATATTAGCTAAAATCTATAATACATGTAAAAATATAAGAAACACTAGAAAATAGGAGAAAAAAAACACAATCTTAAGACAGTTACGTAAAAAACAAAACATAAATGAACCTTATAATTCAAAATTACTGTCTAAAGATAAAACCATAATAAAAATGACATATTAAAAAAGTTTCTTATTCATATAAAACGTCGATGCCATCTTATTGTCGATTTGATGAGTTTCATGTATTCGAGAGAATTTGAAGGAATACTTAATCAAATCTCCGGCCCATGTCCATGACGCGTCGCAGATGATAGGGAATTTATTGAGAGGGCTGAATAACGAGCAGCAGCCCCAATCATAATTGCTCTAAAGGTCTTCGATTCGAATATAAGAGTTTTTTGTCAGTCTCTTCGCAATTAATGATTCATGTTGAGCAGTGCAAATTCAACAGCCTTTTGATGAGGAGAGATCTTGTTTCTTCTTCTGATGCGCCAAAAAAAATGTAGCTCTTCACGTTCGAATTTAAGTCCATATTACCACAAACGTTTAGATGAGTAAGTGCTTGATCGTCTTCAGTAGAGACAATCCACGAAGGCGTGTAATGTATTATTAAATAAAAACCGCAGTTTTACAAGGATAATAAAATTTTGATGAGGTCTGTGAGATTTGGAATTGAGCTGTGAATTTGGACCCGTCAGCGATTCCACAAGTTGAATTAAAAATTCTTTGTTCCCATGACGGAGGAAGACTTAGAATATTTGAAACTTTAACCGCTATTATGCGTACTTCATTCAATGTTTGCTGTTAACAATTAGTTTTGAAAACCACGGCATAGATTGAAAAACCACGGCATAGAAGATTGTCAAGTTTAATTTTGGATATTGTTTCATTATAATCCTTAACAAATTTAACTTATCGAGATTATTAGGAGTATCAAACAAACAAATGAAACTGTTGGTGCCCATCCTAGGCATACAAGGCATCACAATCCTTCCAGGTATGATTATAATCATCGTTATTTAATATTTTTCATAGAGGAAAAGATATTATTTTTTTCTCTTTTGAATAATATCTTCGTTATTACGCAGTAATGAACTCTATTTGCATATTGACTACAAGCTTGTAGGAGAGAAGGGAGATATTCGCGGGCCCTTCTTAGTATTTAGCGGTCATAGCATGAAAAATTGCCGAGGACACGGGCAAACAAGTCATGTTTACGTCTTACAAGCAAAAACTTGGATAAACTTATAAAAAGCTTTAAAAATAAAGTTTTTCAATAGAGACACTCAGATTTTATGTTCACAGGTTTTCGAAAACGACGCCATATTATTATTGTTGCTTTGACTGCTATGTCCTCAAATAACTGGGTTCATCATGGGGCAGCTCACACTCGTGCACGCATGCAAATTCTTGAAGCTTATAACAAAAGTCTATGGCTCAAACTTTAAGAGTTTTAAAGCCAATTTATGAATAACATAATCGAACTGCAAAATCAATCATTCAACGTTTTGTTGAAAACATTTGAATCACAACACTTAACGAAATGTTTCAGTTCCAGTGAGACAAAGAAATGTACGATTGCAAAAAATATTACTGAAACAAGCGCATCAAATCAAGATGACACAAATATGGCTCTTACGCATAGGTTTCAATCGTTTGGCAACTCTGTGACACCGTTGTGGCGATTTTTTTGCGAAAACATCTTAGTCTACACAGTAAATGTCAAATTGGCACTGAAGCCGCTTAAACACTTTCAAACGTTGGGAATTTGTAAAATGGGCTAAAGGAAATTCAAAATCATTTTCATTTTTACTGTAAGTCATCTTCAGCGATGAGCATATTTTTGGCTAAATGGTTTTGTTAACAAGTAGAATATGCGCTACTGTAACTAATTCATGAGGCACCATTACATCGAGAAAAATAAAGTTTAGAGTTGATTGCATGGTGGCGGTGTCATTGGGCCGTACTTTTCGACGACGATGAAACTGTCACGTTACTATGAATGGAAATCATTACCACGCCATGATAACCGATTTTTTGCCTGAATGGGAAGACTTGGACAACATATTTGGTTTTAGAAAGATGTTTCCTCTGCACAATGTTACATTCGATATATTGAAGAGTAAATTTGGCGTGCCGGTTATTCCAGAAAGGGCCCATCCAATTGGCCGCTTCGCTAGTGCGATTTAACAGCCCTCTAAACTATTTACTTTTGGGTTCTGTGAAAGCCCTGGTCTAAACCCATGATTCACTGACCTTAAAAGAACTCACAACAAATATTGAACCAGTTTTTGTCATTGGTAAGGGAAAAGTAATTGACTTGCAGTTGATGGTCCATCAAAGGACATTGAGTTTCATGAACAATTAACTTGAATAGAATTTAAGGACAAATCAAGAAATTATCGATATATATATATATTTATTTATATAACGATGTGAACAACATAGATAAAGTAGAGTTGTTTAATGATAGTCTTATGCCTATTTAGAGTTAATTTTAGGTGGGTTTTTTCATCTAAAACATATATATTTTATCCAATAAGGCAGCTTTTTTTAAACTCTGGATCATCCAATTAGACTATAAAGTTGCCAATTAAAAACAATGAAACTAAACATATATATTCATATATGAAAAAATCAAAAAGGCTATTACCACTATTAAAATTTAAAAAATATAATTTTAAATTATATATCAGTTCTATTACAGGGAAAGGAAGTTTGTTTCATTGATATTCTTACATACAGATATAATTTTTTTGCTACTTCTTGCCCCGCAAATTTTTCACACAGTTTAATTACTAGACTTTCAATTGTGGACATCAAAAACTTATAATTATGTGAATATATGTGTTCATTTCCTGAAGGACTGACTTATATCGACCATTGTTTTACCATATTTTCATATATATTTTTGTTAGGTTATGAATCCCAAATGAAAAACTGAAAGCATATAAGTATGTTTTCTGGAGTCGTCGTTGGATCCTCAATTGTTTAGGACCACCTTTTGAATTGTTATCAAAGACAATGAAGAAGGGGTTTTCATGGGCATTTATACAACAATGGATCCCTAATTGGAAGACCTTTTTAAAGACCTTGAATGGATTAAATACTCTTAGATATCGAAGGCTTATCATTTTAAAGTATTTATTCTTCCTATTACATATGATTTATTCAATTGATGAATCCATTTGATGCTTGTTAAAAACAGTCCTTACATTCTTTATTTCAGTAATCATTAACTGAGGTTGTTTGAAGTTTTGAATTATTCACAGTTGTAAAGCATAAGAACTAAAATGAGGTAAATATATCAAAGACAAATAAACATTTTGGGTAAGAAATTATTAAATCGAACTAGCAATAACAAAAAATTATTTATAAAATTATTTATTATGTTATCTAAAATGAAGACATAAAATACAACAACAGATAACAATAAAATAAACAAATAAAAACATTTTAGACATTTTAATTACGAATATTAAATTCAAAATCATAATTGAAAAATAGTAATGAAGTCCTTTCAAAAAATAATATGTAATATTTAAGACGCCATGTTCCACGAACTCTCGATGAAGGAATATCAGTTGGGGTGTAAAGCGATATACTTTTTCCGATGGGTCCAAAAATCCAATTGGATCCGAGGAATGATAGATTCATTTGCTTTGTTCTGGAGATCCAATTGATTTTAATGGACTACTTTCATGAAACCTACATGAATAATAGCAAATTAGGACTTGCTTATATTGCAGGATCTCCTATTTTCTTCTTTTGTTTGTTTATTTAGCTCCCAGATTGGACCCAACTCACCGGAACTTAATCCGGTATCATCGGTAGTGAACGTATCTAGGAGCTACGATTTTTATCATACAAATGTGTTTGAAAGCACATAAATATTTATATACTTTAAAAAAAAAAACTCCTCCATGGATAACTTTTTTTACTTTAATCCCTCCCTAAAGAGCCATCATTTTTATCACTATTGCCGGGCATTCAAAGACGAGATGGTGTGAAGTTCGTCTTCCTCATTACATAGCCTACAAGTTGGGCAGTTGGTCTTTCCCATCTTGAATAGATGTCTGTTGAGGTCGATATGTCCGCTAATCATGCCAATGATGATAGAAAGTTTAGCTCTTTTGAATTTGATTAATTTATTTTCTATTTGCGGATTTGGGATAACAATTTCGACTACCGACAAGAGCTCATCATATCCTGCCATTGGTTCTCCATCCCCTCAAATACGCATGTCGAAGGGTATTCTTGGTTTGGCATAACGATACGGGTACAGAGACAGGTGTTCCCTCCTGGCACCATACTTGGCCAATGCGTCCGTGGGGTGCAATAGCCGTGCGGGTTAAGGCGTGTTCAACTCTCAATGTTGGGGGCGCAAGTTCGAATCCCCAGAGGGGATGGCCATCTTTGGTCTACCTCATTGATAAGATCCTCGTTCGAGTGACTAATTAAATGATATATGCTTATTTACATACCAGTCGGAGGCAATTCTGTCGAACCATATAGGCAAAAAAAAACTGCGTCCGCGAATTCGTTTCCAGTGTTGTCTTCATATCAATCGTAATAGTTCATTCTGAGCTGTTTAAAGCATTTTCCACTCTCGTATTTTCGATTCACAAGACTATTTTTTACTAAGTTTAAACTAGGGATACGTCATCAAAAAGCTCACATATAACTAATATCAATATTCAATAGCCCCAACAATTTAACTCGAAAAAATAGTCTCATCATCATGAAGGAAAAAAACTATGAGGTTCCCCCCTACGAATAACCACAAGCATTTCTTGAATGGTTATTTTTTTTGCATGTCTAATATCCATTTCAGGCTTGCAAAGAGGCTCTGATGCATCATTTGCATTCTATGATCACTTGAGGAGGTAGTTTTTTGATGGGTTTTATGTAATCATTGATTTATCTTTTCTCTCATGGAGGGCGGATTTTTTTTCTTTTAAAAGGGAATAATGATAATACATTTCCTCTTTTTACAGTTATGAATATAACCAATCAGAAGGCATCTTTTGTGTGCATGATTAGACATACTTTGATTAGACAGTCTTTGCCTACACCAATGCACTTTTTCTGCACATCAAGTAAGATACATAATTGATCTGGTATGCCATGGGCAAACTAAGGCCCGCAGGCCGTATACGGCCGGTTAGACAATTTAATCCGGCCCACCGAGCTTGTCCAGTAAATAAAATAATAATGCTTCATAAATCATTCATTACGTCTTGTCCATACAATACCGCGTTTCACCAATAGATGGCGCGCTGACATCTAAATGTCCTTACGCTCCTTACTCTTTATTTCTTACTCTTTGAATTTTCTCATTGCCATTTGAGTCCTCCAGTAAAAAATGAGCGTACCAAAGAAAAGGAAAGTTGCAGTCAATGTATTGCTGTGGCCTCTTTTCAAATTTTATAGCCCATAGTGGCCCACAAGTCAAAAAGTTTGCCCATCCCTGGTCCAGGGTGCTGTAACTAAAGGTCTTCAAAGGGAAAAATACATGACAAATAATCACCAAATCAAATGGATAGAAAATGTCCACATGGTTTCCACCTCGCCTGAGTAGAGCTCATAACAAATGGAGTCCAGCGAAATAGATATAATAAATCAAGTTAACCCGAAGGCTTTTATCATAACTGAGGATGGTCCTCTACATCTGACGTCATTGGCAAAGTTATTCAAATGGACACTTTACTATCTATCTGAGCCAGTGTTTCTTTCCCTTATTTTGTACTTCCTAGGGGGCTGTGGATGATTTAATACCGACTTGACATAGAAAGAGAAAAAAACTGAAAACATAGAGACATCTCTCTGGCCTCTCTTTTATTATAGTATTAAACCTCACAAACCTCTCACTTTTTCATAACAAAGCTGTTATTTTTATTATTGCGTTACATTAAACAATTTGAGTTATTTAACTCTAGAGGAGGAACCTTGATACGGAGTTCCCCCCTGTGTCGGAGTCACTTTTCGACAGGATTTCTGGACGAGAGGAACTCCATCGTCTCTTGTCGGGACTGACTTGTTCTATGGTAAGTATTTCAATGCCTCCCTCGTCACGAAAGGCTCTCTAGCTTCCTCTCAAAGCTTTTAATTCTCTTAGCATTTTTCTGGCCGATTTGACGACGAAAGTGAAGGAGGAAGACAGTAAGACCGCCCCTCATAATTCATCTGGAAGATAAAGAAACAACGCATCAAAATGTATTGAATTTTTTGTAATAAATGTATAAAATAATAAATAATCTTGTAATAATGTATAAAATAATAAAATAATTAGTAAAAAATCTGTTAGAATTTTTTTTTTAAAGGGGAGGTTTGTGAGGTTTAATACTATAATAAAAGAGAGGCCAGAGAGATGTCTCTATGTTATCAGTTTTTTTCTCTTTCTATGTCAAGTCGGTATAAAATCATCCACAGCCTCCTAGGAGACAACCCAGTACCTGCTGTATTCGTTGAAGCCGATCCGGACCTTTGGCTACCCCTAATGTACCATCTTGTCACTTAAAAAGAGTCTTTTGTAACATAGCAAGCTCTATCCTAGGGGCATATATGCAGCTGTCAAATTTTAAGCCAATCAGATAGAAGAAAAAAAGGTAAGCCTTTTATGAATTGATTGGAGAAGGCTTCAATATAATTGCAGATATCAAAGGAAAATAATATTATTATTATTAATGTAACTATATTATTACTTCATGAAAAATAGATTGGCGATAAAAATGAGGATTTATTTCATGAGAAAAATAAATAATTATATTTTTCTCCCAAACATAGTTCAAAAAAAATTATATTCAAATGCATTACTCGGCAATAAATCTACCAGCATTCTTTTCATCGCATAATCAACTAATTACTTATTCTTGATATATTTTGCATAAAGTTTTCGTAGATTTTGAATCTATTTGGGGCATTATGAAATAAGTCACCATAGGGAAATCTTTTTTTTTTTACTAGTTCGTTTAATATGTAAATAATAAAAGTGAGACATTTACATAAAACTCAAAGCAAATACGTCATAAAAACATAAATAAACATTATAGTTTAAAATTTTTGCTCTGGGGAGGAACACAAACAATAAAATATTATACAAATATAAATACAACAAATCGTCTTTTAAAATCATTTTACAATCAATTACACAACTATTAAATATTTTAAAACTCTAAACACAAATGTTAAAAATAAATATATAAATACTCAGAAGGCTAATATTACTATAACTTCTTTAAATAATTTTTATCAGTTTTTGATGTTGGAGGGAGAGATTTGGGAACTATTTAATGATTCTTCCGGCATTCTTATCGTTGTTCTTTCTTCCAGCGAGGGGATTTTCAAAGATAAAGCTGCATATCTTGCTGCTGCAGACAAAAATATGTTCCTCAGCTCGAAGGGGTGCAAGGGTTCGTTAAAGGACAGCTTTTGACATATCAGGGCCTTTGAGTTTAAGATACTTAAGGTAAGTGCCTTAGATTCCGGTGATTTGTTGTCCTTTCCTACTCTATAATATTTGTTGTCTTCTATTTACTTATAACTTTTTTCTTTCTGATAATTAAGTCCACTTTGGATCCATAGTCCAAATGGGGTTATAAAACATATTTGGTGTAATAAATCAAATCCATATTTGGTAAATAAATTCTTCTTTATGCATTCGATTTCTTGATTCAATCAAATTCATTTTAGGGCTGGGATCCCAAAACAATGCATGCAGGGCTATTAAATGACTTAATCTAAACCAGCCGAATGATATGATGCTCATAAAAAAGGAAATACAATTTTGTACCTAATGTCTTTCTGGAGCGGTTGATTTAACGGCTTATATTAATGGGTCAAAGTTTTTATTAGTATTTCATATTAAAATTTAATTCCTTCAAAGTTCCCTATAAAAACAAGTTTTTCTATTTTTAAATATATATCATAATCACAACGGGATTATTCAAATGTTCAAAGTATTGATTTGCTGCTACGATTATAGTAAAAATGGACAGTTAAATGAATATAAAATTTAATCAAGCATTTTTATCGTTGCAATGGAACACAATTTTCAGCACAATTTTATATATGACGGTTTGTTTAGATGATACAATTGTTCCCTATGATGAATTGGCAAGGCAAAAATCAACAAAGACTTAGAATAATCACTAAAATATATTTTTAAGCAAAAATATATACTGAAAGTCTTATACTCTTTTTTAATTCGTTGAAAAACAAATCGTTAAAACCAAAAAAGTACAAATAGATATACATATATCGATATACAAGCGTATTTTACCCGGCGCTGCCCGGATTTCCAACTTGCAATAGTCTGGAATGAAAAAAAATCACACGAATAATTCTAGTGATGTCATCGCATGTGATTTTTCATATTAAAATAAGTTCCTTAAAAAGTTGTCATTGAGTCTTTATTGTCATTTTTTCCGTTTTGTATTCCTTAAGGCTGGGTATTTCACATCGTAAAAGAAGAAATCACCCGAATAATTTCAGTGATGTCATCGCATGTGACTTTTCATATTAATATCATTTCCTTTAACAATTGTCATTGTATCTTCATTACCATTTTTTCCGTTTTGTATTCCTTAGGGCTGGGTATTTAAACATCTCACAAAGAAGAAATCACTCGAATTATTTCAGTGAAATCATTGCATGTGACTTTTATATTAAACCAGTTCCTTAAAAAGTTGTCATTGAGTCTTTCATTGCCATTTTTTCCGTTTTGTATTCCTTATGGCTGAGTATTTAAACATCGTAAAAAGAAGAAATTACACGATATTTTAAGTGATGTCATCGCATGTGACTTTTCATATGAAAATCAGTTTCTTAAAAAGTTATCATTGGGTCTTCATTACCATTTTTTTCCGTTTTCCTTAAGGCTGGATATTTAACATCACTCTCCATCTCTAAACATTATTAAAATTTGATTAGCGCGATGTTGCGTTATAAAAAAATGTTTTTTTCCACAAAACTTAAATTTGGGGGGAAAGACAGGGATAGAAAAAAACTATTTTAAGTAATCCTATGGAAAACGAATTTCCTATAAAATTTCAATAAAACAAAAACACGTCTTACTACCTCAGTCTCACCCACAGAAAATTTGGAAAAAATTAACTTGGCAATTTAAAAAAATCTTCAAAAAACGTTTGGCGAATAAAATAAACATGACGATGACGAATTTTCCGGGAGTTGGAACCCCCACTAAAACATTCCCTGAGCTCTCAAAACTATTCACTGAAAATTTCGTCAGATCTAGTGAACCGTTCGGGAGATACAGGGAAAACGACGACGAACGGAATTCTTTTTATTAGTATAGATAATTATTTGTACTTTTTTGTTTTACTGATTTGTTTTCAACAAAATAATATATATAATATATTATATAATATTTTTCATAATCACTATTTTCATTTCTTATAAATCAGTCAGACTCAACAACACATTTTTCCAAGCTATTGAAACTTTGAAATCAAGATCGATACTAATCTTCCAAGTTATCTATTACCAACCACTTCCTCCTCTGAAATGTCTACCAATGGAGGATTCATCCTGGACTTACACCTTAAGAGCCCGCTTCGGAATTACATGATAATTGATTCAGATAAAGCCAGGCTTTTATTATTTATACTTCTCTGTAAATCCAAGACAAGCCTGGTGAAAAGGCTTGTGCACCTTCTGTGAATTAGTTTGGAAATCATCATTTGCAAATTGTAGGAGGGCGGTGAAATTTTATTGAATTTGACGATAGGACCCATCAGGTCTGCTTCCTTCCATCACAAGATCAGGATGACATGTCTTTTCCTCGCAGTCTCCCAAGATCACCCCAAGATAGAGAAAATCCTTATTGGAACGCAGCGGGCTTTATACGCAACGCATTCTAACGGATTTAGTGTTCCGTGGGAATGAAGGTATATATAATTAACTACTGGGTGAATTGGCCTATTTCGACAATGATTGGAGCTTAGGATTTACATTTAATCCTTCTGTCCTTGAATGTTTGTTAATTTTATTGCAAAATTATTTGTTCGTCTGTTATGTATCAATTTTATTATCTTTTTAACTCATAACTTCTATTTTTGCGCACTTTTATATCGTCTCGATTTTTGTATTCATAATAATAATTATTATTATTATTATATTATGACACATATAATAACATTGACCATACTCCTGGCTAATGCCACACCAGTAAGATTTAAAACTGATATCCTGTTCTAAAAGTTATAATTGAAAGAAAAGGAGAGTGGATAAAAAGTAGCATTAGCAATAGGAATAAGAAAAAGGTGTTGTTTTTTAAACGTGATTGGTTGAAAGAAAAGGAGAGAGAATAATAAAAAAGGCTGTTGGCATTATGCAAGTATGAGTATCGCTTCACTTGTGACTATTATATTTTCTCATCGGCCGGGATTAATGTCATTGGTCAATATTTTAAAGTGACTCCTTCAATATCACATATTATTAATGATGAAAACAATAAACATATTAGGATCTCTTTGTTCATTATATCTAACGGTAAATGGATCATCACTCTAACTATCGACATAGAAAAATAAAGAAAACGATGTTACCAACTGAAAAAAAATGTTTATTAGTGAGTTTGAGAGAATGAACGTAGTTCATTTCCTACAGATTAGGTACCGATGAGGTTGTTTTTTTCTAGTAGCTATGCAAACAATTGCTAGGATCATTGAGAATATATAGTACATAAGTAACGACTGGTATCGCTGAATATCGGGTGCTCTCCGTTGTTGGGGGGAAAGACAGTGACAGATAGAATAAAGAGAGAGTAAGACATCATATTTTTTTATTATGAAATGAACAATGTCTTTCTCCCATCAATGGAGAACTAACAAATACCCAATATTCAGTGCCATCATACGCTACTTCTGCACTCTATATTCACACAATTTTATTGGAAACAAAAGTTCAGTTGGGATGAATAAAACTGATAAAGAGGAGGTTGTAATCCAAATATTTAACCACAAACTGGTCAAGAAATGAATAGAAAAAATGAGTATCTACAATACAATAAAACTTTGCGTGTCTGATTCATCTTGCCATGGGGATTTTTTTACAAATCAAATACATCATCAAGAGCGAAGCGTTATTTGATAACACGTAAATTTTTGTGTGTGTTTTTATGCTAAGAACCCAGTCATTTGAAATTAAGTGTGCTAGCATCCATGTTATTTTTTACCGTAGTTATTGCTCACGATCCGTTGATTAACCTATTTTGAGGAATGTTCATATGAGGAAATATTATATCTCCTTTTTACTGCTTGCAGAATCAGATACAGATAAGCTTAAATATATATTTATTTAAGTAAAGTTTTACATTGGGGTGTACCATACAGACTAAGCCTGGTTCATTAGTTCAAAATAAAACAAGATAAGTCGAAATTTCCAAGGGAGAGCGATAGCCATGCGCATTAAAGCGTCTTCAACTCTCAATGTTGGGGGCGCAAGTTCGAATCCCGAGAGGGGATGGTCATTTCTGGTCTATCTCATTGATAGGATCCTAGGTATGATAAACTAATTTGAATGATATCATGCTTATTTATATCCAGTCGGATGCTATTCTTTCGAAGTATATAGTCAAAAAAAATCTAACAGCATAATTTTAAAATTATTTGCTAAGTGAAGAGGTTGAGAGAGTTCACACAAGATATATAATATATAGTTGACAATCATGCAGCCTAATATATCACCTCACTGAAAATGTAGACATATGATTATCACACCTATGTGAAGCAGCTGAACGATTGAAACTCTGGAATATATATATTTATATATATAATGACTTAATTTCAAAAATGAGAAATAGATGCAATGCGTAAATATGATTACTTGATGATGCCTTCTTAGTATACTTTAGTACAACGGAATGATTTTCTTGAAACTGTATATTTTAGTATCTGGATTGGCTTGGTTACCATTTTGTTGAAAATCAAGATTTCACATGTTTGCCTCTATTGAATACAGATGATTCCATATGTTAATTTTTGAACTTATAATTATATTATAATATATATATGCAATAGTTTGGGGCCATCCCCAATTTTTGTTTTTTCATGAAAAGTCACATTTCTATTTACCGTATGAGTTGTAAAATGAATAGAAATATAGTAGAGACATTAACAAGGTTATGAATAATGTTATTTTTGGGAAATATTATTTTTCCTATCTAACTTGGCATTGGTCAACAATCTTCCATTGGCGACAATTACAGCATTATTTGTATTCTAGCTGTTAATTTGTGAGGTAATCTGAAGACCTTTTTGGGCTCATCTAAGTAAATGGAAAATATAGACAGAATCTGCAATATCTGTACGGAAGAGCCACAAAGTGCAGACCACTTAATTGACAGATGTCCATCACTCTCTTATGAGAGACATCAATTCATGCAAGAAGAGGATGATGACCTACGTATCCTTAAATTGATGAAATGCTCAAAAATGGAAAAAATAATTAATGATAACTTTTTTTTTTCCTATATGGCTCGATAGAATTGCATTTGATAGGATATAAATAAGCATTATAGCGTTAAAATTAGTCTATCGAACCTAGGATCGATAACTTTAATATTGTATATCTTTAGATCAACTCCTGCTGTAGTAACACATATACCCCTCTGTGTGGTCGTGTTCATTGGCTTTATATAAGTGTGTATTGTTTTATATCTTTGTTCTATATTGTAATGCATATGTGTATGATGTGAAACAGCAATAATTCTTTTAAACAAAAAAAAATATCAAGACATTTCACCCCACACTTCTAGAAGCCCCTGCCACAAGTTGGATCGGTTGAAAGGGCATTTCTTCCGTTCCGGACGGTCAAGCTGCTCCCACAACAACTTAATAGAGAACTGATGACTGCGCTGACCACTCCATTATAGATAGAATACTAGCTGCCTGCTTCTTCTTTAAATAGTTCTTGCACAATTTGGAGGTAGCTTGATCGCACGGTAGATAAGGGAGAAAAAGTTGTTTATTAAGTATATAGAAATTTTTGAAAACCATTCCAATTTCTTTCTAAATATTTGTATTTCATTTGTTCTAGTACTAGAATTGATCCACCTTAGTGGAACTTAACCCTATATCAACTTGTTTTGGCCTGGCCCTCGTCTTGATTGATGAAAACATTACTAAAACCCATTAAACTTCAAATATATATAAAATAATAATCCTCTAAGAGCAATATTCGTCTCAAAACATATCCCTCGAGGTTGTTTTTAATTCCTTCTTGTACATGAACAGTCTTAGATGATGTGGTATGGTGTTTTCTTCGTCCATGTTTCAAATCTAGCAAATCAAACCTTCTCATCTTGAAGAGATAACAATTTAGACATATTATAAAGAAAAATAAGTTGTGCTTCCACTGAAGAATAGTTTTGTTTGGTGAGAAATATCATTAATTGCAACACCCAGTTTGATACATGTTTTTGTATAAATATCATGTGTACCGTTGGTGAACCAAACATAAATTGTGTATAATTGGCGTCGTCACACAATTCTATACATCAGCAAGAAGCTAAGAAAAACGCATTTGCTATCTCTTAAAATGAGGAGTGCTCATCATTAATTTGAACATTACGTATGATATTTTCATCCCTTACATTAATCAAAAATACCCAAAAAAATGAAACTATGATGTCATGACAAGGATGTATAATGCCGTCAGAGCCGCTCCTAATTCCAAGAACTATGCAGAAAGAGGCGGGACTTAACATAGAGAAGGATAAATAATGTACATAGTTAATCAATAGATCTCAACTGCTTTTCGCCTCAGGAACCAAATGTTTCTCATGATCCCATGAAAAGGGATTAAATGATGACATACATATGAAATACCCTTTTTAGCATTTCCTTTCTTATATAATATGTATTTATATTGCATTTTGCATTATGTATTTTAATATAACTATGAAAAAACGCTTTAATTAGTCAATACTCGCGCCCATATGTTCATATTATATAAGTTTCTTAAAATATGTATCGTGGATTTTATTTTGTACAAACATTCCTCATAAAAAGTTTGACTTTGTTCAAAGAATATGTTTTAAGTCACATGAGATGTTTTTTTTTTTTTTTTCCTCTCTTTACCTTGAAAAGTAGATAGTAAAATCAGAAAAGGTGTTTTTTCAGATTCATTTCTGATCCAATCACTTTGCAAATAGTTTTATTAGGCCCGCCTTGACCAAGGATTCCATAGGTACCTTCAAAGTTCAAATCTGACCATAAATGTGGGAGGAGATAGCGTGCGGACATTAGTGTTGTCCATCGAGCGGGCATGCCCGCCCGCCCGCCCGTCCACCGCCGGGCCGGGCTCGGGCGCAAAAAAATATGAAAGTCGGGGCGGGCTATGCGGGCAGCCTTTTTTTTTTCTCGCAACGAGATAACTTTATTAAGAAAACGAATAATAGTACATTTACACAAAATACAACTATAATTTCAAGAAATCAACTTTTTAACAAACTATCACAACCGTTCAATAAAAACAATCAGCGAACATACATGAATTAGGGGGGGGAGGGAATTTATCATAAAATTTATTTTATAATATTCCTTATATAGGCATCAAAACAGTGTGGGAGGGGAGTCTTTGTGCTTCTCAATTTATATAAAACACATTGAATTTTGGTAACTATTAAATTTATTTCTTCATTAAAAGGACCTATATACATGAAAGCAAAATTTTAACTTTTAAGTGTAATCCCAATTTAAAGTAAATTTCTTCTATTACAATGAGCCAAACTTTTTTCAGCTCCTGACAATCCAGCAAGAAGTGAGAAGACGTTTCGAGCTCAGTTTCACAGAAAAAACACAATCGATCATCCTCAGATCGCCCATGAATACTTCCAAAGGGCAACGTATTTGAAATTAAACGATACTTCAGCCAATACCATTTAAACGACAAATGCTTACTCTTTAAAAACTTTAATGCATCTTTTACAGTGCATTTAAAATCCATTCTTCCTATTCTTCTTTCAACTTGGTTTAAAAAGACATATTTAACATTTTCTTGAATTAAAACTTCTCTAAGATTCATATTGTTAAAATTCCTCATGAAATTAAAAAAACAGTCTCTTGGTCCAATAGGTCTTCGAGTAAGTTTAATTTGTTGTTTGACTCTTTCCTTCTCTAAAATCTCGCTTAAAGTAAAACAATCGTTATCATTTAAAATTTCGCCAATGTAGTCTATTTTCCTCTTTAGTGACGTACCCTGAAGACATGTTAATCTACCATTATCTACAGTTGGCTCTTGCCAATTCATAAGAGCAAGAATCTTAAATATAATTTCCTTCCCTATCGTAGCACATTCTTTCCAAAAAATATTCATGTTCTGCAGGGTATTAATAATCTTATCCGGTCCTTTACCATACACTTCATCTATTGAAAACCCGTATTGTTCTATTAATTTACTATTCAATAATTCAGCCCATATTGTGCGTGGTCTAAGTATCTTCTTGAACCAGGAGAATGTAATTGTCTTCCAAAACGACTCTATATCGATCATACCTAGTCCACCATACTTCTTTGGGAGGGTAACTCTCTTCATTGTGATTAGTCTACTTTTACCATACTTAAAAATAAATTTGAAGGCAATTTCTTGTACTTTTTCTACTAATTTCCTGCAATAAGTGGTAGTTCTCAACAGGTGAGTAATCTTGGGGAGCACCAGCACATTCCAAACGAAAACTCTAGCCGGTATGTTCGTCGTTAGTATAGTTGAATATTTGGCAACTGTTTTGTTCACCTTGTTAATGATGTTTTTATAGTTTTCAATCTGACCATATGAATCTAACGAAACAAAAGATCCCAACACCTTAAGACTCTCATAGTTTTTTAAACCGTTGACAATCACAGCTTTTGCACAGTTAGAAATGGCTCTAGACTTATTAACATTTATTTCCAGACCTGAAACGTTCGAAAATGTTTTTAAGATCCTCAATGTTGCTTTTATGGACTTACTCATATCCTCCTGATCACCAGAATAAAGAACATTTAGATCATCTGCAAACGCTTCTACTTTGTGTTCTAGCTTTCCTATTTCAACTCCTTTTATGTTTGGAGCACCATCTATTGCATTTATCAGTGGGTCAAGAGCCAGAATGAACAGGTATGGGGATATTGGGTCTCCTTGACGGCAACCTCTGTTTACCGCAAAAACATTTGCCTTCTCCTCAAAATGCGTAAGTAAGCCCCCGAGGCACATACCGATCATGCGAATAAAATATTCCCCAAAACCTTTCTCTCGCAAGCAGGCGATTATCCACCCATGGTCGACACTGTCAAAAGCCTTTTTGAAATCAATGGCTACTAAGGAAACCATTTTCTTCTTTTCCTTCACTGTTGCTATACTATCTTGGATACCCCTTATGACATCCTCCATACATCGGCCACGAATGAAACCCTTTTGTGATGGGTGAATTAAAGATGGCAAAACAGACTGCAATCTTTTAGCTAATATGCCACTGTAAATTTTATACGACGTATTGAGCATGGTAAGGGGCCTAAGATTTTCAATATTTCGTGGATCTTTACCATCTTTAGGTATCAAGATGAGATTATCTCTCGTAATGTGATCATTAAAATATCCTTTTTCAATGCCTTCCTCAACTACTTTATATAATAGGGGCACCATAAATTTATGGTATTTTTGATAAAATTCTATGGGGAACCCGTCAGGACCCGGTGCCTTATTTTTTTCTTGTAGGAGAAAATATATTCTTTTATTTCTGCCTCCGAGATCTTCAAATTAAGAACTCCTTATCAGATTCGTTCAAATTGAATCCAATTTGCGGATTAAGGAACTGGGAAAAGTCATTATCTTGAAGACTATGCATTTTCAAGAAGCATTTGGTTCGACTGCTTAAACCGTCTTTAAAACATATTCTACATCTATACATCTGATGAAAGTGCTCCGAAATAATTTTTGAAACTTCAATTTTATTCTCAACTAAGTTTTCTTTATTGTCAAAAATAGCATTTACTTGTTTTTTGCCCATTCTATTTGCTTCCCATTTCTTCAGTCTATCGAGCATTACATCTTCTTTGGGCAAATTTCTGAGTCCACTTCTAATTAAGTATCCCTTTGAATTATAGTTTACTATATTTTTGAGATTTTCCTCCCCTACTTCATCTAAACCACGCACTTGTTTCAATTTTAGTAGCTCTTCTTGCCTCAACTTACTCAATTAATGCCCAACTTGATGTATTCCCGTCTTACACAGTCTAAGGCCAACTTTAAGGCGTGAGCAGGAGATTTGATTTCTTTTTTTTCTAATCTGAGCAGTATTTTCTGAATTATTTCTCCAACTTTACATTCCGTGGTTTTATCCGCGCTTAAAAGAGACACATTTAATTTCCAAACTTTCTTATGATAATGCCGGGCTCGGGCGCAAAAAAATATGAAAGTCGGGCGGGCTATGCGGGCGGCCTTTTTTAATTTTTTCTTTAAAAAATTTAAAATGACCTCTTCCTAAAAGAAAACGTCAGACCTCTTTCTAAAAAAAACGTCCTCACTTTTTCTCGGATCTGTTGAATTGAATTTCTTTCTTCTATTAATATATTTTCCCAATGGTTGGGCGGGCGCAAGTCGGGCGCATATCAAACTAATCGGGCTCTGTCTCGGGCCGGGCTCGGGCTCAATTATTAGTCTTTCGGGCGGGCTCGGGCTCGAAAATCGCGCCGATGGACAACACTAGCGGACATACAGACGGACGGACAGAGATTGGTGAATTTATATAGATAACGTCCATTTAAAAAAACTTTTTATTTGGTTATATATTATAAGTATATATTTATTGATTGGATGTCATATAAAAGAAAAATATTTATGATTATTATTTACAATAAACATTTTTTAAATAAAAAGTGTATCAACAAAATTTAAAATGTATATTTAATATTGAAGGATAAGCTTCATGGCTTTCACGGCACTTTATATCTTGATTTTCTGTTTATATCTCCTCAGTCTCCCTTTTAAAAATATGAACAAATAATTGTTGCATGATTAATTTCTATTTTTTAAATTGCCCTCTTTAAAATATTACCTTTGCACCATCTGTCGTGTCTCCGATCTTCCCTCTCCTGCGGGCCGCTTCTAAATAAGAAAGTAATAGTGAACGAAAACCTAATATTTGATAACCCAATACGGTTAGTAGTAAGAGTCGAAATGCGAGTCCCTATCCTGGGAATCACCATCAATGACTTTCCGAACTTGCTTTGGGGAGTGTATAGATCGGATCTTTATCCATGATCTCCTGCGAAAGAGTGAATTATCTTCTCTAAATGAGCTCATGGTTCGACAGTATGCATTCGCAGCATAGAAGGTCGTTTATAACCCCAGATGCGCAGCGATTGACCTAAAAAGTAAGTCTCACTGAGCTGTTTAACAACGAAAACCTTGTAATACTCTATAATTCTACCTTGAAACTCAGAAACTGTCAAAAGCCAAACTAGAAGTTTTGAATTATCTGCTGCAATTAGGACTTATTGAGCAGTAAACAGTCTGGGGGTTTTCTTTCTTTTTTTATTATTATTATCCCTTTATAACTTTTAATATAATTACATATATTTCATATATTATACTTTATATTTTAAAATGATCTAAATAATTGACAATTCACAAGCAATTAACATGTTTTTTTCTATTTTTGGTGGATGACAATTTTAATTATAATACCTACTTTTAGTATCTATCCATTATATATTTATAATCTGAAAAGAATAGTATTTATGAAATTAGTCTTCAAATGGGCATTCTTAGTCTATAGAAAAGGATATTTAAATAGTACATATACATCAACTAAGCTTAAATGAATTAATGATCTATTTCATTATAGTGTGGCAATATGTTTAGAGGGATTTTTTGCAAGGTGGAAATCAGCTGGGCAAATAGTTTCGTTACGAAACAAATAACAATGAACTTATAAATCAATTATACAAGTAAATACGGTTATTAGAGGTTTCATAAATGTTTGGAAATGATTTACGTTCAGCCCCAAGCATGTAATTTATAAAACCAACATCAGTTATGTTCATAACGAAATACCGATTTGGTCATTCTTAAAAAAATGTATAGAAATAAACCGGGGGCAGGTATATACATTTATTTTGAGTATTTGTGAACCAACAGGAGATCAAGAAGCTAGATTTGTCTTCTAAAAGTTATATCTGCTCAACAACAGCCCTTCTGCACGATCAACTTTATGAACTTAAAAATATTTGAAAAAATTATCATTTATGGAATTGCGGATATTAAAGTAACTTTTAGATATTCAAAGTTATTTATATAATGATCTACTTGCAATCGTCCAAATTATTTAATATATACGACAATGGATTAATAAAAATACAAGAACATGTCAAAAAAGTATTTACCATCTACAAACAACCTCATATTACTTATTTTTGTATGTAAAACAATATCTAAATACGACCATTTATCATGTGTATATCCGAACACATTATTTGTAGTATTTTATATCTAAATATAAAGTGGTTTGCTTTATTCCTAGCTATTTTTTAACCAATTGATTTATGCAGATATAATTTTCAAAGACTATTTTATTAATTTGCTCTGTGAATATTTTCCCCATTTTCAAAAATAGTAATTTATATTTTCTATTCATTGCAAAAATATATTTGTATATAAATATATTTATTGCAGGTTCGTATTCAAATATCATATTAGGTGTATACAAGTCCCAAAGATATAAGTCTATAATAACGAAAATGGTGTTTAAATATATGTCATCAGTATATATGTATGCATAGTAGCTATTCTAGTGGATTCTCAAGACTGTTTATCAATCTGAGTCTCAAAGTATCAAGACCAATATCTGAGTAGTGGGTCTATAGGCCTTTTCGTTGGGCCAAAAACTCATTATGACTGTTATATTTCGTTGTCCCATAAACAAATGACTTTAGTCTTAAGTAGTATTTAATTAGATGCAGTTAAGGCTACATAATTCTGCACTATTGATCTAGGGATTTTAGTGACGTTTATGATATTTTTTTAGTGAAGTAAATACATTTACACATTCGCTTTTATGCTGTAGGACCAAAGTAGTTCTCTATATTGTCAGAGTCGGAATATTTACCTAATGATAAACAAAAATATTTTGAGAAAAAGAACCTTCAGGCTTCATTTACCTGACTATTGCTTGATGCATCAATGGCAATAAGATATTTGCATAAACATGGTATCTATTCTCTATGATTAGAATATTTTTAACAGTCTTTTTTTATTCTTAAGAAATAAAATATTTGGCATATCTTTTAAAAACACGAATAAACCTCCTCACACCTGACAACAATGGGCTTTTTAAAATGTCTTGATATTGTCTATTGGCTATGGTTACATTTGCATATAAATAGTTCTATAAGTAGAGTTTTTGAATATACCTTTGTCTAGAACAGAGATACTCAACTGGCATTCAATTAGACCCAGATATTTTAAATATATAATTTTGTCTCATCATTTCCATACTTTTATGTTATACACACATATATATATATATTTATACCGGGTGCGGGACGGAAATAGCAACACTTACAAAAATTCGATTTGAGATAACAAGAGGTGTCAAACAAAATGTTTCACTAAATAACTTCGGTAACCGTGCTTATGCTTTTATGTTAATATCTTTTTCCTCTGAGAATACGCAGAGAGATGGAACGAGACTGTAGAGTTCAAGTGTCGACGTTTCTTGGCACGGGTAAGACTCCAACTGAGATTGCCATGCAACTGAACGTGGCAAGATCGACCATTCTTGCACCAACAAAAAGCTGGACATAAACCAAGGGTCGAGAGGAAATCTGGGAGTGGTGGCAAGTACAAATTGAAACCACAATTGATTTGTGATGTGATTTAAAAGACTCCAATCATTAGCACGAGAGCTCATGCCAAGGACCTTGGTGTTGATGATAATACGGTCAGAAGGGCTGTCAAGGAGTGTGGGGGCAAGTCCCTAGTGGTGTTGGAGAGGCCATTATTGACACCTCAAATCAAAGTCACTCAACTCCAACGTTGCAAGGGTCAGATCAATGACCTGAAATCTGCACCAGCTGGAAGGATCATCTTCAGTGATGAAAAGAACTGGACTGTGGATCCGGTCAGTAATGAAATAAATGACCGGGTTTTGGCCTTCGAAGATGTTAATGAAGACCTTAAACAATTACCACTGTCAAACATCCAGCCTCAGCCATGTCTCTGGTCTTTGTGGCTTCAATGTCATTGATTTGGTTTCCCCGAGGGTTTCGCTTGAATGCAGCCACGTACATTGAAGAGCTGCACACCAAACTTTTGCCCTGGGTTCAGGCAACATTTACAAACCAAGAAGTGGTGCTCCAACAGGATGGAACACCAGCCCTTATAGCAAAATCCACCCATAATTTTTTGTCAGAGAGCATCCCATTTTGGGTAAGGAAAAGTAGCATCGATGCAGCCCTGATGTAAACCTGTGGACTTTTTTTTTTGGCCGCATGTGCAGGCCAGGGCCTGCAGAATACGTCACTCCAATATTGAAGCCATGAAGGCCTCCGTTGATGAAATCTGGGATGGAATGGACGCTCATTACATACGGTCTGTCTGTCAGGCCTTCAGGCTCTGTCTGGAGGCTGTTGTTGCTGTTAAGGGCGTATATATATATATTTAAAAAAAATCAGTAAACGATATCGACCCGGGTCCCGGCTGTTTTTGAGCGTACCGGCCCGGTGTCCTTGTGTTTTAGACGCCGGGCCAGAACTTAAATATTTTCTTTTGTTTGTCATTCATAAAGTGACAACGTTTTTTTATAAGGAATTTTCGAAATTATTATTATTTTTAAAACGTCATCACTTTTTGCAGGCTTGTGAACGGAATGCAAAATTGAACGGAACGCTGAAAGGAACGCAACTTTTTTTTGAACGCTGAACGTTGAACGCAAAAAAAAGAGTTTTGCGTTCAGCGTTCAATTTTTCCAAACATTTCTTGGAGTTTTTTCAAAAATTATTTTCTAAAAAAAAAGTAATCTCTTTTTTTTTGGAGATTCTTTTCTACAAAAAAACTTCATCACTTTTTTCTAAAAAAAAAAAAAGTCATCACTTTTTTGGAGATTCTTTTCAAAAAAAAAGTAATCACTTTTTTCGGAAATTATTTTCTAAAAAAAAAACGCCGTCACTTTTAAAAATATTTGAACGCTGAACGCAAAAACATTGAACGGAACGCTATTTTTTTTTAACGCTGAACGCAAAAAAAGCTGAACGCTCACAAGCCTGCTTTTTTGTATTTTTTTTTTGGAAAGTCTTTTCTAAAAACGTCTTCACTTCAGAATGTCGAAGGAACGAAAATATATATTAAGTCCCGGCCTGTTTTTGGCCCGGCCCAGCTTGAAAAATTTAAGTCCCACCCGGCCCGGGTCCCGGCAAAAAAAGGTGTAACGGTCGTTTCCTGATATTTGTGTATATATATAAATAAATAAATATATATATATTAAAAATAATATTTTAAAGTTAAGCGAGTAGTCAAAAATATTAATATCATAAAAAGTGTTATCAATTTGTATTGTATGGAATAATGTATAGTAGCATATATTTTAAAATGAAAAGTATAATTTTTAAAGTTATCAATTGCTTTCATTTTGGATATATAAACAATTTATTATTTAAATTTTATTTCATATCGATATATTTTTTAAGTGTCAGAAAGAAAAATACTTATTTTATAAATCTAAGGGACTTACTAAAGTTGTTTTGATAGAAGGAACAATAATAATCAATATATATCAGAAAGCGACAGAGACACCTTTTTTCGCCGGAACCCGGACCGGGACTAAAAAAATTCAAACCGGGCCGGGCCAAAACCGGGCAGGAACTTAATTTATATTTTCGTTCCTTCGACATTCTGAAGTGATGCCGCTTTTTTAGAAAAGAATTTCCAATAAATAAGTGACGACATTTTTTTAGAAAAGAATTTCCAAAAAAAAAAATTCTCAGAAAAAGTGATGACGTTTTTTTTAGAAAATAATATTTCAAAAATACCTCTCTAAAAAATGTCACTTTATGAATGACAAACGAAATAAAATGTTTAAGTCCCCACCCGGTGTTTAAAAACACCGGGACACCGGGCCAGGAGGCTCAAACCCCCCGGTCGTTTCCTGATATATGTATATATACATAGATAGATAAATATATAGATATGCTTCTTACAATATATAACAAACCCCTAACTTTAAGAATATTGTTGTACATTTGTAAAAGTCTTGTAAATAACTCTTCTTTTGTTATATTAATATGACGGTATGTATTTGTCTCTACCTTTACCTATGTTCATGATATACAACATTTTACCCTTATTCAGAATAAGTGATCTGCTTTTGTCATAGGAAAACAAAACTATTGACTCTTGAGGTGACTTGAGTTTGATTGCACCTACATATACAAATGATACATTATGCATCCTCCCCATATCTGTAAATATGAGTCATGGTTTTGTATCCAATACGTGAGTACAATGACTATATTCTTATATGAAAAACATTATTTCATATAGACAAAAGTTTATATTGATATACAATTATGGGCAATTATCAGGCTCCCTTCCTCTTGAGATCGGATTTTTTCTTTTAGGAGTCTATGATAGTCGACACTTTATACCTTTTATTATCTCTGCCGGTTTTTTACATTTTCTTGGATGATGTAAGAATATGTATATACTAGCGAATGTTACCCGGCGCTACCCAAGATTTTCCAACTTGAAAAAAGTCTTGGGAATAGAAAAAAATCCTACGAATAATTTTGGTGACGTCATCGTATGTTGTTTATAAGTAGTTCCTTAAAAGGTCGTCTTTGCGTATTCATTACCATTTTTCCAACAGTATTTGTTTGGTCTCTCTGATGGGAGGAAAACAGCAAAAGAAAAAACTTAAGAAATGGTGCCACTTCATATCTTTATCAAGAAAAGTTGAGGGTGATGTGACATCAATCTCCATCTCTAGGCATAATTAAAATTTGATTAGTGCGATGTTGCGTTATAAAAAGTTGTTATTTTCATCAAAACATAAATTCGGGGAGACAGACAGGGACATAAAAAACTTATTTTTAAGTAATCATATGGAAAACGAACTTTTCAGTAAACACACCAAAATCCAAAACCCATCTTACTACCTCAGAATCGCCAAGATCTAATTAACCGTTCGGGAGATACAGGGAGACGAACGAGCGAACGAACGAACTGAATATTTTTTTATTAGTATATATGTGTATATATATATATATATATATATATATATATATATATATATTTATATATATATGTAGTAAGACAAATTATTTTAAATTAAAATGTTTAATTATGTAATGTTTTCGAAAACAAATTTGTATTTCGTAATAAACTTTTATGTATAAGTATATATTTCATTTGTAGATATACAAATAACAAATAAAGACCTTCTGGAAGATGGGAGAAAAAACATCATATTTGGAGAAATTAATAGAAAAGTCCATACTTATTTTTATTTGAGCAAGGATTCTAGCAAAAACAAAAAGGGAATATACAGCCGCGGTAAATGTGCACGTCTCATAGACACTAGCAAACTAGTTTTCTTCAAGTAAACATAGTTTTGCGATTTATTATTATATTAATATATTTAACTTTCTACATATAATGTACATATATATACTCAGTATAAAGTGTTTTTGAGCTGAACTTTTGAAATTCATGATAGTTTAATTAACAAAAAGCCTAAGGAGACACCTGCTATCCATACGTAACGTTCTATACACGACATAATGTGTATCATCGCGAGATAACTTGTTATAATATAAATAGAAACATGAATATATTGTTCAGGATTGCTTATTTTTTATATTTTGGTATTTATATCGCATTGAATACAAATTAAAACATTATATTTTTAGAAAATACTGAGAAAGAGTGTCGGAGTATAAATATTTTTATATATGCAACCGCTAATGATGTCCTTGAAGACAATATTAAGCAATCAGTTCCCTGCGACACAAATACATACTGCCGATAGTGTAATGGAATCCTAATAATAAACTAGAGGCATATGTACACTGAGAGAGTGCAAACATCCGCCGTCACGGGGTCCTTATGAGCCTTCCTAGGCGGATTTTTCACGACTGGGGCGGCGTAGAGGGACGGGGGAGAGTTCCCCTCGACGGAAATTCCGAGAGAAAGACGCTCCGGCACCCATTTCACAGCACAGCGACATCTATTGGCAGAGTAGGCTAACTTGAAATATTAGTAGTATTTAGCTCATTTTGCATCTTAATTCTGCACTCAGAGATGCCAAAATTTAATCACTGGTTTCTTTTGGCATTTCCAACAACTCCACAAAGTTTCACCCGAATCCGTTCCGTACTTTTTGAGTTATCCTGCTGATAAACAAACCAACCAACCAACAAACAAACCAACGCCAGTGAAAACAATACTCCTTCGGCGGAGGTAACAATAATATATTCGTATGATTGGATCCTTATAAAGTTATAGCATCGGTTAATGATGATTTGTTATTTTAAATAAATATGAGTGAAGGTCCTTTTATATTTTTTATTCACAGCTCTAATTAACAGCTCAATAAATATACATCGATGAAAAAATAAATAAAATAAAACTAAAAAATTGATGATAATGCATAGTAAAAACTATATATAATATATGCATCTTAGTTCACAATTTTATACTTTTTCATGTTCGATGCATATTACATATGCAATGGAAATGTCTATTTCATGATTTTATATGATTTAAAGAAAATAAATTGAGGAATAAAGAAATAAAATGGCTTGCATTGAAAATTGTATTCATCGATTCCCTAAAAATAATAATGGTATATGTTACTATAACTATATTTTGGGGAAATCCTTCAAGCACAAGCAGCTTTAGATTAAAGCCATATAAACTACTATTACTCAAAATCCCTCTAATAAAAAAATAAATTAAATTTTCCATAAATCTCTAAACTGTTTTATTCAGCACTGTTTTAAAATTTTAAATAAACATGATTGCAGGTCCTTTTATATTTTTATTCACAGCTCAATTAACAGCTCAATAAATATACATCGATTGAAAAATATTAACAACTTAAAAATTGATGATATGCATGTAAACCTATATATATATATATGCATCTTACACAATTTTATCTTTTTCATGTTCGATGGTACATATATGGAATTTATTTCATGATTTTATATGATTTAAAGAAAATAAATTGAGGAATAAAGAAATAAAATGGCTTGCATTGAAAATTGTATTCATCGATTCCTAAAAAAATAATGGTATATGTTACATAACTATATTTTGGGAAATCCTTCAAGCACAAGCAGCTTTAGATTAAAGCCATATAACTACTATTACTCAAAATCCCTCTAATAAAAAAATAAATTAATTTTTTCCATAAATCTCTAAACTGTTTTATTCAGCACTGTTTAAAAAGTTTTTATTATATTTCATGTGATGCTTTTCTCTTCTTGTTTTGAATTGTGGATTATATCTATGTTTTAAATTAATTTAATGCATCTAATTTTATGTAAACATACAATTTATATTCTCTCTTAAGATAATGCTGCATGTTAATGATATTTTTAGTGTTTTGCCATTGTAATCTTCTCAGATTATAATATCTATTTATGTATTTTACACAATTACTTTGGTATTTGTAGAGAATTGTTAATAGTAAAAAATGTTGTTTTTTTAATTCTTTCTGGATTCACGTCCAAGATCTTGGAGTCATGGAACTCAAATAGAATCAACAACGGGTTATGCTTATGACTAATGTTGAAGCATAGTAAACTAATGCTCATTGGTAATAAGATCATAAAATATATATTGAAACATTGTTGTTTAATATTTACTGAAATATATATAATTTAAATCTAACCAAGAGAGATCAGGTAGCCCCAAGAAGAAATCTAACAAAAGTATTAATATCATAATGACGACTTGATTCCATAGCATCATTTCACAGACATATATTTATATGTATGTCCACTATATCATCCTTGATCTATAAATCCATCTTATATCCTTTATCATAATTAAAATAAAAGGGCAAAAAAGAATAAAATCAAAGATAAATATATTTAACTGACGAAAAGTTTCTTCTCTCCCATATATAATATGAATTGATATAAAATGCATTTTATTGCACATGAAACTAATAAACATTTGATTACCTTAAAGATGAAAAATTTCTTTAATAATAAAAATAACTAGAGGCATGTATACACTCAGAGAATGCAAACCTCCGCCGTCACGGGGTCCTTATTAGCCATAAGGGTTCCCTAACGGAAATTCCGAGAGGAAGACGCTCCCGGCACCCGATTTCACACCACAGCGACATCTATTGGCAGAGTAGGCTAACTTGAAATATTTATTAGTATTTAGCTCATTTTGCATCTTAATTCCGCCCTCAAGAGATGCCAAAATTTAATCAACTTGTTCCTTTTGGCATTTCCAACAACCCCACAAAGTTGTTGTTTTTTTTTGTAGACGCGTACAACAAGTTTATTCATTTTAATAAACACACAACAAATCATTCAACAATCAATATATCAAAAGAAAAAAAATCCAAAACAGATTCTACTGACCTGAGGTCAACATTTGTTGGTAATGAAATATCAGCAGATAATCCCTCCAAAAATGTCCTTGACAAATAATTGAAAATTACTCCACAAAGTTTCATCCGAATCCGTTCCGTACTTTTTGAGTTATCCTGCTGACAAACACCAACCAACAAACCAACGCCATGGAAAACAATACCTCCTTCGGCGGAGGTAAGACATATCTCAGAACGACCAACAATAAAAAGCCTCATAAAAACGGAATTATAATTATCATGATGTATCAAAACTCTTTCTGGGATTTGTAAAAAAGACAGCCTTGAAAAAAAATCACACACAACTCAAATGTGTTATTTTTCCTAATTTTAAAAAATATATGCTACAATACTAACGACATAACTGAGGACGACTCAAATCGTCACTGAGTTGGATTTGATGATCCCCAGTCTACATGATGATTTGCAGACTCTGAATGATAAAGAAGTTTTTTTTTTTGCCTAATTGGTTCGATAGAATTGCATCCGATAGGATATAATAAGCATTATAGCATTTAAAACTAGTCTATCGAACCTAGGATCTTATCAATGAGGTAGACCAAAATGACCATCCCCTCTCGGGAGTATTCGAACCTGCGCCCCCAACATTGAGAGTTGAACACGCCTTAACACGCACGGCTATCGAGCTCCCAAGAAGTTTAACACTTTCCGTCATGTTCCATCATTTACGTCAAAACATTTTTGAAGTGTACGAACTGTATATATATAAATTTAAATGCCCTAAAATTGCTTTTTCACATACTAATGTTATATGGTATGTTCTATTTTATGCTGAAATTAGAAGTACATGCGTATTTATCTATTGATATTCATTAATCTTAGCTTTTATAAATGACTCTATTTTTGCTTTATTAAATGGAAGAAAGAAATTTGGTTTAGAAAAATGGAATCTATAAAATATATTGTAAATATTGGAGGGACTGATGGACGTAAAGAAAAAACTTTTAAAGATAAATATGAAATAAACTTTGATTCCATCTTTTTGTTTCACAGATTTTAAAGGGAATATCAGAGAGAATAAAATACAAGTCATATGCATAGATCAATCGGATTAATTAAATTTCGATAAGGTTTCAGAAGAGGTGCGATCTCGAAAGCATTTTCATTACACAAATGACACCACCTTTGCTGGGATCTTGTTTTAAATAATCGAAGTTAAGTTTATTTGTTAGTTTAGTAGGGATACAAAGACTCGCAATAACATTAATATAATTAGAGGCATATATACACTCAGAGAGTGTGTACCTCCGCCGATCCCCACAACATTCCCATTCAAACATTCTCCCTTCACACGTCCGATTTTCTATCTCTAATCATTGTTTCCTCTCTGTTAGCTCATTTTGCATATTAAAAAAAGCACTCAGAGACGGGAAGAGGAAGAAGTTTAAGCTACGTCACTGGGTTAACATAGTCCTGAGCTGATATATGAATAATAATACGTCAATGAATATTTTTTTAGCGTGTGTTCTTTCCTACTCCCTGAATAGAGACCCCATTTCATTTAGTATTTTGCTCATTTTGCATATTTAAAAAGCACTTAGAGATGCCAAAATTTAATCACTTGTTACTTTTGGCATTTCCAACAACTCCACAAAGTTTCATTCGAATCCGTTCAGTACTTTTTGAGTTATCCTGCTGACAAACAAATAAACAAACCAACAAACGCCAGTGAAAACAATACCTCCTTCGGCGGAGGTAATAATATATTATTATTAATTTGCAGTGGTTTTCCTAGTTGATGAAATTCCAATATAAACATGACTGAATATATATATTATATATAATATATATAATATATATATATTATATATATATATATATATATATATATATATATACTATATATATATATATATATATAGCTTCTCCTATGAAGAAACCAGTAATTAAAAAGTATTAGTATCTTTGTTTGGGTTTTTTTGTGACATATTTTCGAACATCTCACATACATCTAAATTCAATGTCTCTGCAAAGACATATACAGAGTTTCAACCGTAGACATACAATTTCATGTTCGTTGAGTTACAAAAAGGTGAGATCAAGATGGCATTCCTTTGAGTTACAAAATTATTTTTTGCATCAGTTTTATATGCATCAATGGGCATCCCTTTGATAAGGTATTATGCCACATGTTTGTGACTCATAAATCGTACTTTACAGCTTTCAAAGATTGAACAAATTCAGTTTGTTGAGAATTAGTCTTTATCCCGAACAAATCATCAATGAAAAAGATACAAAATATTATAATGGTCCAACATTTTTTTATTTAACTCTGAATTGAATCCTTTTATCTTGAATAAATTGATAACTTGGACGGATATAGAAAAATACTTGTAGTTGGGCAAATTAATGAATTTAAGGTCAAAGAGTCATTTTTATTTTGTAATTTTTATGTTAATATTGTAATTTTTTAAATATTTTGTACATTTAAGCTTTTTAAAAATAGTAATTTCAGAATTATTTTACCTCCGCCGAAGGAGGTATTGTTTTCACTGGCGTTGATTTGTTGGTTGGTTTGTTTGTTGTCAGCAGGATAACTCAAAAAGTACGGAACGGATTCGGATGAAACTTTGTGGAGTTGTTGGAAATGCCAAAAGAAACAAGTGATTAAATTTTAGCATCTCTGAGTGCAGAACTAAGATGCAAAATGTGCTAAATACTAATAAATATTCCAAGTTAGCCTACTCTGCCTATAGATGTTGCTGTGCTGTTAAATCGGTTGCCGGGAGCGTCTTCCTCTCGGAATTTCTGTCGAGGAGAACCCCCCCCGTCCCTCTACGCACGCCGTCAGTCGTGAAAAATCCGCCCCGGAAGGCTCATAAGGACCCCGTGACGGCGGAGGTTTGCACTCTCCGAGTGTATATATGCCTCTAGTTGACATTATGCGATACACACACTTCAAACGGAAATCAATCAAAATGCATCATATTATAAACAATATCTTAAATCAACGATTTAAAAATTTGCTCTTAGAATGGTCATGGAGCATTTGAATGTAGAAATAACGCAATAAATGATTATTTGTTTCCTATTACCGTCTTTTTTCCATAGAATACAGGTTTCCCCTTTTTTCAAGAGAACAAACAACTCTCTCCTCCAAAGTCCTTCCTTATACAATACTATATATTACAAGGAATTGCACACAATTTGGTCATCGTAATCAATCATACCTTCAATAAGTAAAGCAAAACCACAAATTGATTTAACTCTCTTCCATTCCGCCTTGATTAATTGCTGCCGGGCTAAAGGAATATATATAGAAGTCAATGAAAATCAATAAAATAGGTCTACCTACAAGTGTACATTATGTATAAAACACCTGTTGATCCATAGGCTTCAAAACAAAGGGATCAACATGAGGGCAAAAGTTATAGGTACTTAAATAGAAAGGATTCATTGGTCAAGATAACAACTTGGATTTGCTGTTTAGTTCATTTTGTTGTCATAAGTAAATGTATCAAAAGCTTTAAAATATATAACTACAGCAGACTATTGAACTACTACTGCGTCGAAGGGAATCGATTGGCCTTCAGCTTCTTGTAATATGTTTCAACTATTATTAATATCGTTAATAATGATTTGTTAAGTATTTTTTATGATTTCTTAATACAGTTTTCTCTGAATATTGATGATAATATACCGTGACTACATTCCTTGATTAGTGAGAAATATGTCTCAGGACTGATCTCAAATTGTAAAAACTGTAAAATATATCTTAAATTTATTTAAAATCTTACCCATTTAATATATCTATATTTAAAATATAAATAAATAAAAACACTAAATATAGAAAAAATATATTATGAATACATATTTACTAAGTTTAAGAGAAAATACCTTGAATCCCTTTTGCTCAAACTCAGGTTAAAAGGAACACAAACTTTGATTAATATAAGGGAATTCGATTCATTAATCATTTAATAATATGTGTTCATTGTTTATCCATGAGCGTTAACGATAAAAATACCTGATGAAGGTTTGGATTATTATCATTTATTATTTCTACTTTAACCATTACCCAGGGGAATTATTATTCAGTTTGAATAATATCAAGATATATGACGATATTAGGATTATTATTTAGTAAAGGATTCAAGAATAGTTGACTTAATAAAAGAAATGAAATACTATTTAATAAATCCTGCTGTAAGGCTGGGTTTTAACCTAGATAGATGTTTAAGTAAAGCACTTGTGATGTTGCTATACTATTGAGCATGCCTGCCTTGGAAGAGTTACTCTACAATGTTTACATATGTCAAGTGTTTTATATGAATTTGTCGTCATAAACAACGGTATATTTCATTGACATGGAGAATTCAAACTTTTAAAGGTCTTTTTGAACAACTCCATTGAGAGAAGAAAAAACTTATTCACATCTTAATCACGGATGGAACTCAATCATATCCATAATTGAAAAAATAGTATTGGAAAACGGGCCAAAATAGAAAAATAATTTTGGACAAATAATGTTAAATGAAATTAATTTGACTTTATTATGTGATACATATTATAAATACAATGATAAGTGAGTTAATTGTATATTTATTAATTGCATATAAATAGTATGACCATCGTTCCTTATCGATTAGTTGTAATCTATGAATTCTTAACTATGAAATAATATATTTTGATTCAAAAATACAAGTGTAAAAATACTTTTATTAAATAGTCCAGGCCTAACCACCCAAGTTATTCTATCTTTAATAAATATTAATCTCCTTCAAACATCAGTGTTCCACATTGTATCCAATTGTATCTTTTTTTCCTTTACAATTGAATCCCAGCACCCAATTAAACCATATAGGTTTGGCTATTTTATCAAATAATAAGTATTAAAAAAGCCCTTTGTTGTTATGTTTTCATCATTGTTAATTGATATTTTTGGATATCCCATGGATTATTAAGGAATCCGTACATTCAAGCAAGGATGTGTTAGCCAATGATGAGGTTGTTTGTTGATTTGAAAAGTATTATTCTTTATAAATATATATCAGGAAACGACCGGGACACTTTTTTTCGCCAGGACCCGGGCCGGGAAATATATTTTTCATGCTGGGCTGGACCAAACCAGGCCGGGACTTTAATATATTTTCGTTCCTTCGTCATTCTAAAAAGTGATGACGTTTTTTGAAAATATTTAAGTCCCGGCCCGGTGATTTTTAGACACCAGGCCGGGCCGATCCGGTCGTTTCTGATATATATATATGTATACCGGTCTCGTTTATTATTTACTGATATATATATATATGATAAATATAATATATATATCTAATTGTATTATAATATAATATAAAATTGATATAAATACTAAAATATATAAATATAGTATATCTCTTATCATATGGTATAAGGACTCTATCTTCTATTAATGATGTATATAATATATCATATATATTTATACTTAGAAATATATCTAATATATATAATATATCTATAAACTAATGTTAAAAATATTAAGCCATTCCTTATGATGGCTCATCGTTATTTAAGAGTATAATTTAACAAACTCAACATACATCATATGGTTATCGTATGACGGCGTCTTGTTTTGAATAGATAAAAATTATCCATTACAGACTACTATTATAATATAGTTGGTTTGAGCAGATTGATCTGCAATAAGTACTCAGACTTGTTATCTAAAAAATATCTGACTATTTAAAATAATCTAACATGGTTAACATGCAGTAAAGCAAACTTCAAGGCACAATCTTAAATCTCACACATCCAGTGCTCCTCCTTTTGAGATATTTCTAGGTTTGACAAGTTAAGCGTAATGTCATTGGTGTTGATTTATAACTGATGTAATGCAAAAAGTCATTCAAACCAGTTTGATGATGCTAACAATAAACTAGAGGCATATATACACTCGGAGAGTGCAAACCTCCGCCGTCACGGGATCCTTATGAGCCTTCCGGGGCGGATTTTTCACGAGTGGGACGGCGGTGGACGGGGGAGGGTTCTCCTCGACAGAAATTCCGAGAGGAAGACGCTCCCGCACCCAATTTCACAGCACAGCGACATCTATTGGCAGAGTAGGCTAACTTGAAATATTTATTAGTATTTAGCTCATTTGCATCTTAATTCTGCACTCAGAGATGCCAAAATTTAATCACTTGTTTCTTTTGGCATTTCCAAACAACTCCACAAAGTTTCATCCGAATCCGTTCCGTACTTTTGAGTTATCCTGCTGACAAACAAACCAACCAACAAACCAACAACTAACAAACCAACCAACAAACCAACGCCAGTGAAAACCTCCTCTGCTGAGGTAAAAATGCAATAATATAAGAATGATCTAATAAGTATTAAGAAGAGTAGAATTAAATTTGTCATTGAAAAAATAAAGGCTTTATTATTTTTATCGAAAAATGAATTATGCTTTCAAAAAAAATTAATTATTTTAGTTAACCCAACATATTTTTTACTACTTATTAATTAAAACAAAGGTTTTTATCTTTTTTGCACAATTATGGCTCTGGTTTTATATAGAAAGGACGTCAATGGTGCCATCACATATATCTAGCAACAGTTTCGACAATACTTATCATTTTTTTAAAACCACATTCACAAGGTACTAATAAGAACTACAATTGGGTTCCCAAAAAGTAGGATATCCCATCCTATGGTATGAATCTATTAAACGTGACGTTGGATGTTGTTCCTCTTAAGTAAATCTTTATTTAGATCAAGGATTCATGAGTGTCTCAGTTCCTCCTCCTGAAAAGAAGAAAGGATTGGAACTCATCCAACAATGAGCAAAGAGGAGGTCATTCACTCATAGAAAAGTTGACTAAACTCAAACCAAGAGCAGTCTTTATGACATTCTAACGTAGCGTTAAATAGATTCCTACAATAGGAAGGGATACCCCAAAGTCATCAATGTATGGTTTATTATCATTTACTAAACGTCGTGTCGTGCCAAAACAAGGAAAACCCGCCATTAAGTATGGAAGCCTGCAAATAAGACATTAAAAGAGCCCAAATAGACCCAAGGGTGGTGGATCATGAGAGAGAGATATATATAAAGAGAGATGGAACCCAACAAAAAAACTCAAGCCTTTCAAGGTAGTCTATATTTAGGCATGGTATAATCATTTATTTTTGTAAGAAGGGAAAAAAGGTTTAGAGTATTATTATTATTATTCTGTTTACTATACTTCATCTACTACTGCTGCTTGAGCTAGGCCCAAGCAAGGCAAGCGGGAGCAAATGCGTCTCAGGTTATTAGTGGGTTTCCATGCACCATAGGCCAGGAGCAAGCCGAACGAAGAAGGATTGCCTTGATAAAAAGGTGAACCCTGCGGCCTTGGAAGTATATGTTATATACTGTCTTCTTCTTTTTTTTTACTCGTACGAGCAGTAAATGGTGGTTGGTGGCAGCTTCTTTTTTGACTGAATGTCCACCAGTTCCCACACACACACACATACCATTCACAAGAAAAAAAGGAAAAACTTAAAAAAGAAACAGACAGTCTTTGGTTATACTCGTCGCGATTCAAGGGTTTTTCTTTTCTACCTCAAGAATTTCATCATCATCATCATCACGGACAATATGAGCGAGGGGTTCTTAGGCACATGAAAAGGATCTGGAGAGGAGTCGTTTGGTAATTAATTAACATTGAGGTGGAGCGCTCTCGGTTTAGGCAGCAGGAGGAGCAAGAATAATAAAGAGAGAAGGAGGCAACATCATCATCATCATTAAGAACTAGAAACAAAGTTTTGTGTTGTGAGTGTTTGAGTGTGTGTGTGTGTGTATTATAAGAGCACTGCCAGCACCATGCGAAATTACAACGTTTCCGACGGCGTGTATGGCTCCTATCTAAACTACGGCTACAATTACCCATCCATTCATTACCCACGAAACAGTAGTAGTTATAACTCAGAAATGTCGGAGTACGATCCAAAAACGCATCAGCATCTCCCACCCTCCTCTTCCTCCTCTTCCCATCATCATCATGCTCTCTCCTCCCTCTAAAGAGAAGGGGAAGAATGGTCATAAGAGGGATGGATCCGTTCATCATCCTCCCGCACCCGTTGATCCCGTAGAGGACGATGATGAAGAGCATGAGAGAGGACATTGGGGATCAAAGGCGGAATTTATACTCTCCTGTGTTGGATACTCGGTAAGAGACAATCATTTTTCCCTCCCTTTTTTAAATGTACGCCATTTTCTCTTCTTTTATGTTGACTTCTTCTTTTTTGCCTATTTGCTTATATGGATGTAAAATAATTTAGTATTATTCAGATAATCAAGAAGACAGCCTTTTTAAAATATTGTTCGATGAAATTCCACATTTTCGTATGAAATAATCATAATAACATTAAGAAATCTTTCAATAAAGTTGATCAAAAATCTATTATATTTCGTTTATATATATATATATATTTGATAAAAGTGGAAGTAACAAAGTATTTTAGTATAACAATTAGTCCATCAAACATAGGATTTTTCAATAAAATTCACCAGAAAGATCCTTGCAAGAGGAGGCGAACCTGCACTCTCTACACGCTTGAGAGCACACAACAACCACTGAGAAAAACTGTGTTCATTAGCAAAATTTGACTATTTTAATCCATGGAGAATAAAGTATATATCCATATATTAAATGTTATTCTATAGCAAAAGGATATAATTTGTAGACAAAAAGGTACATTGTTTTAATTTATGCTATACTTGATGTTACAAAAGCATGTATATCATTAAGTTTTGTTATGCTCTCATGTCAATTACATTAGAACAAACTTAAAAATAAGAACAGTTCAATTGAGTGGAGTCCCATTTTTAATTCCAAATGATCATTTATTTTGGCTCACATCAGTCTATTGATCCAAAAATTCATATAATATATAAAACAAGCTTTTTATGTACCATGTAGGTACCTCTTAGAATTTTTTTTTTGAATTAGTTTAATTACTGAAAGACATAGCTAACGCCCTTCGTCCTTCTTTTTTCCAGGTTGGCTTGGGAAACGTTTGGAGGTTCCCTTACTTGGCCTATAAAAACGGAGGCGCGGCCTTTCTCATACCCTATGTCATCCTCCTTTTCCTTGTAGGAAAGCCTCTTTACTACCTTGAGACGGCCATGGGCCAGTTCTCTCGAGCGAGTTGTATAAAGATATGGAATTGTGCACCCATTGCCAAAGGCGTCGGCTTTGGCATGATCTTTCTCTCTTTCATCATTGGTATCTACTATAATGTCATCATGGCTTATAGCCTCGTGTTCATGGATCTCCTTTCAAGGGCTTGTGGACGGAAATAACTCTGTGCCTTGGGCTAACTGTGAGTAAAAATTATCTATATGTTCGTTAGTTCAGTTAGAAAAGTGAAAAGAGTTATAAATCAGTTTATATTTGACTTATATGCCCTAGATAACATAGAGTACCGAAGTAACGACTGGTAGCGCTGAATATCGAAGTATTTGTTTGCTTTCCATATTGGAGGGGGGGGGGGGGACAGCAACAGAAAGAACTAAAGATAGAGTGACACTTTATCATCATGAAAAATATGAACTTTCACTCTCTTTTTGGTTATTTTGTCACACTCTTCCCCCAACAACGGATAGCAAAGAAAAATTCCGAATGCCATCGCTACCACTCGTGACTTCTCTATAGTCTTGATTCTTCAAGTGAATAACGAAAGAGAGAAATGTAATTAGAAATCACATTCATAGTCACAGCCAATAATAAGGTTCACGGGTTGCCTATTTTACCCTCTTTGACAACTCCAAGTCTCTGCAATCGATCTAGAAAAGGTGAAAAAGACTTTCCTTGCCTATTAGGCTGTCTTGAAAGGGATCCTCTTGCTCATGCCGTTTTCACCTGAAATAAAACCAGTGAGATGAATAAACACCATCCTTCCATCTTGTATGTGCATATGTATAAGTATAGTTTATCATCCAGTCTTTCACACCATTTTCATGTGTTTTATTTTTAGTCTCCATTAGTCACACTATTATTCTGAGAGTGTATATTTAGATAATAAACAAGTACATTCACAAGTGGTCAATTAATTTTAGCAAATAAAATCATACTTGTTCATTCAAGGCTTGTTGTAAACAATGCTTAGAAGAGAAAAATAGAAATATTGATTTTCCTACGTGTATTTAACAAGAATTGAATGTATACATATGATTGACTCCATAGGCAATCACAGCCTTATATTTTTGATCGATATCTTCTTATTTTTTTCTTTCAAAAAGTTATTAAAAGAAGACCCTGTTCATTGAAGTATTATTATTATAATGTAAAAAAATAATTATTTCCTTAAACCGAACCTTCCCATGACGTCATATCCAATTTCCATATTTTTACCATCACTACACAAATAAGAGCACATGTATATATTTTTATGTATGGAGTATCTTCTTTTGTATGTTGGGTTTTAAACAAGTGTCTATCGACAATAATATTAATATCTTAATAGAAGTGTGAATGTGCTTTGGGATTCAAATAGACTGATTATCACGCTTCTGAAAAATTAATAATGTAAATTGATGCAACTTATACTTTAATTATGGAGTTAATAGCATTGCTCGAATGAGCATAAATACAAGTGCCCCTTGTTTAAAGAAAGGTGAAAAATCTATATAGGAATCGAAGCCATATATTTATATGCAATTCCTAGTTGCATACTGCAAAACTGAAGACATATATTTTTATTATAGACCCGACTTTATAAGATAATAATAATGCATGATGGATGGCGAAATCACTTTCAGGCAGTCTTTTAAAGGATCTTTGAAATGTAAAATACTAGCGTATTTTTAATGGAAGATTTCTAACTAATCCTATAGAAGACAAATATTGTAGCCCTGTATACTATTTGTTTCATTCAGATCTTTAAAATCAACAGAATGATTTCTCCGTTTGTTTGTTTTATAAGGAAAGTCAACAATAGTCATTTTACCAACTATTTTTTTTCATTTTAAAGCCTTCTATGAGGGGGATATTTGTTTCAAAGCCTAAATTGCACATGTATACAACAAAAAAAAAGTGCACCACAAATAGTAACATATTTTTAGGAAACATATTTCGGAAATTGGAGTCCCAATAACAATGAAGCACTTTAGACTTTTTATTAAAATAGTAATTACTTTTATTCAGAATATGAGAAAAAGTAAGAAAACTTTGTTTTTCAAACTACAATATAACTTTAACGCTAATACAAAATA
>CP045899.1:15495221-15548453 GCA_013387185.1 Caligus rogercresseyi
TCAACACTACAATTTTCTAGTTTTTTAGAGATCGCCCGCTAAGACGAAAAATACATTATTCTATAGGGGAAAATAGACCCGCTTACAGTATTCTAAAGGAACCACACTTTATTAACATCTTATAGTACTTGAGAGAGGAAATCGATGGTGTAAAAAACCGATTTGGCAACTTTGTGGCGAGAGGCCCTTCACATGCCACGCGCCTATATGTGATATGGCTAAAATTAACAAAATTACCCTGTGTACGATATGAGGAAAATACTTTCACCAAGAAAGAAATTCTACCATATTAATTTGGACATAATAGGCCCTTTTCCCAGAGCTCATGGAAAACAATGGCTCTGACAATTATAGATAGGGATACTATATGGTTGGAAGTTTTTCCAATGTCAAGCTCGAGTAGTGAGAATATAATTCGCCAGTTAAAAAATAACTGGTTTTCAAGGTTTGGTTATCCTCACTATATAACAACAGATCAAGGGAGACAATTTAATTCTTTGGTCTGGGAAAAATTAATGAACAGCTTTAAAATCAAAAACTACACACTACACCATATCATCCCGAAGGAAACGGTTTAATTGAGAGGGAACATAGAAACCTTAAAGAAGCAATACGTTGTAAACTATTGGAATCTAAAAGTAATTGGGTTGAAGTTTTACCAAAAATATTACTAGATTTAAGAGCCACTGCAAAGTCCGGAGAAATTTGTCTCCTGCAGAATGGTATTTGGAGAAAAGATCTGTTCGTCCGGGACAATATTACCCTGTGAAGAGAAACGAATTAATACACAACATAACATCAAAACTGGTCCAAAAAATCCTAATTCAGTGTGTCGACAGCTTGACAAATCCAACCAAGTTTATGTTTTAACCCCCCAATTCGCCCTTCCTTAGACCCTCATTACAGCGGACCGTATAATGTCATTAAAAAACTTAGAAAATTATTTATATTAGACATTAATGGTAAGCCTAAATCAATTTCCATTCATAATTTAAAACCTAAATTGATCTAGGGGGGAAGTATGTAGTGCGTCGTATTATTGTATTGTATTTACTAGATTAATCCGTTCTTGTTATTTGTTATAATTCCTTTTTTTCAAGATGTACTTTTTGTGAATAAATCAGTTTCTTTTTGTCTCTCTCTGAAAGTGTACCCTTTATTATGTTTAAGACTGAGGTATTTATAACTCCCAGTATGGACACTTCATATATATATATTATATATATATATATATATATATATATATATATATATATATATATATAGATATATAGATATAATATGATATATATAGATATATATTTATACTATATATATATATATATACTATATATATATATATATATATATATATATATATATATATATAATATACAGGGTCTGCAGGTAAATCCGCACAAGTCAATATCCTCCAGATCCAAAATGGGAAAAAAAAGTGATACCTATTTTGAATAAGAAAGTTATTTATTAGACATAATACAAGATTACTATTCAATATGGCCGCCCTCAGCCTCAAGGATGCTCTCCAAACGACGCCTGAGCCTCCATAGTCGTGGAGACCTCCGCAGGATCCAGCCTATTCATCTCCGACTTGAAGGAGGCCTTCAGGGACGCCATATTGCTGTGGGGTGTGGCGCACACCTCTTCTCTAACTTCCCTAAAAGTAGTAGTCGCATGGGTTCAGGTCGGGGCTGATGGGGGGCCAGGTGTTGAAGTCCTAGAAGTTGGACACATGCTTCTTCAGCCAGGACTGCACAAGTTTGGCCTTCAGGGCATAGCTCTTGTATCCCAAGTCTTTCTTGATGACCCTGGATAAGGGTCGACAGGTGAACCCTACGCTTCCTGGCGAGGATGGACATAGGCGTCCCCGGATTGCTTTGATGGACCTCTTGAGACCAGCCACAAATGTGGGCGTGCAGATCCGGTCACTCCTGGGCTAGTGCTCCTTCTCTTGGACATCCCTGACTCCTCCCACTTCTGGGTGATGTCGTAGACGTCCTCCTGGGATACTTGAGCAACTTGATGATAGCGCAGGAGCGGTGCCCTGCGCACAGCAACTCGATGACCGTGTCACTCCGGGTTGCTCCATCTCCGTATCATGTATTGTTTTGTTTTCGGGCGCAATTCGACAGTACATTCACGAAGCCTCCCACATGTGCACTCCTAATTGCACTCTTATGGATCTGGACGAAGTTGAACTTGTGCGGATTTACCTGCAAGACCCTGTGTATAGATATATTATATATATTATATATATGTATATATATATATATATAATTATATATATAGATATATATATATAGACTATATATATATATTATATATATATATATATATATATATATAGATATATATATGGTGAATTCCACAATTAGGGTTCCCCTAAGTGGTCCATAACCACTATTTTTGAAACTTTAATAATCATCTTTTTATTTTTCCTGCAGGTGATATTATGTCTGGGACATCTAAAAATATGTTCGGCTAACCTTAATGGGCATTAATTAATAAACAAAGGGGGATTGGGACAGGACCACTGTGGGCAAAAAAAAAATGATTTTTTTCTCTAAAATCCATATGTTTTGGAAGAGATATCAAATAACATGCCTAATTAGATGTTTGAACAGTCTGATGCCCTTATGTTCATTTTGTCTTCCAAAAGGATGTTTTAGCTGCTGTCGGAGACTGTCCTTTCAGGCAAATATTGATTTTTGAAGAAAAAAAAAGGGATTGAAAGCCACAAATATATTTTTTTATTATTTTGTAGACAAATAAAAATAAAAAATTGACTTAAGAAAAAAAAAAAAATTAACCACCTGTGGGGGTTTTGACCACCCCCTTGGGGTGTCATATCTCAGGTCAGGAGGTGAACGAAAAAGACTTGGAAAGACGTAGTGAGGCTTTTGGTCATATTAGATGAGAAATTTTCATTCATATTTCTAAAAAGAATCACTAAAACTTACATTTATTGCGAGGGTAAGCGATTTTCAAAAAGGTCTAAAAGGGGAAAATGTCTATAACTCATGATAAGCATTTTTGGTAGCAATATCAATTGTTTTTTAAGGAATAATTTTCTGAAAGACTAATTGTCATTTATACTTTAAATATAATTAAGATTCGGTCATGTAATGCTTCGGCAAAATATTTTTTTCACAAGGTAGACAGACTGAAGACAATTAATTTGGGTCTAAAAAGGAAAAAGTCTATAAGTGTCTACAACTTGGGATTAAAAAATTGAAAAGGGAAACATTGAATCTTTGGGTCTTTTTGGGTGCGATGTTTACTTAGTATTGTATACTAACAAACAAGATGAAAACTAGCCTTGCCACAGATCTTTTCGTGTAAAAAAATCTCAATTTTAACTTGCCCCTTTAAAACTGCCAAATTTGCTCGTAAAACAGGCGGCTCAATACTTGCACTAATTTTCTCATTTTTTAGTCTGAATTCATTTTTACATAGTGGTTATTTTCTACCTCTTTACCCAATGTCCTAGTAGATATTTTCAGTCATAAAAGGTTCTTATATTTCATAAATTTTTCTCCAAGCATGTGAAATAGTGACTTGTTACATATTTGTTACATAGAAAATTACCGTTTATCTGTAGTCAAAACCGAGAATATTAGAGTAAAAATCCAGTTTTTCTAGTCTTTTTTTTCTCGTAAGACTGGAGGAACCTTCTTAATGATAGTTAAAAGTAATAAAGACAAAATTTGTTTCATTTTGGACTGAATGTGAAGCAAATTAACTAATTTTCTATGCAAATTACGAGGGGAACCCTGTTCGTGGAATCCACCATATATATATATATTTTTTTTAACTAGTTCTACAAAATTTAGCTATGATCAATTGATGACTTTGTTATTTTTGCAAATTTTCGTCAAATAATATTTAGTGTCAATAAATGAACATTATAGTTTCTTTATAGTTTCAAGAAGGAAAAAGAAAAAGAGGGTACTCATGTTGATGTTTTAAGTTATCTTTTTAATACGTTTTTAAAACGAATAATGATAGTAGATTTTCCCCATCGAATCCCAATCTACTCCCTCTGGATCCCTCTCATCAGTTTGATACCAATTCTTTTAATTTTTGTTTTTCTCAAAAATACAGTTTTTCAATGGAAGTGTCATTATGGTAATCTCGTGAATTCGCCAATAGACATTTTGTTCAACATATATTATATATATATATATAATAATATATATATATATATATATATATATATATATATATATATATATATATATATATATATATATATATATATATATATATATTATATATATATATGCTCATATTGACAATCAAAAAATTATGGATTGAACTATGAATTCCGTAAATGAATCTAACGGGCGTCATAACCAGACGATACCATCAGCTCAATCACAGAGCTGGTAGCGTTGACACGATTGAAACACTTTCGGGTTGCGTGAGGAAACGCACGACGTGAAAGTTCAACAGCCTGAAGAATGTTCTGACGCTGTTTCTCGCTCTTGGTCAGCACTTTAGTAAAGTCAGACCCGAACTTGACGGCCCTCTCTGCAGCATCATTGACAACTTGAAGAGAGGTGACGATGCCGCTTAACTCAATGAATGTTGAATCAGAAGCCCATTGTGTGACCGGGAGCTCCAAGAAGGTTGGATGGATGTTTGTAAGCTGAAGGTAGAAACACTCAATGAGTTATAGGTGGTGGCATTTGGTATAAAATTCTTCTTATTCTTTGGCAAATTAATCATAGCTTATTACAATTATTAAAGGAATGTTTACCCGGCTAAGAGTTTTGTCGGCTTCGATGATGTCCAAAGCACTTTCGGCACTGACATCGAAACGAGTTTGCAATTCCTTGAGAAAGAGCTCCTTCTTCTCCTCGGCGTTTTTTCGCTTCCGTCGCAGTGAATCCACCACCCCACGAAATAGATCATGGAGGCGATGGAGCTTCTTAATTAATTTTTTCCTCGCCATGAGTGCCAAATAAGACGGTGCCCAGAGACGAAGTAGGGAATCGGCGGTGCTACGGGCAGCTAGCTGCGCGTCCGGTCTACCCAAAGACCAAAGATGAAAGTAAAAGTAACGTATCACCTCTTCGGTTAACGGGAATGGACCTGGTTTGAAAATTTCTAGAGTATAACCAATACCCAGTGCCTCGTTTAAGCACTTCTTCAGTGTCCGAGTTTCCATTTTATGTTAAAAGCACTTGACTGATAGATCAAAGAGTGAAATTGAATCTGATACGGTGTTTAAATCACGTGTTTATAAAAAAAACAGGTTTTGATGAAATAAGATTAAATGGTTATTGTATTGTATTTAAAAGATAACTTAAAAACATCACTTGAGTAACCTCTTTTTCTTTTTCCTTCCTGAAACTATAAAGAACCCTAGTAGGAGCTGTTATTTAAAAAATGGTTGGTGCGTCAGCACTTATGTTCATTTATTGGCATTAAATATTATTTGACAAAAATTTGCAAAAATAACAGTCATCAATTGATCATAGCTAAATTTGGTAAAACTAGTTTTTTTTTCAAAATAAGTAATAACAAAAAAGTTTTGCTTCATAACGAAACCTTTGACACCAGTGACGTCCGATTTCTAACAATGCCAGAGATTTTTTATTTAGATACTCGTTTTAAGCATCAAAAAATGAACCAGAATCGCTGGGTATATGTAAAATAACTAAAAAAGTGGTTTTTTTGGGAGGTCATATATATATATATATATATATATATATATATATACATACAGAGTTGGTCGAATATTACTTTGAAAGTAGTAAGTAATATACTACTTTTTACTGCGTAGTAATATCTTTTTTCAATATTAGTTATTACTTCAAAAAAGTAATATACTACTTTGAGTAATATACTACTTTTTTGAGCATTCCGAAACAATAAGTAAAGGCAATTCAAACAGGATTTGTAAAAATCCTCACCAAACCTAGTTTGCATATTTATAATCATCCTATATATGATATTATAACAATATAAAGTGAGCACACGGCTCAAACATGATAAAGTGGGTGAATTCAAAGACTAAAAAAATGACTTCTTACATTATGAGAGGCATAGGTTTAATTATCCAACCCAAGCCCTCGGGTCCCGCCTGCTGATATAGGCTTTGATTTAGGGTTGAAACCCACCGCCAACTCTGGCTAGGTATAAGTGGAGTCCTTACTTTCAATCTCATACACCCCAAGCCCTCGGGTCCCGCCTGCTGATATAGGCTTTTATTTAGGGTTGAAACCCACAGCCAACTCTGGCAAGGTATAAGAGGAGTCCTTACTTTCAATCTCATACACCCCAAGCCCTCGGGTCCCGCCTGCTGATATAGGCTTTGATTTAGGGTTGAAACCCACCGCCAACTCTGGTTAGGTATAAAATGAGTCCTTACTTTCAATCTCATACACCCCAAGCCCTCGGGTCCCGCCTGCTGATATAGGCTTTTATTTAGGGTTGAAACCCACCGCCAACTCTGGCTAGGTATAAAAGGAGTCCTTACTTTCAATCTCATACACCCCAAGCCCTCGGGTCCCGCCTGCCGTTATGGGCTTTTATTTAGGGTTGAAACGCACCGCCAACTCTGGCTAGGTATAAAAGGAGCCCTTACTTTGAACCTCATACAGCCCAAGCCCTCGGGTCCCGCCTGCCGTTATGGGCTTTTATTTAAGGTTGAAACCCACCGCCAACTCTCGTTAGGCATCAAAGGAGTCTTAATTTCAACCTCATACACCCCAAGCCCTCGGGTCCCGCCTGTTGACATAGGCTTTTAATTAGGGTTGAAACCCACCACCAACTCTGGTTAGGTATAAAAGGAGTCCTTATTTTCAATATCATACACCCCAAGCCCTCGGGTCCCGCCTGTTGATATAGGCTTTTATTTAGGGTTAAAACCCACCACCAAACCCTATTAAGGACCCTATTTTTATTCAAATTTAGCCCAAGTCCTCGTGTCCACCTGTCGACTTAGTCTATTTTTGGGTGTCGAAACCTACCGCCAACCTTTATTAGGAATGAGAGGGACCCTATTAACCCATTGCTTCCATGACCCCTTTAAAATTATTTTTTTTCGCTGAAAATTTGATATGTTAGTCCTTTTAGTATAAATATGGATAATAATGATATTTTTTTTCTCTACCGCCCCTCAGACCTTAGCAATGGCCACGTACTTTAAAGTACGTGATGGAAGAACTAGGAAAAAATTTCTTTCGCTTTTTTACTTTTATTGAGAAACTAAGCATATCAAAATAAATATTTTCATTTATATACAATTCTTACAAATTATTTGCTTTATAACTTATGCAAATACCTATGAACAATATTTTATTTTCATTTACTTTTTTGTGTGGTAGTCCGTCAAGTATTGTGGGTGAAGACCAAGGAGAATATAAATAAGGTGAGTCAAAGAGGAAATCTTTGACTTATGCTCTTGATCAAAAGGAAGCATTTTGTGACGTCACGAATGCTACAATGAAAAAATATCATTTTTTATTGCAATGATTAAGTAATTATTTCACAACTTTATCTTCCAATTATAAATATTTCATTACAATATTGTTCTGTGCTAGTGTACATGTTGCATGAAAAATTTGTTAAGTAAATGATTTATCCTTAGTATTCATTATTTTAAGTAATTAGCAAATAATAGCTCCAAACAATAAAAATAATTTTTAAATTCAAGATTTTCATTTATTTCAAAAAATTATAAATCACAATAACAGAATTCTACATATGTACATATAAAAAAGGGAATATAGGAATATGAATAGAATTATGCTCATTAGTAACCTGACCTATGTGTTTAAGTTTTCACTAGCATTTTTCAGTTTAAGTAGCTTATTAAGAAAATGGACTCTAATCCGTGTTCTTTTTATTTATTACAAAAGCAATAATAACTTATTTTGACCAATTTGGATATAAATTGATAAGTGGCTTAAAAATTCTTAGAAAAACATGGGGTCTTTATCGATTGCGTCTTGATGGTTATTATGAAAAAAATGGAAATGATTTTCTAAGAGGTGTCAGAACTTCAAAAATCGGGAGAAGGGGCGGTAATAACTCAATCCAAGGACTTTGTGTTTCTTCAAATCCTTCAATGTTACTCCTCTGTTTCACCAAATGTGGGTGGAGTTCTTAAAACTACTGAGTATCCAGCAATATAGGAGAGACCCTCGTTGGAACAGTCATTGGAATTTTTCCTTTGTTTGCCGACTAGGCAGAGGAAAGAGTTTCCGTGAGCGCAAGTACTCAAAGGCCCGGGTACATATGCTCCGTAGAATGAGGGCGGTAGTTACATCTTCTTTGAGTATCCACAAATGAACTTTGTCAAAGGATTCACTAAGCTTCTTGTTTGAATCGTTGTGTAATCCTTTCGAATGAGGTTCTAATTAAAGTTTCCTTAAAGTGTTTGAGCCAAGTTTGAGGCACTTAGCTTTGTAGCAGGACAGCTTCATTTTCGTGACTGAGAGTTCCTTATTCCTTCTCACTAGTCAACTCACAATTTTTTTCGTTCACGGGCTTCTTGACGAACCTGTCTGAAGGACTTGGACACACTTGAGGAGGGTGATCCAGGGATGAAGAGTGTAGGAACAACTTGAGACTAAAGCTTCTTTCTATTCTTCCAGCCTGAAGTCATCTGGAGTAAAATGACGATCGCAGATCTTCGCATTCTTTAAGCTAATCCTGTCGGATCTTCTGCATCGTGCAATCCACAGATGTTGGATATTGGGATCCCTCGTCGGAAGTGCAAAATATTATGCATCTCGAGGATTATAGCAAGAGGGGGATGGCACTAACACCATTACTTCCTCAAGGATATCACATTTTCGCTTTACAATACAAACTGAACTAGCATTCAAGCGTAGCACTTGTGATATCACAACAAAATAGTCAGCTGTCGCCCTGCAATTGCCTACGTCGATTCCATTGCCTCACCTTATTTATATTCTCCTGGTGAAGACCACATCACATCTTAGCAGCGAAAAAGGATCTCTTTTGCTTGTTTTCCTTTCCTTACAGTTTTTAGCTTTCAACTCGTCTATAGAGGCGCCATGCCTGCACCATTTGGACATTCAGAAACCAGTTGTATAATGCCCAATGCCATTTTTTAGTCCGCGAAGTAATTCTATAATTTGAGACTGAGTTATCCAGCAAGCCATATTTGACTCTAAACGATAGATGAATTAGGGCATGCTGTGGGTATCTTTTTCCGTTGTTCTCAGGCCCGACGGGATGTGCGGGACCAGGGGGGTGAGGCCCGCCCACTGAGTGACGTGGGCCCAATCTTTTATGAATGTGCCAATTGCCCCCCCCCCCATAACAACTGTAGGGTCCCTCCAAAAGCCTTGGCCTGCTGCCGGATCTGGTTGTTCTCGATTGTATTTGTTCACATATCCAATTAGCTCTGAATCCAAAAAGTTTGACCCTATGAAAGCTGACCCTGAATCTTTCCACGCTGTAACGCACAAATAGTTGTCATATAAAACATATTCATAAAACCTTTGTTCGCCTTGTTCATTGATTTTTGTGTTGGTAGATTCAATTTTTTTTTGCCTCATTGTTCCAACTATTCCAAGGCCTTTAGATCCCAAATAATCCATAAGGTCAAGAGAAGCAAAATATTATTGCAAACAATCTTATGGCCTTGTTTTAGATCAAGTTGCTCTACCATTTAAACGACCACATCTGGACCCTGTCCAAGTCCTCTTGGTGTAATCTTTGTATTTCCCCTATGGGGAAGACAATAGAGGAGCTCTCCAAATGGAGTACATGCACACCAGATCTTGAAACCGAAGCGTACTGTTTTTCCACGCAAAAATTGTTGAGGGGATGAGGTCCAAAAAATTTCACCACTGACTCATCGATCGAAATATACTCAGTTCTTTGAACATACATTTTTGCAGTTTGATTTATGCCGTCCATCAAAGGTTGTACTTTCCATAATGTATTTTTAGGATTTGGGATACTTTCGAAGTGTATTGTATTAGTTTTTCATAGTTTGATCTGGAGATACATTTTTTCCAAAGTTCCCTCGTTTTTCAATACATTATTTTGGAAGATGCTGTCATATAGCCACTCCTCATCACTTAAATCGTTTGTCTCAAGAGGAAGGAAAATCACAATATCCGTGGATTGTTTGGAGTTTAGTCATCAAGTAGATCCGAAATTTCAATTGTGCTAAGTCTAAAAGTTCTGAATGTCCAAAAAAAAAAATTATAACGATATAATATGTATAATAAACAAGCACAAATTTTCAGGTCATCTTCCATCACGTACTTTAAAGTACGTTCAAAATCTACAATATAATTTGACCACAAAAACTACAATTTTACGACATTTTTTTTTTTCATGAGAAAAAAGTTTGGAAAGTATATCTTAAGTAATTAAAGAAAAAATTTAAAAATGTGACAATACTTACGTTTTTTTAAGTTGAACTTAATGGGAGCACAGATTTTTTCATTTTGAAATATTGACTTTATTCTTTGATTTTATACAAACTGAATCAGTTATCGGTACAATGAAATAAAATATGAATGTTATTAACACGTAAATATCTATTTATTATAAAATAATCTTCTAAGATAAAGTATTTGAACAGATAATACCCAAAATCAGGTTACAACACGTACTTTAAAGTACGTAATGGAAGTAATGGGTATTTGCAAATTTTACTTAAGCTTGACTGGGAATAAAATATCCGTATTTACCACTCTCATTAATCCAAAACCCGCAGTCCTCGCTTCTAATGCAGGGGATGCCTTGAGGACCAACCCCATGCAAACCCTTTTGAGTATATGAGGTACCAAACAAAAAAGAAAGTAGGTCTTAGCCTGCAGGCCCGCCCCAGATTTAGGCTATTCTTTTGGGTGCAAACTCTATTGCAACCTAGTAAGCATAAGTGAGGACCCTATTTTAAGTATCATATACCCAAATCGTCTGGTCCTGCATTTCATATTATCTCGTACTACATTATTCACCGCATAATCGGACGGCTGGAGTAGCAATAACGGCCCCTTGAAGCGGGGTGCCAGATTCGGCGATGAGCTCTCGCCACACACTCACGGCATCATCAGTTCTATTTAAAAAATATTATGAATAAACAACTGTAGAGACAAGATTGACATCAAATGCCCCCTATACATGTGACTGCATCCAACATCATGTCATGGCATTTTTCATTTGGTGTTTGCATCCCTCACATGTAAATGTAATTAGGCCAGTGATTATACAAGATATAATACAAGTAAAGAACGATTTAGAGTACGTTGTTTTTTAGCATTTCCCAATGAGAATATAAATAAGGTGAGGCCTGGGAATCGACGAGGCAATTGCGGGCGACAGCTGACTATTTTGTCGTGATATAACAAGTGCTACGCTTGAATGCTAGTTCAGTTTGTATTGTAAAGCGAAGAAAAGTGATATCCTCGAGGAGTAATGTGTTATGCCATCCCCTCTTGCTATTAATCCTCAAGATGCATAATATTTTGCACTTCCGACGAGGGATCCCATAGCCCAACATTCTGTGGATTGCACGATGCAGAAGATCCGACAGGAGTAGCTTAAAGAATGCGAAGATCTGCGATCGTCATTTTACTCCAGATGAATCCCAAAAGAATATTCAGGCTGGAAGAATAGGAAGAAGCTTAGTCTCAAGTTGTCCTACACTCTTCATCCTGGACACCCTCCTCAAAGTGTGTCAAGTCCTTCAGACAGGTTCGTCAAGAAGCCGTGACCCCCAAACGAAAAAAATGTGAGTTGACTAGTCGCTCGTTAGGCTATCGCCACTCTACGCGAGATCTCTCTCCCCCCATATTCATGATCCCCGAGTTGATTTCACTCCTCACGCCTACCTCTCGAGAAAGACCCGAGACGAATGCCAGGTAGCACTAGCTTAGGGCAATCCAATCAGGGAAATTAATTTTTTTCGTTCGGCAAGAAATAAACTAATGGCTCTCCCAGATTCCCTTTTTTCCTTGTCAGCTCCTCGAACGCAGCAACGGGCTTAGAGAGAACGCGTTCCTTAGGAGTCAAATAGCGGATGATGATCCCTCTTTCTTTTCCTCTCCCAGTGGTCATAAACACAGAAACGCTTTCCCGTCCATAAAACATGGGGGATATAAACGGAGAGCATCCTCGATCCCGAGCAGCGCCCCGCCACACTCCGCTTGCTTGATACAGACCTCTACCTCCCCTCCCGTCGAATCTCGGGAGCACATCCACAATTTTAACGTTGACATGGCCGTGATAGCTTGTAGTTTCCCACTCTTGTTCTTTTCCCGGCATTAAGAACGTCCTTCAAATATAAACTCTTATTCACACTAACACAATATAAGCTCACACAACAACATCACCATCAACTAACACAGTGATGAAAGGAATAAAAAAAAGGAAAAACACTTCAGTCACGAAAATGAAGACTGTCCTGCTACAAAGCTAAGTGCCTCAAACTTGGCTCATAACACTTTAAGGAAACTTTAATTAGAACCTCATTCGAAAAGGATTACACAACGATTCAAACAAGAAGCTTAGTGAATCCTTTGACAAAGTTCATTCGTGGCTACTCAAAAGAAGATGTAACTACCGCCCTCATTCTACGGAGCATATGTACCCGGGCCTTTGAATACTTGCGCTCACGGAAACTCCTTCCTCTGCCTAGTCGGCAAACAAAGGAAAAATTCCAATGACTGTTCCAACGAGGGTCTCTCCTATATTGCTGGATACTCGGGAGGTTTAAAGAACTCCACCCACATTTGGTGAAACAGAGGAGTAACATTGAAGGATTTGAAGAAACACAAAGTCCTTGGATTGAGTTATTACCGCCCCTTCTCCCGATTTTTGAAGTTCTGACACCTCTTAGAAAACCATTTCTATTTTTTTCATAATAACCATCAAGACGCAATCGATAAAGACGCCATGTTTTTCTAAGAATTTTTAAGCCACTTATCAATTTATATCCAAATTGGTCAAAATAAGTTATTATTGCTTTTGTAATAAATAAAAAGAACACGGATTCGAGTCAATTTTCTTAATAAGCTACTTAAACTGAAAAATGCTAGTGAAAACTTAAACACATAGGTCAGGTTACTAATGAGCATAATTCTATTCATATTCCTATGTTCCCCTTTTTATATGTACATATGTAGAATTCTATTATTGTGATTTATAATTTTTTTGAAATAAATGAAAATCTTGAATTTAAAAATTATTTTTATTGTTTGGAAAATTATTGGACAATTACTTAAAATAATGAATACTAATGATATATCATTTACTTTACAAATTTTTAATGCAACATGGGTTCTGTACACTAGCACAGAACAATATTGTAATGAAATATTTTCAATTGGAAGATAAAGTTGAGAAATAATTACTAAATCATTGCAATGAAAAATTATGTTTTTTCATTGTAGCATTCGTGACGTCACAAAATATTCCTTTTGATCAAGAGCATAAGTCAAAGATTTCCTCTTTGACTCACCTTATTATATTCTCCTTGCCCCAGACAATCACCCCCGGACTAGCACCCCCCGACAATCACCCCCTGGACTAGCACCCCCCGGGCATTTACCCCCCCCCCCCCCCGTTAGTAATATTTCTTATCTCATAAAGTCCACTTATGAAGCTAACTATGTTTTCTAGTTATTAACAAAGATGACGTCTCTGGTTAGTACGCAGTCCCAGTCCTTTAGAATTGGAATATGTATTAATTAAATGTGCATAAATTTGCAAATTTCGTATCTTAGACCTTATATCTGGGCTACTTATGTACAACTAGACAATCATACAGTTTGTAACCTATCAACTCAAGATATCTTATTTATCTCATATAGGTCCTAAGCTATTTTCTAAGATTTCATCAAAGAACCAATTGTCCTAAATCGAAGACTATGATCAAAAACTCATCCACTCAAATAAGTTGACATATAAATTTTATTCTCAATCTATTATATTCATTTCTTCACACCCAAAAACGTGTTCCTGTGGCTTTTTTAAAGATATCCAAGTCCCCATTAGTCTTCGCAAGCAGCGGAAAAGGAGATCAAGAAAGTGGTTAACCAGTGACGTCACCTTTGTTTATAGCTGGAAAACATAGTTAACTTAATAAGTGGACTATAAGAGATAAGAAATATTACTAACGGGGGGTGATTGTCTGGGGGTGCTAGTCCTGTTACGATGAAAACAAATCCACCGGCGCCATCTATGTGTTAGTCTCGGGACTTATCAGCCGACCTTGTATTTTTACCAATCCTTCGGATTGAGAATGTTCATTTTGGAATCTAATATTTGATGTTTAAACTCATTCATTCATATTTCATCTCTAACTTGAAATATATACTTCCACGTTTTCACACCTAACTCTTCAGTCTATTTTATTCTTGTTTGAGTAATTGAAGAGAAATCTTTAAGCTTGTGTTATATAAATATACCTTCACTTCATTGTACATATACAATCAACTTAATTTATCTAGGGGTAATTGCGAGTGGTCTAAATTATCACTACAACCAATTATATCTTAAATACTCCATTCTTATCTCTAAATCCTTATCATATTGATTAGTGAGTGTGTTAAACAAATATACATTTTATATAATATGCCTAATTGTCCAAGCAGTATGGGTTTAAAGATAGATAATAAATATATATTTTTGAATGCTGGCGCAATAAGTCTTGTTATTTTTTATCGCAACCTTCTTCTTTTAATTCCAGCATGACCTCATGTTTACATAACTCAATAAAAATAATTACACACATCACAACAGCAGGAGGGGAAAATAATAGTAGTTGACTTAGCTCATATTTTTCTCTCTTATGTCATATAATCCTTTGACGTTTATTTCGACGGCATCCCCAGAAGTTGAAGTACTGTTATAAATAAGGAGGGGGCCCTTACCACGCTGCCTTGTGCTTATCCACGACAAGGAAAAAATAATAATAGTTCTCTTGAAGACCCTAAAGCGTTAAAGTAAAGTGGCGCATGCAAGGAAAAGTAAACAAAAAAAATTGGACAAAATTTTGGTAATTTCCTTTAACGTTAGATGTCGTTGTCCATGAGATTACGTCACAATCCTATTTAAAACCGGTTTAAAGGGATTAAATTTGATGATTTGAAATATATAAATCACTACAAGATAAAAAACGTCTCCAAATATAAATAATAAAAGGACTTTGTTATTATTTTCAAAGAGCTCTAGCATAAAAGCGCCCCTTACGGGCTAAAGAAGAACTAAAAAATTTGGCCAATTCCTTTTGGGAAAAAAGGAAGAATTTCATGTTATGAATGCGCTACTTTACTTTAACGCTTTAGTAGACCCAACTTGTAGAGAGTGAGGTGTTTGTGTGTGTATGTGTGGGCAAGTTCTATGTTTTCCCTATAGGAGTTGTTCTTGAGAACTCGATGCAAAGCTCTGGAATACTTAATAAAACAATGTTCACCCTTTTTCACCCCGATGGAAGCCCAACATATTTTTTCGACAGGTATAGCTTCAAAGCCATTTTCAATGTTTTCATCCCATACATGCATGATGTCTTCTTTAGCTCTTCGATCAGGAGTCCTGGACGTATACATATCTTTTAGCCGACAAGGACTCCAAGGAGGCTCTTCTCATTGATCCTGTCATTGAAAAGGCTGATAGGGACTTGAAGCTCATTAAGGACTATGGTTTAAAACTTCGTTACTGTCGTAAGATATCACACTTATTCGCAGGCTTGTTTCGCTTTTTGCTGTTTCGTATAATATTGTATTCTTTGAACGTACTTTTCAGTGAACTCTGTTCAATTTGGTTTTCATGAAATGAAAATATCTAATTTAAATGATTTTCATAAAAAAAATGAAATGAAGGTGTAAATTTTTTTTGATGGATTGCTAATTTGTCAAATAGTTCAAATGTTCATACGCTATTTATAAGACATTTATGATATGCACCCATTAAATTAGTCAATGTCTATCAACTTCGCTCTTGCCAGGTCTCGATAGTCCGTTTAATAACATGTTCCATTCATTAAATCCTTCTCTTTAAATTGAATTCAATCCTAAAAATACACCCAAAACACAGGTATTGGAAATAATTATTTTGAGCTGTAAGGACTACATCGCACATTATAGGCTAACAAACAATAATGTTCTTTTTAAGGCGAATATATGAGCGATATTTTTATAACAACTGCGCATTACTTGGCTCTTTCAATAAACAATCCAAACTCAAATTGTGATAAATGGAATTTTACTCATCAAAAAGTTCGTTTTTATTATTCTTTTTCCGGTGGGAACATGAAACTTTTAAAAAATCTAATAAAAAGTCATCATTTTTTTATTATCGTAAATTTGATTTATTTTAAAATAAGTGTGATAATTATCTTAAATTATTTTTGGACTACTCTGTAAATTAACTCACAAATGCTATATTTAGCATGTCTTAAATTTAGTGTGTTCTATTGTCGTTTTATTGTTTAAGTAATGTATTGTCTTACAGTTGATATCATTATGATTTGTATATTTCAACATTTATTTTTGTCTTTTCACTTTTATTTAGAGATCTAATATGAAGCTAAAATGTTTATTTATATGTCAATATGTAATTTCTCATAAAGAATAAAGTTTTTTGCAAAAAATAATTAGCATAGGTTTAAAAACATTTTTTTTACATCTACAGTGAACACACATGTTCATGCGGATCACATCACTGGCTCGGGGCGGATTAAGAGCCTTCAATCCGAGGTCCAGTCCATCATATCCAAGGAAAGTGGAGCGGATGCGGACATCTTTGTTCATGAAGGGGACCACATTGAGTTAGGCTCTTTAAAGCTTAATGTTCATAACACTCCGGGGCACACCAATGGATGCATCACCTTTGTGTCGCATGAGAATGGCTGTGCCTTTACGGGAGATGCTCTCCTCATTCGTGGCTGTGGACGCACGGACTTTCAACAAGGGAATGCAATTAAACTCTACGACAATGTTTGGAATAAAATATTATCTCTACCGGAGGACTACATCCTATATCCGGCTCATGATTATCAGGGTGAGTATCTTTAAAGAGGTTATTACCAGAGTTGTTGGAATTGGGAATAAAAAATGATGTATACGTTAAAAATACAAAGATAAAATAAGGAAATATGTCGAACAATCTAAATATTTTAGAAAAAAATTGCTCACACGATTATGTTATGTATTTTATACCAAATCAAACATATTAATTTACGTACGTCTCTGTCAAGCTGGTTCGCTGGCTAAAGACGCCCTTGGTCTTGGTCCAGGAGACAAACTTATTTAAAAACTCTTGCATTAATGCATTGACTGTCTTGAGTTTAATGATCATGGTCACTGGATTGCTAAAGTATGTGTCAAGTTTTTGATTGACGTTGTTACCGATGACTTCATTTTTTTAAATTGTAAAATATTGGCCAAGGTATGGAGGATACTTATGTATAACTCGTATTCTTTCTATTTAAGAAAATATATAGCTAAGTGAACACAATTGATAGTGATATTAAAGGCTGAAACAATTATAAACATGATTAAATGATTCTTAAATATATGCACATATTTATTTTTTACCTCAATGTCAAAAGCTTAAGTTCACTATACTTTAGACTCACTCAAAGCATGTTGTAATACTTAAAATAGGTAAACTATTATATTAAACAATAAATATCATGTTTCACAGCTTATATTGATGAGGGTTGTTTTTCTTATAGGGCGAATGTTTACCTCTGTTGCTGAGGAAAAGGAACACAATCCAAGATTGACAAAGACAAAAGAAGAATTTGTGAAGATCATGGATGGTCTAGGACTTGCATATCCCAAGAAAATAGGTAAGCCTTATGTTTCATTTTCTATATTTAAGAATATAACTATTCACATATTTTATATATTTTGCGTTTATACGAATTTGTTGAATTTACAATAAAGTGAGATTAATTATTTACCTAAAAATATCTAGTGAAACATTAAATAAAAAGTTACAAAACGTTGCACTTAATTTATAATAACCATAATTAGTGTAAGTTGAAAAAATAGTCTTATGTAAAACTAGCGAATGTTACCCAGCGCTGCCCGACATTTTCCAACTTGACAATAGTCTGGAATGAAAAAAAAATAACACGAATAATGTTAGTGATGTCATCGCATGTGATTTTTCATAATAAAATAAGTTCCTTAAAAAGTCGTCATTGGATCTTCATTGCCATTTTTTCCGTTCTGTATTCCTTAAGGCTGGGTATTAAAATATCACAAAAAAAATTATTTTTTAAGTTATTTCACAGGCATAATAGAGTGCCGAATATATGTATGGTAGCGCTGAATATCAGAGTATTTGTTTGATCAGCAAAAACTTAAGCGAGAGTACGACTTCATATATTTATCAAGAAAAGTTAAGAGTGGTTGACATCACTCTCCATCTCTAGGTAGTATTAAAATTTGATTAGCACGATGTTGTGTCATAAAAGAAATGTTATATCATACAAACTTTGGGGTGAAAGACAGGAATATAAAAAACTTATTTTTAAGCAATCCTATGAAAAACGAATTTTCTAGTAAAACCCCATTAAATTAAAAACACGTCTTACTATCTCAGAATCATCCACAGAAAATTTGAAAAAAATCTAGCTTGGCAATTTAAAAAAATCGCCAAAAAAACGTTTTCGCGATTAAAGTAAACATGTCGATGACGAATTTTCCGCGAGTTGACAACCCCACTAAAACACTCCCTGAGCTCTCAAAACTATTCACTGAAAATCTCGTCATGATCTAATGAACCGTTCGGGAGATAAAGGGAAACGAACGAACGGAATTCTTTTTTATTAGTATAGATTTAACACTGACGAATAGACACTGACGATGTTTAAGTACCGTTGAATTTATTGCTCTTTGATAGATTGCTCTACTCTCAAACTTGAGGATACTTTTTTTGTCAGTTATTTGTTTTGTTGGACTAATTCTATCGCTATAGTCCTTATTTTTATTCAAATGAATGTAGTTTCATAGAAATATGTATCGCAAAAGATGGCACTCAATATCTCAGGGTCCAAAATTGCGTAGTATAAAAAGACTGATATTCTACTTCTAAATATAAAAATATCTTCTAACAGAAAAGTATTTTTTTCTTCAAAAAAGTGCTTTAGTAGATTATTATATTATCAAAAGTCGGTATTCAGTCTTACTTATTGAGAACGGTAGTCCTTTTACTAACGTCGTTGAAAATATCCTAGGTTCGATGGTGGTTTTAATGCTTATATATATATATATATATACAACTAGATGCAAGTTATTAAAACCATAATATGTGATGTCCAAGTCAAAATAATTGTAAAAAAACTTCAGTAGTATTTTTCACATAATATTAGTATTATAATAAAAAATTAAAATTTCCAACATGTGTTCAAAAAAGATTTCCCTTTCATCTTTTGATGACTAATGATATCCTAACATTTCTACATACATGATATTCAGTTAACATTCCTATTAGTTAATTCGATTTTTTTAGGCAATTCATAAATCTTATACATGGATATGATAAATACATACAAATCCCAAGTAAATACCTAATACAACATAAACAGACATCGTTGTTTAACTTTTTTATCCTAAGAAATTGAACAGTTTAATTTAGAATGGGATGATATTTATGAAACTTAAAGACATTTTCAAAGTAATTATCGTGCTGTCAAATAAATATGCAAAGTAGTTCAAGGTTTAAAAGAAGAGCACTAAGTGGAATAGTTTTAGACTTTTTTATTCACCTTCTAATTAAATTTAAAGTTGAATGTTGGTGTAAAGGTATGGAAAGTAGGTAAAATGCCCTTTTTAGAAAAAATATAATATTTTTTTAACCGTATATTTAAAAAAGTGATAAAAGGGTAAGTAATGAAACTTCAAAGGTGAATTCGTTGGAAAAGGAATATCTCTTTCAAAAGAATCTAATTGTTGGAATCTTGTAGTACATATATATATATATATTTTTCAAGTTGTAAGCATATATATGAATGCTACGCATAACGATATATGAGTACACTTTTAAAATGATCACAATTGTTTTATAGAATTAAAAAATGTTTCTAAAATTGCATATTTGAATCATAGATAAAATACTTGGAAGTACAAATGAGTAAGTTATACTTTCTCATCATAATCCCTTTTCATTCGTTTTGATATTATTGTTAGTAGTAATAAGTTTTGTGACTTCATTGATTCCTATTGTTGCGTTTATGATTTTTTAAATATCAAGTTCCTTGAACACTTCGATTAATTTTTTAGAGGTAAAAATCGGGTAAGACCTATAAATATCATTTTACTAACATTTTTTTATATATGGCTAACATTTATACTTTTAAAATATCATTTATATATTTTTTTTCGAATATTAGGCTTCAACGGTTCCTTCAATCTCGCACTCTATCAGCAACAAAGGTGATTTCTATTCTGTTTTTATTTGATTACCAAAGATCAATCATTTTTTCATCATAAACATAAATACAATCTTCATTTAAGATATTTAAAAATTTATTAGCGCAACAATGAGAATGAATTAAGTCACATGACCTCTTACCTCTACTTACAATAACAAACACGTAACAATATGGGCGTTATAAATATAAAGTTCACCCAACTTCTGCGTATCATACTGCCTTGGGAGTACCTAGATCTTAACTTATGATTGAATTTTGCGAATATTTATCATTTTTTGATGCTCTCATTTTTCTTATGAACATGTCAACTGTTGATGCTTCAGTATTTTTTAACTATAATCACTATATGTATATATATATATATATCAGACTTGTTGACGTTCGTGAAAAATTGTTGTTCGCCAAAAGTTATTGTTCGTCGTTAATTTTAAATTGAATCGTTCATCGTTCGTTTGTCGTTCGCCATTCTGAAAAAAATTGACGACAGTTTTTCTTAGAACTGAAAAAAGTGATGACGTTTTTTTATAAAGGAAATTTGTCCCATGAAAATTAAAAATCTTAGTCTTTTATTGGCCAAAAACGAACGACTAACGATAAGGAATTTTCCTTATTGTTCATCATTCGCGAACGACAACAAATGAACGATAAATCAACAAGTCTGATATATATATATATATATGTTTTGAACGACCTTATGGATATCAATTAAATTATCGGAACGATATATTTCGACTAAAGTGCATCAATGTATGAGGAATTCAAAAGTATTTCATTTATCAAATAACTTTTTACTTGAATTAAAGGAGGTTCTATTAAGAACCATATTAAGTAGCAGGATCGTAATTATTATAATCCAAAGCTGGAATATACAAAGTTATCCTAGTTCGGACTGTAGGACACATATGCAGTGTAAGTCATTTTTATATTAGTCTATATCAATTTTATTTAAAGAGGAAATAATATTTTTATGTCCTCAAATACGGCATATCTTTACAAATGCGGTAACTTCTAAGAAACGTTCATGTTTTACTCTCATATAACTACCTATTTTCTTGTACCTTGTGACATTTAAAAAATGTTCTCAACTGGTTAAAAAATATTTTATTTATATTTATTTCTTGTTCCAAATTATATCAAACTACAAGTAACTAATATTTTAAGGCTTTTTTGAGAGTAAATTTAAATTGTTTTCAAAGAAGAAATCTATTCTTAGGTAGAGAAGCATAAAAAGTACACCATTTCACATTTTGGAGTCCATATATATTATCAATTGTGTTTCGAATAAAAAGCTACTCTGTATATGTGTTATATTTGACTTTTAAAAAACCAAAGCCGAGTCTTTAAAAAATAGAATTAATGAATACTTGACTTCCATCAATATTATGCTCTTAATAGACGTCAATTTATTCCACGGATATCCTTCAATAGCATGTCAGGAATAGATTCTAGGCAAACATCTATGATTAATAATGTTTAAATGTCCTATGTGATAACTATTTTTCAAATAAGATATAATAGTGGTTGCGGAATGATAAACTATAGACTTCTATTTTATGAAGCTCGTTTTACGATTTATATTCAAATTTATTGATATGAATGGTTTAAATGAGATGATTCATGATGGGATACATTTGAGATCAAGGACTGCGTGATAGATCTTGGGTCCATAGGATTTTATGTTCTCAATATGAAGGATCTCTGAGGTCCATTTATCTCCTAAAATGTTTCCAATTTGTCCCTGCGTTGTAGTTCCCCAGTCCTTTAGCGCCTCCTTCGTGTTCCCAAAGCCCGAGGAGTCGACATTGCCATGGATATGTAAAATCCCACCCGTGTCCCTCCTCAAGGCCTCACAAGCAGTCTTCCATGAAAGCTCTGAGCTGGGTATAAGACCCAAATTAACCCTATCCGCTATCCCGAGCGGACACATCTTCCGATTGTCCCCAAAGTAAAGCGTATATCGCTCAGGAGATACTTTATTGATATCTAAATTCTTCTTAAGCGCCTCCAAAGCCCCCGGATTCCATTCAATGGCATGCAAATGACTTGCACGGGCCTTGATCAAATAAGGCAAGCTAAAATACCCAATCCCAGCAAATAAATCCACCACTGTCTCTCCCTCACAGTTAAAGCTACCTATTCGGAGCTTCTCAGTTATGTTTCCCAGGCTGAACATGGACTTCCGGACGTCCCATGTATAAATAACTCCATTTCATGCCTCTCTGCCCAAAAATTGTTCGTCGGAGTCAGGAACTCCACTTTGGAGGGACTGCGAAAGTCATCCGATTCAATACGGAATTTTCTAGCAATCCTATTTACTTTAAGGCTCTCTTGGAGTATTTCAAGAATGCGGCTCAGTTGCCTCTCGAATTGGGGATCTTTAAAGGAGCTTTCAGGGATTAAAAGGAGATCCGAGTGTTTTTCCCAGTGTCTCGGAATCTCTTCCTCCAAATTTGGTCTCCATTGCTCACCCATTACCTAAGATTTTAGAAATAAATTAAGATATCAATTCTAAATAAGCCTCCTAAATTTAGTTCTTACTATCTTAATTTTCTCTATTAATTTATCCCGGTGATTTTAAACGTTTAACAGGAGCATGACGGCTCTTTAAAATTATATTCGCATCACCTAGCGAATCCCGTAGTCTCTCAATGGTATCTATGGAAGGCTCCAAAATAGGTATCCCCATCGCATTCCCTTGTTCCTTAAAGATGGGCACGGACTTTTTAAGAATCCCCATAGATTCAAGAAGCTCCCTGGTGGTTTGAACGCTAGTACTACGTACAATCACGTAGTGAACCATCTCCTGATCCTCATTTTCTGACATCCTATAAGAATGAATTGAATGTACGATATATATATTATAAGTTGTTAAATTAGACTTTTATCTTAAAAAATAATGACCTTGACAAATGCCAATGTATTTACTACAACATGCGAATAATATTAATAATGATGATAATATGTTTAGTTATGTGTGTGTATATGGTTTAAAAAATACTGCAAATGGAAAGTGATTCTCAAGGTCTTTTTCCTGAGGGTCGCGTTCTTGATTGTTCATGAAGAGAGAAAAAGAGAATATAAAAAAGTGAAATCTTTTATTTTGTTGCAGAATGAGGAGTGGTCCTTTTTTCTTTCACACATATACTTCTCACCGCTTTATAGCTTCTGCTCTCGTTATTATTTTTTACTATTCATCAAATTGATAATATGATAATAATAATAATTAACATCTGATATAAATATTACTACTATAATACAAACTGATGCGAGATATAACATACATTTAAATAAAATTCGAGAAATAATCTGCTAAAACACACGGTTTAAAGTGGAGAAAAATGAAGGAATAGGAATGCGTTAATTTTAGATTTTGTTCAAGAATTATAAATAATATTAATATTCAAATATGATAATAATAATAATTGATCCAATGATATTAAGTATGATACTAATTATATGAATAACGGAGCTGCTTCAAAAGAGACAGACAGTGACGCATGAATATATAGTCGAATTTTAATGTGATGAGGAAGGATATTGTCACTTGTTTTCTCCCACGGCAATTGAAGAACGATTATGCCTTAGGTGGCTGGATACTAAGTGTCCTGCAGCGAGAGCAGACATGAGGGAAAGCTCTCCCGCGAGCACAGTTCCACAAATGATGCGCGCGAGCTTCCGTGCGTTTTCCCCTGGAGACTCCATGTGTGGCCCTTTGACGCCGAGCATTTGCAGACATGCCCTTGTGGCCCAAGAATGGTTCCCCCACCTACTGTACCCACCTCGATGGAGGGCATCGTCACAGTGATGTAAAGGTCCTTCCCTCGGAGCCCCAGGGCTCCATGAGGGTCATACAGTTGCTACTCCCAATGTTCTGGGCGGCGTCCTGGCCAGTCGCGATGAATATGGCCGTGACGATGTTGGCGGCGTGGGCATTAAAGCCTCCGATGGAGCCAGCCATAGCGGACCCTGTCTGGTTTTTGGCGCTGTTGAGGTCCACAAGAGCCTCCGTGCTCGTCTTGAGGAGACTCTCCACCACGGCTGCCGGAATGACGGCCTCACACACAAGGGACTTCCCCGACCCTCGATCCAGTTGACAGCTGCAGGCTTCTTGTCCGTACAAATGTTTCCACTGATACTGAGGATCTGCATGTCCGGGAAGATGAGGTGGAGCTTGTTGAGAGCGAATTCTGTGGCCTTGGAGAGCATGTTCATACCCATGGCGTCTCCCGTCCGGGCCACAAAGCGAAGGTACATCAGCCGACCCGCCAAGCGGACGCGAAGTTTGTTTAGGCGCGCAAAGCGACTTGTGCTGTCGAAGCTCTCCTTGATCTCCTGGTAGTGAGAGGGGTTCTCCAACCACTCCTTGGTCTTTCGTGCCGCGGCCACGTTTGCAAATCGGACCACGGGGCCACGCGACATGCCGTCATCCGTAACGTAACTCCGCACGCCGTCACACCGCGAGAGTGCTGAGCAGCCCCGATTCGTGCTCGCCACAAGGCAGCCCTCTGTCGTGGCCATGGGGACGTGGAAGTACTCTCCGTCCAGCTTGAGGGGTCCCACTACGCCCACGGGGACGGGCATGTATCCCACCACGCTCTCGCAGCATGCTCCCATGACGGTCTGATAGTCAAAGTGACGATAGGGAAGCTTCTCAAAGGCCTTCTGCAGATGTATTTCACGACGGGAAATGAGCTTACGGCGAATGACGACGCCTCGGAGGTGGTCCTTGAGGACCTTCTCTAGGGCATGAATTCGGATATGACCCTCTTCAACGAGCATGACGACTTCCTCATCCGTGAGTGGACAAGAAGAAGCGTCATGGCTGGTCTCCTTCAGTAGGCTCAGACAAGAGGCTATGTTTCTAGGAGGAAGTGAGCTTAAAATACTGTCCTCTCCGTGTTCATCTTCACTAGAGGAGGGGGTGGAAGCGCTGTGAAGCTGTGGTGTAAGGTGCGTGTCCGTGGTTTGAGCTTCTGATCTTTGAGGTCTGGCATGTACACCTCCGACCAGGCGGACTCGCTGGACGAATCATCGCCCACCACAAGTAGCTTGGACGATGACTTTTTGAGCTCGGAGGCATTTCTTTTGGGCGGGAGTCCAATGCCTTCGTCGGTTGTTTGCGAGGCACGATCCAGCTCCAGGCGTCCGGCCTCGTCTTCCTCTTCCCCCAGTATGTCCATGAGGGGACCTTCTTCTTCTTGTCGTGTCCAGAGCCAGGCCGTGAGGACAAGGGACCCCAGGAGTCCTGAGAGAGCCCTCCATCCCAAAGAAAAGCCCCTCGGTAAGAGCAGCATGGGGAAGGCCACAAGTCCAATGGGGATTCCTTTGGGACCTGGCTGCATGACGACGGTCTTCCACTTGGATGATCGCATTTGGAGTGCAAGTGAGAGTGCGGAGGGAGCCACGGCGCCCAAGAGAAGCGTCTGGAGCAGGAGAACCCATGCGAGTCCCTGCGATGAGAGTAAGACACTTAAGGCGGCCTTCAAAGAGGCCTCCAGGACAGCCCGGGGCAGAAGGGATCCCAGGGTCACGGAGAGCCTCTCAGGCCAGTGGGAGACGTGAGAGGTCGAGAGGGCGGAGCTCACGAGGAGACGGAGTCGGGGAAGGTCTGCCAGGAGGATGGAGGCCCAGGCGAGGTCGGATCCGCCCAGGAGTAGCCCGGAGAAGGCACTGAGTCCAAGGGCAGACACTGGCTCATCAATAGGAACTTGTCCGAGTGTGTCGTCTGATGATGGGATACTGATGATGATGATGATGATGAGGAGGAGGAGGATGATCCCTTGAGCTCAGTGTAGAGGTAGAGGAGACAGAGGAGACGAAGCCCCAAATGATTGCCCAAATGATCCTGATCCTCTTGCTCTTCTGAGAGCTGTCCGGAGAGGGATGCCAGGGCAATGAAGGAGAGGAGAAGGACTTCCCAGGGGCTTCGTGAGCAGGCACGACCCAGCGAGGAACAGGCATCCTCCAGGAGGTGCATCGGGGAGGAGGGAGGAGACATGCTCGGAGAAGCCGCAGAATCAACTGAAGTTGAAGCGAGGGACGAGGGACGAGACCTACACCTACACCTACACCACCTGCTTGCTTGCTTTGATGAGACTCTCTTCACTTGGGAAGCTGGGAGACTGGGACACTGGGACACTGCGGCTCAACACGAAGAGGGACGACTGCGACTCACTGCGGGCTCACTCACTCACTCACTCACAAACCCTCTCTCTCTCTCTCTCTTTTCCTCTCTTCATCACTCTACCTAACACTCACTCTCTTTCTTCTCTCTCTCTCTCCTTCTTCCTACGTTCTTATCGAACGACTCCTGCGCATGCCCGCCTTAGACATCAACCCACCCCCTTCATGCTGTAGTACACACACATCAAAAGACAACATGAACGACTTCGACCAAGATTTCTTGAGGAGAAGAACTATCAGAGATTCTAGAGGGATTTCTTTTTCAAGTCCCTAGGATTCCAGTCTACTACTACTACTACGCTTCTCATGATAAACAAAGAGATGAGTGCACATTATTTAGATATCTGGAGCAGGATCCTAAGGTTTCACCTATGACAATTGTATTGTTTGTCAAAATAGAGGGGATGAGCAAGCGCTCAGCTGATTGGCTGATTTCTCTATTGCATAATGATGACGCTAAGCCAATGAACATGGATCTTTGAGGAAACTCAATTCTATGATGGACGATTGAAGTCATTATGGAACTCGAAAGATGAGACAAGAAACGATAGGGGATGCCTTTGTCATAATTTAGCATAATACACAAATAAGTCAATACTTATTTCAATCAAGTACTGTAAAGTAGACACATTGCAAGACTTATTTTTTACGTTGTTGTTATTGGGGTATGTTTCATACCATAATTTTTCTCCTTAGATCATGTTGAAGAAACATGACGACGTTGTATGGATTGAAAGGCACACATCAAATAAAGAAAATAAATACTATTTAATAAACTCAAGGCTGTTGACATCTTATTTTCATACATATTTCATGTTCATTTTTAGTAAAAACGTCATTCAGCCAAGAAATCACACCATGTTTATTTACGTTTTCCCTTTCTCGCCTTCCTCGCCCATTTTGATTAATAAACATTGTATATATCGACTTTGTAGTAGTCACCTGATACATTTGACAAAAGGGAATCTCTATTGTGATTGGCTAAACCCATATTGCATCATAGTGATGTTATAACCTTATGAAATGAAAGCATTTATTTCTTCTTCAGAAAATGTGAGAGTAAATAAAGTATGGACTCTATTGAATTTTATGATTCATGACAAGGAGCCTTGGGGAAGGAAGCCCCGAAGAAGTGTCCTAACCTAACTAAGCAAACCTTTGGCTGCATTCAGTGCAGTTTATATGGGTCCATAAGCTAATTTATTTTTATTATTCTTACTTTTATCATGTTAGGTTGTTATGTAATCAACTCAAATACGTAATTCACTAACGCAATTCGGTTTTTAAGCTTGTTAATTTTATACTTTCTTTTATCATATGTGAGGTTGTTATGAAATGAGCTCAAATACGTAATATACCAAATATACTAACGCAATTCTGTTTTTAAATCTCTTATTTTCAGTCAGCAACTGAAAAGATAGCATGTGTCCTATATCATTAGTTAGACAAAATTGGCATTTTAAATAAAAAGTTGCTGTCAGATGAGATAGATATGCCTTATAAATCAAATACTTTGTGCAATTATGGGGTCGCAAAAATTATAATTCCAACGAAATTCATGTTTATATACTTATTGCAATATTGATTATAAGCCTCTAAAGAGTATTGAGTTCAATGATATATATTTAAGCTACACGTCTATACAAAATTCTTCTTAGTCTCTAGGGTCGATGACTCATTACTATTTCGTACCAATGAAGTTAATATAAATATCTTTAGTCCCCTTATGACTAACTTCTACACCCAGAAATAATAAAAACGACCATATATACTATATTCAGAGCCATTCAGTTGACAACTCTTATAGAACAAATTTGGATCTCAACTTTTCAAGCTCCACATTGCATTTATGTTTTTATCAAATTGTATCTAGAAACCATGGACCCTCTCCATGCATTTAATTGCTTAACTATGAAAACTTTCTGCAGAAAGAGCCGGTGTTTTTTAGGCTGGGACTCCCGCTTTATATCTATAAAGATCTATAAAGCGGTAGTAGATTTTTTTGTTGCGGATACATATCATGTTCTGTTATTAAGCAACGGAATACTTCTAACGATTGCATAACTTCTATTGATCGGTACATTGGTAAATTGAAAAGTGTGTGCGAATGAATTCGCAACCCCAAGTGGAAGAACAACTTTACTAACCTTTATTTTTTCAAAAAATCTCTTCAAAATCTTGCTTTCTTGAAAATGATTTTTAGTAGTAGATGGATTTGTTTCATAATCTTAAAATCTACCGATACCCTTACCACCTTTCAATTCATATTGACTGGATACAGCTGACTAATTTACTGTTGTAGATTTTTTTTTCGACCACTGATCATAGCCATAGCTTTAAAATCTTGTAGGGTCTGTCATTCTTAACTTATCAATATATATAAGATCCTAGGTTTGAGGACTCGTTTTAATGCTTACTCAATTCCACACGGATACAGTTCTATCGAACCAATAGCCCAAGAATGTATATTTTTTGCATACATAAATATAATAATTTTGTAAATTGATACTAATGACAAGAAATTTAAGATCACTAACTTTTTTGGTCAATCATCACTGAATATGTCAAGAATAAAGTCCATTGGGATAAACGAATTGCAATTATGTGTAATTAGTCTTTTTAAGTTGTGAAAGAGAGGCTGAAAAATCCTAGATGCTATAAGAATTATACATTTTTTTGTCAGAACCAACAGTAGTTTTTTACGGTAGAATATTTAAGTCTATAACCTATGAAATATTCTAAGCATAAAATACATCCTATTGGAATTACAAAGTAATTTATACTACGTCATCGTAAGCTGATCATAGAGATAGAATCTATCTTTATGATCAGCTAATGATGACGTAGTAGTACAATTTACTTTGTTCATATTGAACACACAGAATACAGCTGAAAGATGTTTCTCTGCTATTGGAGGGAATCAGCTCTCTATATCTTTATATCTCTATGGTGGTTACTCGTTGAAGTGGTATATTTGGATGCATAATGGCCAGAACATTTTGGATTGTGAGAGTGAAATAATAACTATTTTTGAAGAGCAGTTACATGATTTATATATACATATATATATATAGTATGAAATCAGAAATTATCACGATATTCCTCGGCTAGTGACACAAAAATATAGATGAAGGGAGTAAGCTCTCTATATCTTTTTATCTCTATGCCTCCATTAGCTGAGAAACATCGTTCAGCTGTATTCTGGACACAATGACGTATTTCTCTGAAGATCCAATAAGCTCTCTTTGTCTTTATAGCACCCCGTCCAACACTCCCTTCCTTCATTCCTTCTGCTAGACAAATTGGAGTCTTCCTTTAAATACCATGACGTCAGAGTCTCGCAAAAAAATCAAGCTAGGTCCTCGTCTATGAATCCCTAGAATAATAATAATAATAATAAGAAGAATACCTTTACGAGCGTCTGTCTACGAAGGCCTCCTTTTTAATTAGCTTGTGTGCCTTGTTTCACATTTTTCTCCATTTAATAAAAGAAAGACTCTTATTTATAGATGAGTATATATGTAGGCATACAGATTGCAAGATAATAATATGTAGACGGTGAGAGACGGGAACATATTAAAGGATCTTCTAAAGTTGTATTAGTATTATTAAAGGGAAATACGCCTACACGGATTCTTTCTTTTTCTTCTAATTATCATATGTATTCCTTCCTTTTCTTAAAAATAAACATTTTGCTTCCCTTCCTCGAATCTCAAGGACAGGGCTTCTCAAGGCGGATGTATTCTTCTTCTTCTTCTTGCCATCATCGTCTTTTACTTAGGTGGGGTTGAACCCATTCCCACTCTACTTCTTGGGATCCGGGGGAGTCTTTTTTAAAGTTGATGCACCTTTAACGGAACAACTTTTTTGAGGAGTTGATAAAGAAGGGCATCATTTTTTTTTTTTTTCCTGAAGAAGAATTTGAATACCATTATGCTACATCCGTTTTCTTGAGTCAAGGTTGGGGTTAATATTCATACAATATATTTCCACTGCTTGTCCTTCATCTATTTTAGAGTGCTTAATTATTTTAGATTGAACGAACGTAAATTGGAGTAACTGATTTTCTTACATTCTTGTTATATATTATGAAATATTACAAACAACTTTTTAAATTTCATAGTTTCATGTCAAATAATGTTTCTCTTTTTTAAGAGAAATTCTTTGAATATATATGTATATACACCTATATATAAAAACAAGCAAAAAATTCAATATCTCACATACTTAAGAGTAAGTCGGAATAACTTAGATGAAATTATAAAAAGTCTTGAACAAATCATTAAATTATATAGTAAAATAATAGCAACGAGGCTCTAGAAGACTCATTCACTCATTTGAAATGTTTGCGTTAAAACCACAAACAAATTTGCACAACTATAATTTCTTACATCCTTGTTTAAGGAAACAGATTAGAAATATCAGTTTTTATTTTATTAGTTGATGTATAATAACACTGGACAAAACAATTTCAAAAGCCGTTTGCATTCAGAACCATGTGAGCCAATTCCTACCAAGTATTTTGCGCTGATTTTAAATATCACTTTTTTTTTTGCCTAATTGGTTCTATAGAATGGCATCCGATTGGACATGAATAAGCATTATAACATTAAAAATAGTCACTCGAACCTAGGATCTTATCAATGTGGTAGACCAAAAATGACCATCCCCTATCGGGAGTATTCGAACCCCAACATTGAGAGTTGAACACGCCTTAACACGCACGGCTATCGCTTACACCCCTTCAAATATCACTTCGAAGTTTTTTTATTGAGACTCATTTTTGAGAAACGTTTTTTTAAATACCTGGGGTTTTCACAAAACGATAATAATAATAATGATATTGATACATAATATGTTTTCCAACATCGAAATGCATCCTTACCAGAACACATGAATACACTTGGATGATTTATAGCCCTAGCTACTATTTTTCTGTCATTTTTCCTTATCCTTTCTTGCAAAAGAATGGATCAAGGTCGTTTGCCTGGTGCAGCAGATGCTGGAGATGGAGACATTTGATGCAAAGAGCTTCCATTGTTGCAATCCAGATCCAAGCAACTCGGCCTCGACTTAGGCAGATCCAGATCGCGAACCCAATCATTCATTTCATTCTGTGTGATCATGTGAGACTAGCTCATGTTAACATAATTACTAGTGTCTCATACTATCATTCAGAGATCGGTTTCGTAGCACAAACCCATCCATTTAACCAGTCCAAGCCCTCCTTTCCTCTTCCGAAAAAAGTTTAGAGGTAGCAATATTTTTATTGTCTTGCTCTAAATCCCTCTGGAGTCATAAATATATTCCAATAAAAGTCTATAGTGTTATAAAACCAAGCATTCAACTCCAATAAGTTACATTTTTAAAAGAATAGTCATGAAATTACAAAAATTGTTGACAGTACATAGGATACTTGAATAATAGCTTGTGAAGACTTGACCTTCTGAAATGTTTATACTTGTATGCATACTTTTTATGAATGAAAATACGCAAGGCTTGAATATGTAACATTCTTTCATTGACGTATACTTTTTTGAAGTATACTTAATGGGGATTATTTTAGAAAAATTGTTAAAATTGGGGTCAAGTACAGTTTATAGAAATATATTATAAAAAAAACTATTCCTACGTTGCATAGACGGTTTAATTATATCTAAGTATTTCTCTGGACAGCAGTAATTGAATGCAAACTACTAGTCACTTGCTCTCTAAAACCCATGACGCATTATGTACATAAGATATCAAATTCTCAAAGAAGAGAAGTAAAATATTTTATAGTTAAGGATGAACCTCATAGGAGTAGATGCCATAGCCAATGACTTATTCATCTAAAGAATGATTAACAGACTCTTTTGTATTTGGCAATCAGTCTATATTTTTATATATAATCAGATATCAAAGGATGTTAGTATGAAAGTATTCTAACTCCAAGCTCAATTTCATTTTTCCCCATTTGACAACTAAATTTTTTATTTATTTCTACGTCTTATCCTCAGAGTGAAGATAAGTCAAGGAAAAGGAACAAAGAAGTAAAGCATTTATTGAATATAAGGAATTGTTTTATTAGTATTATGGAATATGACTTTTATAATACTTATGATTTAAGTAAGGATCCATAGATGCGGTTGGTCAAGGCTCATGAGAAAATACACTGCTCTTGAGGATGACATTCTTAGAATTTAGTTGATGTTCGTACCATAGAGATATAAAGATATAGAGAGCTGATTCCCTTCAATAGCAGAGAAACATCGTTCAGCAGTATTTTTGTGATTTGTCATCGTAAGCTGATCAAAGAGATAGAATCTATCTTTATGATTAGCTTACGATGACGTAGATCAAATCACTTTGTTTATATTGGACACAAAAATACAGATGAAGGGAATAAGCCCTCTATATCTTTTTATCTCTATGGTTCGTACTACCCCGATTGAAGTGATTCTCATTCCATATTGCCAACTGCTTTATAAAATTTTTTGATCGCTCCTTTTTTCTACCAATCACAATCTTGAATGAAGTCCCGGCTTGGTATCTTTGATCATAACACACAAACTCCATACAACAGGACTAGCACATTTTGTTCATATCAGTATTTAGAGTACATACATAGTGCAATGGGGATTTTGGAAGGAAAACTGTACTTTAAAATAAATATTGTATGAATAATGGAAGGAAAACGTTGAATTAATATCCTATGACGTCATGATGATATATAATGAATATTTATTTTTTAAAATAAAAAAATGGAATTATATAATTCTATTGATATTTACTTTTCTCCGTTGTAATATTATTTTTCTTCTCATAGCACATACCTTCTTCTTATTAAGTAAATATAAATTATGGACATACATTAATTTACATTAAATATATATACTGTATTCCTTGTTCATGTCTACTCTCTGCTTAATCACTATTATTTCGATTTATTGAGGCAAATACGTGCAACTAGACAGTGCTCACAAAATTACAATATTAGGAGGCAACAAGGAAATACATAAATTTATCTTATCATGTATGTATAATTTGAATATGACACCTTTAAGTGTGTACTGAGTTAGTTGGCAAAGAGTTGATACATGAAAAAATAAAAAGATAAAACTAAGTGATAAACCTGTATGTATGTCCTTGCTTGAACGCCAATAACAACAATTGGACAGGTGTACATACTTTAGTTTACATGGCATCCTACCACGAGCATGTCTTCGGGAATATTTATCCAAGAAAAGTCCTTTCGATATCTTAGGAGGCCAACACCTTTACTGGAATTTCTCTGTATTTGATTGGACTGATTGTATACGATTTCATTATCCATTGGGAAATGCCTTCGTGCAGATGCCTTATTCTCTCCATGGATCTTTTCATCTTTCCAAATCCCTGATCTTAGATCATATACACTAATTGTCTCCATGTGTTTTCCCATGATCGAACTCATTCCCCCAGAGACAATGATTTCATCCCTAGTTGGATTGTACTCGCAAGCGTGATGGATACGCCCAATATTCATGGACATGAGTCTCTTCCACTCTCCATTGGTAACATTGTATCGGATCATGAGGCGCTCAGGTATTCCCTTGGGCGAATCCTGTCCGCCCATGACGTAGATGGACTCCCTCACTTTGAGGGCGCAGTGTCTGTAGAGACCCTTGGGCAGAGGAGCCCCTCTTCGCCAGACTCTTCGTAAAGGGCTATAAATCTCCATGGATGAATACGGAAGGCTAAGGCCCTCTTCTTCCTCTCCCTCAATCCCACCCATCGCATAGATTTCCCCGTAGGCATAGACAAGAGAGAAGTCAACCCGTCTTTTTGCATCCCTGGTAAAATGGAGGTGTTCTTATACCATTGTAATTTATTAAAGTCGTAGAGAAGACAGTCTCTGGAGGAGGAGTCTCCCAGGCTATTGCCCCCGCAGGATACCACTGTGTTGAGATAGGGGATGAAGCTTGTGGAGTGTTTCCATGGCACGGACTCCAATGGAATGGGTCCTTTGATAAAGCGTGCGGCCTCACAGGGTCCAATGTAGTCGAAGACTTCCACTTCCTTGATGGGGTCGCCGCTTGGGGTTGTGCCTCCTATGAGGAGGGTCACGACTGGAGTGGCGTTGTCTTGACTGCTGCAGCGAGCGTCATAGCGGGAATACTTGGAGGGAGTGGGCTCGCAGGATTTTCGAAAGAGGTCGCAGGTGTTATGGGGATAATCGTTGTATGTCCACCTGCAAGGGATAAAAGTGCTGTGATATTTATTTTGACACACCAAAAGTTTTCAAAAAGTTAACTTCTATCTAAACGATGCTTTGATAACAAAAGCCTACATTTGAGGACATTAAATATTTCTGTACATATGATTCCATTAGACCTTTGGATATAATTAAATAATATAGCGTTGCTCAATGTGATCAAGTACATTATTTTCATTGAGGTCGATCCAAAAGATTTTCACTATTTGATGTTCTCAAAAAACAACAACACTTTAGTACGATATTAAACAATTATAGTTGGATGAAATGGAACTATGATGGTAGATATGAATAAGTATCATTGTATTAACATTACTCATCGCACCTTTCATATTTTCAATGAGATTCATCAAACTTCTTCTCTCAACATTAAGAGCTGAATGGATTTCTAGTCAGCAGTTGCGCTTTCATGATATTTTAGATTGCATCCGCTACACGTGAGGTTTTGCTGTCTTTGTACTATTTGAGTATAATAGGAATTAAGTTTGTTAAAAAAAAATAGAAATAAAAGATTGCGAAATTTTACTTGGATTAGTCAACTCTTAAAAAAATGTCATCAGCTTTAAATATATATATTTAACTTAGAAGCTATTTATATTTATCATTATTTATTGATCAAAATGTGTGCAGAGCCTTATCAATATTGGCCTGAAATATTAAGTGAACTTAAAGTTTTCCATTCAAGCACTTTCCTTAGAAAGAGGTTCGAAAGAGGAAGAAACCTACGTTTAATGAAAAAATAATTTCTTTATAACTCTGGTAGATATTCACCTCCTTAATCTCGAACCTTGTGTGGAAGAAAAATATATTTAAGTCTTTTAATGATAAATGAAAGAGAAAATAGTTTTTTTTTTTTTTTTTTTTTAAAGAGAAGTTAATATTTATTCCAGGGTTGTTACATTGTGGAAATGAGAAACAAGGATGATATACAACACATTATTATTATTAAGATTTTAAACATCTCGCAATGAAAAGTAAATAATAAAAATAAGCATACTTTGATAAATGAAAGAGAAAATAGTTAGTTGTATACATAAAGTAAGAAAGCTGATTTTGAGGATGTAGCTTCATATTTAGCAGCAGAACCTTGTAAACACCTCTTTTTACCAAGAAAACAAGAATATTTATCGCAGAACAGAATTACTTATACTCTGAAATGACCCAAATATAAAGTATTTTGTGCCTATTTGGTTCGAAGCAATTGTATCCGTATATGAATGAATAAATATATTATGTCGTATTATCCAAGTATAAATGCATTTTTGCCACATCATTACTTAAATTTGTGATATTCGATGATATGATATTGTTTTATATATATATATATATATATATATATGTATATATATACAGGGTGATTCACTTAAATTGAGACTCACATATTACAAACTACAATCTTTGTATTAAATTTTACACAAATAATTTAAAACCAAAAATGATTGCACAATGCGTAATTTACATAATTTATTTAATTAAATTTCCACATATCCTCCTTTGGCCTTCACTACAGTTTTGAACCTCCTCACGGTGGAGGCAATACAGGCAGATATCTCTTCCTCAGACAAAGATTTTCACGGTCCAGGCCACCCACAACAGTCAGAATGACCGGGTTTTGGTTAGAAAAAAGGAAGACATCCTGCTGAGGACTCTCTTCAGAAGGCAAAAGCCACCCTCAGTCATGGTCTGGGCGGGAGTGACGTCGGATGGGAAGAAGGCCCCTATGATCTTTGTCGAGGAGGGCGTGAAGATCGACTAGGCAGTGTACCTGCATCTTCTTTCAGAGGAGGTCGTCCCATGGGTACAAAGAGAGTATTCTACGGCTCTTTTACTGTTCCAACAAGATGGAGCTCCATCCCACACCAACAAATTGGTTCAAAGCTTCTGCACTAATGTTTGCAGACTTTTGGTCCAAAGACTTGTGGCCTCCCTCCTCCCCAGATCTGAACCCAATGGACTTTTGAATATAGTCCATTCTGGAGAAAAGGGTGTGCAGCAAGTCCTGGTCATCGGTGGAGATTCTAAAGAAGAAGCTGCTTCAGGCCTGGGCCTCTTTATCTGAGGAAGAGATATCTGCTTGTGTTGCCTCCACCGTGAGGAGGTTCAAAGCTGTAGTGAAGGCCAAAGGAGATTATGTGGAAATTTAATTAAATAAATTTGTAAATTACACATTGTGCTATCATTTTTGTTTTAAAATCATTTGTGTAAAATTTAATACAAAGGTTGTAGTTTGTAATATGAGAGTCTCAATATAAGTGAATTACCCTGTATACATATATATATATATATATATATATATATTTTCACAATATTTCTATTAGATATATAATTACACATATTAATAATTCAACATTATATGACTTCCAATGAAAGAAAGTCGCCCAAAAAATATAAGCAAGTTTTCCCTCCATTCAATTTCATTGAAACAGCCTTTCATTCAGTATCAATATTTGCTTTAGGGTGTCAATATGTGTTTAAGAAATGGTCTGCGGAATAAATTATACAACAATTATATAATAAAACATTTGCGGATATTTGGACCCTACATTTCGAACATGGAAATGCCTTGTCGTTCGTTTTTGGTGCCAAAAAAGAAATAATGACGAACGATATCTTTTTGTAAACGTCATTTTTTTGTGAACGTCAACAAGTCATATATATATATATATAACGATTGATAAACTAATATATAATCCATACAAAACGGAAATGCATTCTTATGATCCTCTTAATGTCGTTCCAATATAATCAATAATATTTTTCGAATGTCATCCAAGAATAAAAATAAATTGGTCCTCAAAATATTTATGTGCTACTAATTTCTTATTTATTTTCAAAGGTAGTTTGTATAATATAACTTCAACACATATTGAAAATCACTCCTGCCAAAAGTGTCAGACAAATTCTGCCTCTCATATCCTGGTCTCTCTAACATGGTTCCATAGTATTGCAGCCATACTATCATAAATAAGCAATACAACGTCTAAGGATGACGACATTATAACATCAGTAATACATTAGACAAGTAGTGGAATTTTCCGTTATAGAGAATCCTTGTTAATTTACATACATATATGTATGCTCAATATTATTCAAATATGAAAATATTTATGCATTAAATTTTATTTCGCCCAATGTGATGATCAAGTCTTCATTTTATTGGGTAAAGCAAAAGACTTTTTATTCAAGCTTATATAATAAATGTATAATAAAGACCATGATGGACCAATTATTGTTGTTTCTCACAATCACAATACAAGATTACTCCTACAAATGAACTTATTCGGACATCAAGAACTGATATGTTGAGCTCTATGTGTTCCTCTACATAAAAAATATAGAAAGTAGAAGGCTGAGTAGTCGAGACTTTTGTACTTTTTAGCATAATTTCTTGGAAATAGATTAAAGAGAATTTTAATAAGCTTTTCTCTTATGATAATCAATTTAAAGCCAGAGTTGAAGAAAGGGGAAAGAACGTGTTCACATAAATACGAATAGTGAAAAGGTTGTTTTCGCAAACTTACTAATAAACATTATTTTTTCTTTTGGTTATACTATTTTCTTGTTTTTTCACTGCCTGATAGTCGAGTAAGGATTCTCCATTTATCCACATATTTGTATTAAACAACATTTATTATTTCCTCGAGTATGAGGAAATGCTATTGAAAGTAAAATGTGGAAGGAGTCCATTAAAAGGATTCGCCAATGACGTCATGGATTTAGGCCCATGAGTACTTACAAGGATGAAGTTCTTCTCTCTCTCTCTCTCTGTTAATGTTGACTCTTCCACAGCTGCGAGTTATAACTTATTATTGGACCGTTCACAGCATTAATAAACTTTCAAATTATATTTTAAATTTATTGAATCTTAGGCTTTTCCTATAACAAATATTGTTTCTTCTTATTGTAAGTTTTATACTTTATTTTTATGCATAACAAAGTATCCAAAAAAGCGGCTAGATTAATGTTAACTTTTACAATTACAACTATACAACAACAACTTATAATTTCAAATATAGGATGGAATTGATAGGTATATGAGTTCAAATTTGTCCCATCTTACAAAGCTACAGTCGTTTTAGCTTACAGCTACGAGGCCGAACATGCTTTTAATAATGGTTTGATTACGACCTATAAGTGGAACATTTTCCCCATCATGCTTATTTCTCCCCACTCTTACCATAAACAGTCCTCAAAATCCAGACATCGCTCAGCGCAGAAATACTCCGTATGAACCTCCTTATAGGTGAGAATCAAATTATTCCCTTGAATCCTACACCGGCTTGATGGATTTGGAAAACATCTAGAAATGCCGCTGGCGCCTATGGCCAAAAGGGCTACTAGCCATGCTAAGGGAGGAACTCCTACCATGATCATTATATTTAAAAAATAGATCTACGTCGAACTCAATACGATTTCCAATCATTATCTCTCACCTGATATGCTACATATGGTATGATTATGGAATTTCCCTTACTCTGTGGTTTTTTTACTCTTACTCTGCTGCAGATATAAATATATATTTATGATAACATAATTGAATAACTGATAAGCTATTATTATTATTATATTTTGTACACGCTTTAAACCATAAGATATAAAGATATAGGGAGCTTATTCCCTTCAATAGCAGAAAACATCGTCGTTCAGCTGTCGCCTGTGTCCAATATAAACAAAGTAATTTGATGTACGTCATTATAGGTTGATCAAGGGATATAAATATTTATTAATATTGGGCAATATGACGTATGCCTCTGAAGGATCCAATAAGCTCTCTATGTCTCTGTATCTCTATGTTTTAAACCCATACTTTTCATATTTTTTATATTTGCCTGTTTCATTATTATTATTATTATTTTATTAATGTCTAAGTGAATTAACTTTGAAATATAAAAGTTAAAAAATATCATTTTTTAGGTGACAACCTTTTTTTATTTTTCTACTTCGTAAAAGTAGTAATAATGTATCGTTTGTCATGGATGAGTATTCAAAATAAACAAACATTTTATCATCAGCGTCAAGGGTTGCTTGCTTTAATTAATAGTTTTAGGAAATAAGGTCTATTCAAAATATTTATACATAACACTTTGTTCACTCATTCACGTCCACGAGTAAAATTATGCCTTATTCGGTAATACCAACTGTTTTATTATTATTATTTATTCACTCTCTTTATTTTGACCCAACACATATTTCATAAGGGTATATTGAGTTATGCCATTTTGTATTTTCAACATTGAAACAAATGGTTTAATTAATTTCCACTTATTAACATTTTTTAATTATTTTTTTCAGATATTGCTCTGCCAGCTAATCTCAAATGTGGTCTGGATGATTTGCCTGAGAACATGAAGCACATGGTCGAATAGATTGTTCCTGGATCCATCCTTCGTTTTCTGGTGACTCACTCATTTATTCTAATTGTTTTACGTGGAATGACATTGTATAATTAATGATGAAATACATTTTTATATCATATGAAATATTTTTTATAGTCGATAATAATTGTAAGGCAGATATGTTTTAGAATGTTGCATAAAAAATACACTCATACAAAATATGATATTCTTTTTTATTGTGGGGGGTTGATATATTTCGAAGATAAATGTTTAGAAAAACTTTTTTTGAATTTTGAAAAAGGAAGCCTCAACAACTCAAGTTTTTAATGAAGTTAAATATCAAAACATATATAATCAGTAACTACTTCTGGGGGTTAATCTACAAATAAACAAACAGGATTTGTTGATTATCTTAAGCCACGGATAATGAGCCCAAAAAGAGGTCGACACAATATATATATATATGTATGTATATATATATATATATATATACGAACGGGACACTTTGTTTCGCCGGGACCGGGGCCGGGACTTTAACATTTTCGTTCGTTCGTCATTCTGAAAGTGACGACGTTTTTTTAAGAAAAATTATGTATTGGAAAATTATTTTCTAATTATATACAGAGTGTACCAGCAAAATTTAGAATTTAGTTTAATTGTCTCTGGCTACTCTGGGACGAGCTTTAGTGATTTTTTACATTAAAACTTTCTGTTCTACCAGCCATGTAGAGCACTTGTTAGAAAACATTGTTTTCACTCACTCTTCCTCATGAGTCATGAGAAGAAGAATCGTGAGAGGATTGCTGACCTCCTTAAGTCCAAAGTTGACAAAAAAGAGATCGTGGAGATTGTTAGCTGCTCTCTGGCTACAGTTTACAATGTTTCAAAGGCCCTAAAAGATGGAAAAGGTACTGACAGGACTCCAAACAGTGGAGGAGCAAATAAGAAGAGGACTGAGGACTTTATTTGAAAGGTCAAGGAGGCGGTGAAGGCGGATCCCACAAAGTCAATTCGGAGACTGGCTCGGACCATGGATGTTGTTACTTCTACTATTTCAAGGGCTTTAAAAGACCACCTGAACCTGAAATCTTATGTCAAGAGGCCCAGGCATCTTTTAACCGAGGCAATGAAGGTCAAGAGGCTCGAAAGGTGCACCAAAATTTGATCAACCTTTCACAAGAAGAAGTCCATTGTGACAATTTTCTCAAACAAGAAGATTTTTATCGTGGACCAGGTCTACAATCGGAGAACCGATCGGTAAGTTGTGGAGTCAATAGATGAGGTCAAGGGAGTCTACAGAACCAAACACCCAGCCCATGTGACGGCTCTAGAAGTCGTGGCATCTGAAGGGAAGACCATACCTCCGTACTATTTTTGGGCCCGAGAGAAAATTGACCGCCATGTCTATGTGCAAGTCCTGAGATACCATGTTTTGCCCTGGTTGAAGGCAAATTACCCTAGTGGCCACTATGTGTGGACTCAGGATGGAGCTCCCTCCCACACATCAAAGTTGGCCCAGGACTTCTGTTCAAGGAAGTTTGCCGATTTCTGCCCAGCAAACTACTGACCACCCTCAAGCCCAAATCTCAATCCCCTGGACTTGGCTGTGTGGGGCTTTTTGGAGAGAGAGATCAACAGCACTCCCCATCCCAATGTGGATTCTCTCAAGGCCTCCATCACTGCTACCTGGGCCAACATGTCTACCGGCTTCATCAAGAAGAGCTGTGCTGCTTTTCACCATCGTGTTGATGCAGTCTTTGAAGCTAAAGGAGGCTACATTGAATAAGAAAGATTGCCAAGATCTTTCGTTTTAACTTTTGTTTCAGATGCTGCTTTATAAAAGATCAAATAAAGTTTCTAGAAGTAAAGCAAAAATTGATTTACGATTTTCTAAATTTTGCTGGTACACTCTGTATATAGGTATATATAAACGATATATATATATATATATAAACGGGAAATAATATATATATATATATATATATTTATATATATATTTGATGACAAAAGTGGGACGAATAAAAATACAAATACCTTTTTTCCCGCTTGCCGGTATGATGTCATAAAATTTGTCGGCCTGCCAAAAGTCTTGGCCAAAAGCCAATATGAATATACCTTGTTTTTTTTAAAAAATAACTTTGTTTATTCTGATAAATTACACATAATATGATGTATATAATAATTTGGTAGTTTATTTTTTCCTCTAAATATAAATTTATCATCAACATTAAACAGTACCTAATATTTCATACAATAAACCATAATTAAAAAAAAGTTCAATTCAATTAAAAGTAACAAAACATAGTATAATGAATATGGTACAATACAATTTGAAAATTCCCCGGACAAATCATTTGCGCAGAAGGGGTAAACTTATAATTTTTTTAAATTTAACTTCTTAAAACTTTTTGTTAACCTTATAAAGTTTTTTAAGAAATTGAGATATTGCTTTGAGCAGGACGGATAAAATCTGACTAAGTTGCCTGTATACATCTAAGAGGAACAATTGACATCAGGGATCTTAAAGACTAAGACTGAGTACCTAGCTGAAGTAGATATCAAAATAGTTTTGATTTCATATTGGATATAAAATCAGCGCTAGCTAGCTGTTGCGAATATAACTTCGGCAACTTAGGAGAGACATGTCCAAGGCACGCTATTTCGGAGGACTTTTATGGTTTGAATTAAGACCAAATAAAAGAATAGGAGGTACATTTTTTCACATATCCCCCTGACATTTAGAGAAACAAACTCTCTCAAGATGTCAAGAACCGGGCAATTTGCAAATGTATGAGATATTTTGTTGTAAAGCACTCCACACTTTTTGCATGGAGTCTTCAAGAAAATACAGCCGACGATATCTGAAATGTGCTGTGAACCTCCTGTCCTCATAAATTCCCGAAATTGAACTCAATATTCGAGGTCCCTATGATAATGGAAGGTCCAATTCTTTACTATATTTTTTGCACATTTGGTCAGCTTCCTCTTATAATTCGACAAATGACATCTTCAAAAGCCAAGGTTCTGGAACCTGGTGAGAGATTACCACTCGCCTATGTGGAAAGAAAAACTTTCCAGAATTAAATACTGGCTCTCGATGAAGATCGTGGAAAGAATAAATCACTCTAAATAGAGCAATCCACTCCAGCTATTTTGGTGCAGGAAGGTTTCGGAAGAAAAAAATATTCTTGCAGTTTTGTCAAACAATATCAATGGTGGAATTATAATGAAAAAGCGGGTACTCTTCCACATTAAACATTGAATAGCTGGCAAAAAAGCGGATACATTTTCTAGCTTTTCATTTGTAAAATATGTTCCTATCATTAACCAATAAAAGCAGGGCTTGTTGCAAAAACTGAACGCCATTCATCATGCGGATGTATTGAGATATCAAGTAAAACCTTTTGAAAAATCTTGGCTGAAATTTTGGACAACAAACTTTGACCTCCTCCTAGGTGTGATTTGGATCTTTTTAGGGTCCTCAGATAGCTTGATGAATAATTTGTTCAGCCAAATTTCTTCTTCCATTATGGCTCGCTCCGCTAACCAAGGTATAGAAGTTGTTTGGAAAATAATGGCGGGGACAATTATGTAGTTATAGAGGTCGATCCTCTTTTGGAAGTTGTTATTTCTCCAGAGTGGGATCGATCGACTGATGAGATTTTTCACATTCAACCAATTCGATTCCAATGCACCCATTCCTTCCCAAGGAATTCCTAAAATTTCCACACTTCTTTAACAGAGCGACTCTTGATGGTCAAGTCATTTACAGGGTTCCACTTGCCTAGGGGAAGAATATAAGTTTTTTGATGAGCTATCTGCAGCCCAAACCGCTTTTCAAATTTTTTGATGTGGCCCAAAATTACTTCAATTCTCCTGACTAATTGTTCTTCCGAATTCGCTCAATCATGAGATTTACATCGTCAGCATATAAATCAATTACGTGTTAGTAGACCCAAAGTCCACACCAAATCCTCCGTACTTTTTCATGATTGATCCGCTTAGTTCAACAAGCCCGGTAATAAATAAGAGTGGGGCTAAAGGGCAGCCTTGACAACAACTTTTCTCTAGGATATTAGGGACGCCTTCATTTTCTCCCATAGAGATTGTGGAATTACCATTGTACCAGAGGGCTCATATTGTCTTAAAATATATTTTAAGAAGAATTTTTTTGATTCCTCTAAAAATATGATGATGCTCTATTGTGTCAAATGCTTGCTAAAATCAACTGCAATGATGGCTCCAAAATTATTCTTTTCCATAAAAGTTTAATGGCGGTTAGCAATAGCGGTACCTTTTTTTCAATATGCCAAGGGTATCAAAATGACTTTTTTTCCCTTTGAAAGATGAAAAGATTCGTTTGTGAAAAAAAAAAATAGAGGCCTCTTTAGGCTTGTCATGGATGAGTGGACCTTTCCAATTCTTTTTCTGGGATCCTCAAATCAAAAGTTTTAAGACTCATCTTAAAAAATAGATTTGAGAGACGCTATTTGTTTATCATGAGGATAAAAGGCCCTAACAATGACTGCACTCTCTGCCAATCTTTAAGAGTATTTTCATAATTGGCTAATTATTTCTTTATGAATACCATAACTTAACTTTAATTGCAGAGTGAGTCTACTGTACCATCACACCATCACAGCTATCCCCACCGCAGGCATTCTACATTTAATAATTGCACTTCAAGGGAATGATGTTCCTAGAGGAGGATGCAGAGCTTTTCCCCTTCTAAATGTACTCAAAATATATGGACACACAGCGTATGTGGCTAATGCGTAATTACAATCTGCAAAGAGGAAAAGGACTGCCCTCTGTAGAGCAATTGCATTAGTGGGTATCAGTGGAGACAAAGACCAAGATATCCAGAGAGGGAGCCTGACAAAGGCTGCGTATTCAGGGGAAAGGAAATATATTGTTAAGTAGGTATATATCAGTGGTTTCTGCGATAACTTTTTTTTCAACTTGCGATAAACGATAAACGGTAAAAATTTCAAAACCCAACTTGTGGTAAGCGATAAATGATACAACGATAACGAAAAAATTTCCAAAAAAAGTGACGACGTTTTTTTAAAAGAAAAGAATCTCCAAAAGTTTCCTTTAATTTTTTTTGTATTTTTACATAAGTTGTCTTTGAATTTTGTTGTATTTTTACAAAAATCGTCTTTAAATTTATCTTTTATCGTTCCTCATTTTTTGGGACTAACGATAAGTGATGAGCGGTAATTTTAGAAAACTTTGCGATAAACGATAAATAAAAGGTTTGACCTTAGCGATAATTATCGTTTATCGTTTATCGCTCATTTCATCGCACGCGGCAACCACTGGTATATATAAAAAATAAGAGCTGCGACTACCGAATGTAAATCGGTATTTAGAGCATGAAGCGCATCCTGGTGTGAAGAAGTTTAACTTTGCAAATAAATAAACAACTCCGGAGCTGAAAGCGCATTTAAAATCGGACAACGTATAACAAAAGACAATTAAGGAAATATTTTGTTGTCTATTGCCTTCCATTTCCTTCAAAATCCGAGTGCATATACAGTTTATAAAAATAACATGCATTAAATTTCAAATAATCTCAAACAAAATTATAACTAATTGTGTACTTAATTGTCTTTTTTATAAATTGTCCGATACTAAATGCAAATAAAGAAGTCACAGAGCAGATACATAAATAAATTTCTCTTTCTTTCTTATCTACCGCACTGATTCGGTAGATAAATCTACTGAATCGGCGGTACCGAATCTCAGCTCTGAATAAAAATATATTTTTATTTCATGTGTTTATCGATACTCAATAATCTTAGTATTATAATTATTGTGACGTCATCAAAATATTTTTTAATATAGTCGAGAAAACATGGGGATTCATTTTTTCCTTCATATTTTTATTGCTATTTTTCCCATTTGCTGGTGGTCTTGAACGACGTCATCCCAGGCAAGCAATAAGTCAACTCTCTTGGCAATATGGAAATGCATTTTTAAATATACATTGATTGATCCCAGTCTATATGAATTGGCTAGTTATAATCGTAACAAACATGTAATAATTTGGATATTATACTCAAAGTATAAGTTCAATGAAATATCTTATAATACTAATAAAAGTAATCAGCATTTCTGATTTCTCTTATATATGTTTGAGAAAGATAATACCTAGGACCTGTTTTCATCGAAAGTATTGACCTGTCGAGCTTCTGTTAAAATTGCGCTTCGTTTTGAAGTAAACTTTTTGTTGTCAATTATTAACCAATAAAAAATCAAGAATACAAAAGTGAGCCAACCAAAACTTATAACTTTATTTCATATAAAATATAGTACCGTCATTGTTGCGCAAGTAAATGACGTCACAGTACTACGCACTAACCATTTTAAAGTAACAAATCATATTTAACCTTCGTAAAAGAAAAATAGCTAATTGTCGTCTATTTAGTTAAATGGAAGTATGTCTGTCTTAAATAAAATAACCGATATATTTAGTATCAATCTATCCAATTTTTTGTTGCATAACTTATAATTGAAAAAATACTTTATTAATTCGTATGATTGGATATTCTAAAAGGAGTGCCCATTGTTGTATTCACCCCAAATTGAGACACGACCGGGTTGTATCAAATAGTTATTTTTACATAGATGCCTACTAATTATAGTGTAAATAATTATGTATTACTATTTTTTTGCCTATATGGTTCGACTGTATGTCATCCAATTGGATATAATTAAGCATTGTAGCGCGTAAATTAGTCACTCGAACCTAGGATCTACTCAATGAGGTAGACCAAAATGACCATCCCTCTCGGATGTATTCGAGGCTGCGCCCCCAACATTGAGAGTTGAACACGCCTTAACACACACGGCTATCGCACCCCTTAATATTTAAATAATACATACTAATATATTTTTATAAAATTAAATAAGAAATAACGCATGAGAAAAACTTACTTGTGGTGTTTAAACACAAAAGTCATCGATCAAGTTACGCTAATGCACAAGGTAACAAATTACTTTTTAAAAGATTAACATCACTTCTTCTTTGATCAATTTTTCGTTCCCAAAAAGTATTTTTGTAATCATTTTGCAAAGAGAGATGCCAACAAAAAATATGGCCTTGAAATTTTATTTTTATCCCAAATGGTATCAATCTTTGTGGATATCTTATTATTTTATTATTCCTTAAATAAAAGAAGTATTGCTGTTTAACTCTTTATGTTGAGAGCACAAGTTCGAATACTCCCGAGAGGGGAATGCCAATTTTCATCAGCCTCATTGATAAGAGATTCCTAGGTTCGAGTGACTAATTTGTTTATACCTTCACGGATACAATTCTATTGTAAAGTATTGGTTTGATCAGGTTGACCCACCGATCCAGCTAATAATGCCCAATAGACTGAATAATAAAGGGGAGTCCGAATCGACATATAGGTACATGAATGTATTAAGTAATATACTAAATTTTATTTCCATTTGTTTATGGCCATATTCACTAGTTTAATTATATCAAGCAGTCATTTATTCCTACGTTTTCCTCTTTGTGCTTCCGGACAGTTCACTTGGTGAGCGACCTAATATATATAATAGTTATACACTTCAATTACTTGAGTGTTTGGACAATTATGAGGCGTTGTAATGGTAATACAAGTAGCTATGAATATATAATTTATTACTGTTTGTATGTTTAATGATTCCACATTCATAATTTAGTATGGTGCGTTTATGGAATATTTTCTTGTTTCTGAATTTAACACTTGACGAATCCCATAGATTACAGCTTTACACACGGCATTTTTTTTTTGCACACCCGTACAACATTTATTTTAACTAATATGACATTAACGTTACATCCAAATCTGAAATACATGAAAATAAATTGTGACATTTTAACATCTAAAACTAGAGTTCATCAATAATCTATCACAAAATTGAAAACATTTTTGATAGGGGGGCTTTAGTGCTTCTAAGTTTGTAAAGAAGATTTGAATTTTGCGACAATAAATTTAATTTTGGTTAGATCAGGACCTTTATATATAAAACAAATGCTATCAATTCTTAAAATATGACCAAACTTGTATATATATTTTGAATGACTAGATCCCATACTTTTTTCAATGTAAACAATCCAATAAAAAATGTCTTCCTGTTTCAATCTCGGTCTTACAGAAATAACAAACCCTTTCCTCTTGCGTTCTCCATATATGCTTCCGAAGCTCAGTGTATTGGACACCACCCTATATCTTGCCAATAAGTAGGAAAAAGTAAAACTGCCGTTCTGTAATGCTTTTACAATCTCTTTCGCTGTAAAATTTAACCTAATCTCTCACTTTTATACACGGCATTGCTCATATTGGTTTTTGCTTTTTTTAAATTACTCTTTGACAGAATAAACAGATATTGTTGTTTTGATATGCTCATATCATTAATTTGTAATTTTATTTTGTCAATTTCGTTAGAAAAAAAATATATAATATTGATTTTAGGGATAAAAATATACAAGTTCATAAGGGGAATGATGTTTACTACAAAAAACCTATTAAGAAACCATTTTAATGACAACAACACAAGAAAACGCCACTTTGGACCTCAAAATTTCTGCGTCTTTCGTGATTCGTGGACACTAGCCGCCGATGAAATCTGATACTTCCCTTCCGGTCCCTGTTATATAATGTGCCATAAAGAAACTACAAATATACTTTTTATAATTTCCGTGTTTTTCGTTTCCTTTGTCATTTCGTTTTATATACTTTATATATATATATATAAATATATATATGCTAAAGTTTAAAATATAATGTTTTAAAATGTAGTTTTTACACATTAGCATAATTATATACCTTATACTTTTGTTATTGTATATATTCCATGAACTGTGAAAAAAAAATGATCTCTGCCACCTTAAATGAAGGAATGATGAAAGTTATTCACTAAGTTAGAATAGTCTATTTGAATGTACTGATAGGGAATTAAATGAGTAATGCGTATCAAGGATTGAAGCGAGGTATTAAATGGAACTACTATCATGAACTAATTCCAACCGAAGCTGTCTGAAGCATGGCATAAATGAACTTGACCGCATATTCCAATGATAGGTAGAATGTTATAGCACTCTTAAGTTTCATGTTGCATATTCAAAGTCTATTGTACTTATGCAGAAGGGAATGAAGTGTCCCAATAACATTTTGAAAGTTGTCCTTTGTTTTCCGAAAGAAAAGAAAATCCCGATATGATGCTCTTCACGCGATTATATGTACAATCAAAAAGTCCCGCATTGCCGAAAGGTTGACAGCAATTGAAAACGTTAGATCCTAGGAACTTTGAACCATAATCCTCTTAGCGGCGGCGAGATATGGATCGTTTTCTTGACGGATACTGTCGCTTTATAAAAAACACTCACATCGAAAGAAATATAGTACTTCCCATCAAAGTTAAAGCATATTTTAAAAATAATAAAAAAGTTATGAAACTTAAATGATATCTTATTCTTTGGTTGTTATTTCTTTATTTAGTAAAAGTTATTTATTTGGTTTTATAATAAAAAAGTGTTAATCTTTTTTGAAGTTTTAAAATTATAATGCTTATTTATGTATTGTAATACACAATCACTTCATGTGCATAAAGATTTGAGGATTAAAAAACACCAATCATTGGTATTTTTACTGAGAATTCACGAACTTTTTATTTCTCAAATATTGGAAAATAATAACCCACTGAAAATATTATCTTGCTGGCTCCAAACAATAATTAAGGAGGTGATTGTTTCCCTGACAAAGGACTGAAATGGGGATTCCCCCAAACACCAGGTACATCATCCTTTGTAGATAATACGCATGAACACCAATAATATCTAATCATTAAACATCAAATCTCTGTGGAAGGATATATCCTGGAGTAATAACAGCTCGAGGGGAAATCCAAAGCATTATATTAATCAGCAGAATGTTTATATAGATTTCAAGGTCAATGTCGCAGGCATGAAGTCAGAGCACGTTGCAATGAAAATGTTTTATTTATGGTGTACAGAAGAAATAGACCAGGAAGATACGGCCTGGGAAGAAATGCGGGCCAATAATAATGACCCAAGCTAGAAAAGGAAAATGATGACTCATGGAAGAAATGGACCAAATACATAGGGAGGCAAGTATTTGAGTGGAATACACCTACCTAAGTATTGTTAAATACTATTCCTCATATAAATTGAGTAAATAATGACGAAAAAATAATTTGATTTTGAGAATTTTAATATAATGTTTCCTTTTTGATGCCAATATTAGTTCAAAATCACTCAAATTATTGTTGATAATATATAGTGTCTTTTCATTTGTATGGAGATAGGCGGCATTATAAAGTAAAAATAATGGATCAAAATAATAATATTTTCGAATAAGTAGGTCATTAAGAATATGTCTCTCTCTACCTGGAGTCTAATGGCACCCTTGAAGGTAGGAAGAGTCACCTTTCCACCTTTGAAGATCACTTGGATGTACTTGTTCATTAACGTAGATAAATCCCTAGCATTCGTCTATAACTTATGAATATTTATATAAAGTTTTTTTTTAGAAAATAGAGAATTAAGCCTATTAAGTCTTAAGATTTTGACATCGGATGTTCCATTAGCCAACAACTACGGTCTCCCGATGGGTTTGATCCATCTGCGTAAAGTTAGTGGAAAGTTATCTATATAATTCGGCAATCTATTTAAAATGCTAAAGAATATTTGATTTTATTAGAATGGATGCAATTTCATGCAATCAAAGCTTTAAAAAATATTATTATTGACATGTCTAGTCTTCTTAAAATGTATAATTTTGGATATATCGGGGCTAATTTGTTTTGACATTTGTATATATATATATAATATTAATAATGAGCATTTTTGTTTCTTTATGTATTTTTAATATATTTCAAATAAAAGAAACAAATAAAATCAAATGATTTTTATATTTAGGTCATATTTTCGTAGTCATTGGGTGATACATCTTTTAAGGATTCTTTTTTTTTGTACATAGTAAAAAACTATTTATTCAACTCTTTGAATTATATACATATAGCTATACATATCAAAATAAAAAACTTTTATAATCATAGTTCGGGCCGGGACATGGAATACAATATAATATCATATTCAATTAATAAAATCAAACGCATCACATGACAAACAAAAAAGGAGGTTCCAAACGTCTGTCTAAAGAAGAGTCGAAATTTTTGGTGAATCAATATTGTTGCTCCGAAATTTGCAGAAGGCAAACAAAGCTTTTGGTGTAATAAAATTATTTCCTCCTGAAAAAGAAAAGTGGCTTCGTCTGAAAATAATAATATTTTAGTTGGAGTAAACTCTTAATGCAATTTGTTAAGGACAAATCTAGTGCTTCACATTTAGCCAACAAATGGCTCACAAGTTACTTTTCTTTATCTTGTCTGTCGTTTGTAACTATTCGTACAATAAAATACAGTTCATATTTTCAGAATATAGTATTTTGATTGGCCTCTACCGGGGCGTCAAAAAGTCTTGCACCATCATTTATTAACTGAATTGATCAAGATACAGTTAGACAAGGTAGCTAAAAAAAAATATTTCCATACATTTTTCCATATAATTTATGAATATGACCTCCTTCGGCCTTGATGACGACCTTCACGCAGCGCCGTAGGCTGTGCACACCTTGGACACGTAGCACTCGTTCATGACATCCCACTCCTTGTCGACAAAACCTTTAGATCCTTGACATTGTCATGGCGGACTCGGCAGGCTTTGGACTCCATTTGACACCAGACACTGTAATCCAGCGGGTGGAGATCCGAACTCTGTGGCGGCCAGAAGTCCTGTGCAGGAACTTCATGTTCTCCTCCATCCAAGTCTGTTGTCTCTTGGTAAGAAGTGACCTCTCCAAACACCTTTTGGACTTTCCTCCAGCAGCCTTGACGGCATTGGAGACCGTAGTTCTGGCCACGGACTTTTTCATGGTCATGGTCATCTTGGGGTTGTCCTTGAACGCGGTGCAGGCAGCCTCCGGGGTCAATTTCACCTGTCTTCCGCTTCGAGGACGATCCTAGAGGCTTTCCCCATTCTTAGACGTTTTGGGACCCGGTAGACTGTATGGCGGTCGCCCTCGAGGATCCTGACAATGTCCGAGGTGTCGTGGTGGGCGCGGTTCATGACGGCGATCTCGTGCCTTTTGGTCTCCATCTTCACTTTGGATAGAGCTAAGAAGATGTGCAAGGACTTTTTTGAAAGCTGAGAACCGCTGTTTTATGACGAAGTGCGCAACAAGATCAAAAACAGTCACTAAACCCTCGAAAACGCAATTAAGTAGGTGGTTCATGAGTTTTTGTATCTTTTTACATCCTTGATTATGTCATAGAAAATATATTATTATACAGTTGTATCATGAAGCCTCAAAAGGCGCTATAATACAACAGTTTTTGTATATAGATGTACTTTTTTCCTTAGTCGTCGTGTATTTTAGCTTTTTAATACATCTGCTATTCAAGGGTACAAATCTATTATGGATGATTACGTATTGAAATATCCTTAATTTCTTTTTGATTTAGTATATACACGATCTTTGAGCTTATATAACAGCTATTTTGCAAGGATTGTTAAGAATTAAAATTTAATCGTTCTACATTGAGGACGCATGGGAAGCATATTCATCAAAAAACAATAGGAAGATGAAAGTATACAAATAAATTAACAAGAGCTCAATGAAAAAAGGCATTGACAACCAATCCAATTGTTTCAACGAATTGCAACCATACTTAGATCAATCATTTTGAATTATAGGCTTTGATTCATGCTAAGAACTAGCCCACAGGCATTTATACCCTTTCCTTACATGATTTGGTCCAGTGCTTCTAGCATTGCTTTCCTGAACAGTGATCATGCCAAATTTATGTACGATGGATTATATGTTTTGATGGGTTTGATAAACAAGAAAATTACCAACATTGATAGCAAGTCCTTAACTTCTCTAACTTCTTCACTTATGGAAGGTGGTAATTTTTAAATCTCCACATTGCTTGAAATTTTGAGTAAACGTAAATTTCATCCATACTGACTTTACTGTTAAAAAAGAGTCGATTTGATTCTAGTTTTT
>CP045899.1:15548553-15633349 GCA_013387185.1 Caligus rogercresseyi
TTTGTTTTTACTGAAAACTTTGTTTTATTAAAAAACATCAAAATACGTCTGGGTAGTAAATTAGATTTCCTTTAAATTAATAATTACACAGGGCAACAAATAAAAAAATTAAAAGTTTTGGGGACATATCAAAATGATTTGAATACCTAAGGGTCCCTGACAAACAAATAAAACCATTTTGCTCCATCAGGTCATAATTTTTGAAATTTTGAGTTTTTTGTTTTCGATTTTCAACTTTTAGACAAAATCACAACTTTTTTGTTTATTGAGCTACAAAAATGGTTGGGTGTTTTTGGAAATGGCATGGTCATATTAGTGGGGGCGGAGACTAGTTTAAGTTGAAAAAATAATCAGAGATGCCCAAAAAATTACATTTATTTTGGTAAAATGACCGAATTTGCATATTTCAGTATACATATTATTTATATTACAACTTCTTAAGTAAAAACATAAATTATTTTTAAAGCTTTTTATTTCTTATGCACGAAAAAAAACATATTCAAATTGAAAATGCATGGAATGCTAATTACTAGCAGTATAAAACTTCTCTCTAAAGATCTCTCTTGTGCTGCAAATTAGGATAGTCAAGAGCTATGCTCCAGCAATAGTCAGCCATCATTGGCTATCCCATATTTCTTGGTACCTCTTCTACATGTCCCTCATGTCCTGGTGAAACCTCTCACCCTGCTCATCACTAACACTTCCAAGATTTTCAGGAAATTTCTCCAGGTGACAAAAAAGGAAATTAAGTTTGATTCTCATATATGCATTTAGCTGCTTTTTGCTCACAAACATACTGTTTACAAGCTTCACATAATTGCTTGACTTGTTGTTTCCAAGAAAATTATCCACAACCAAGACAAAATAACTCACAGCATTATGCACAATCTGGTTCATATAAAAACAAACACTGATCATCATTAGCTTTCGGATCTGAGGATCATCACAAATTCCAGCCTTCTTTTTTACTCAGTCCAGGGAAAGCATCACAAATATATTTAAAACAGTTTCCATCTTTGTCTAGGGCTTTGACAAATTGTTTCATTAATCCTTAATGTGAAGAGGAGGGAAAATGATCTTTGATCTCTCCACCAGAGGCTCAACAATAACATTTTCTCTCCAACATTCATATGAGTCCTCTCCGGCCACTCCTTCCTCACCCAGTGTTCCTCCCTTGCCATATTATCCAGTGAAAGAGAAAGTACGGGATTTCGGTTTCTTTTAGTTTGGTGACATGGGCAACTGGAATGGATCCATATTTATATCCATTATGAGGCAGAACAACTTTGAGACTGTATTTATAACTGTCAATGAAAAGTCTCCACTCTTGAGAATGTAGTTACTTATACCTAACTTATCCAGGAGACCAGGAATGTCATTACAGTCATCTTTCTCAGAGAAGAAAGGAACAAACTTTGAATCTCTTGTTCTGTAGAAGGATTTTGTTGTACCACTTTAAAGCAGATTATTCTCACTAATCTAGAGGCCATAAGTTGTGCATATTTATTTGAGCGAGTTTAAGTTTCTCGCAAGGTCATTTAATCCACCCTGGTTGAACTGCTTCGGCTAGGATGTTGTACCATCAAAGTGTATATCATCATCATTGTGTGAACTATCACATTGCAACTGCAGTCGCACTCTCATCATCTGTAACATTGGAAGTGGCTAGAACACTGGAATTGGAACATCTTCACTGTGGGGCACTGGTCTGATAACAGAATCCATGTTTGAATACTTTAAACTCTTTCTGGGTTTATAGCACAACAATGGCAATCATCTGAGTGTTTTTTTTGGTTCTCTCCACACCATAGGTACACAAAAACTTGGGTTCTTCTTCTTGCCTTTAGACCATTCTCTAAGTTGTGTAATGCAAGTAACAAACACAATGGGAGGGGCTCACTCTTTTATCATTCTTTAGGAGACACAATTTTAAATATTGGAAGTAATTTTACAAGAACTGTTTAAGAAAATATATGTTGATTTATCTTTAATTTATCCTCTCAAAACCTATCTCCCCCCACTAACATGAGTATGCCATTTCCAAAAACATCCATACGAATTTTATAGCTCTATTAACAAAAGTTACAAAAATCGTCCGAAATCGGTCAAAACACTTTTGGCTTTTTTGGGCCTCTCTGATAATTTTTCGACTTAAACTAGTCTCCACCCCCACTAATATGACCATACCATTTCCAAAAACACTCATACCATTTTTGTAGCTCAATAAACAAAAAAGCTGTGATTTTGTCTAAAAGTTGAAAATCGAAAAAAAAAACTCAAAATTTCAAAAATTCTGGCCTGATCGAGAAAAATGGTTTTTATTTAGTTGTCAGGGACCCATTAGGTATTCAAATCCGTTGATATATCCCAAGAAACTTTTTTCACTGTTCCCCAGTGTTATTATTGAAGTCTGTAACGTCCACCATTTTGAAAAAATTTGCGGAAAACTATATTTTTACTAAATTTTAGAACTTTGACCTCGTTGCGCGACCTCGTAATGTTGACGATTTGTTCAAACTTTGTATGTCGTCTTCTTTTATCACCAAGAAACAGAAAATCCACAATGTTGCTAACACTTCAAACATTTGAAAAATAAGAACAACCCTATATATATATATATATATATATATATATATATATGCTTAGATAAAAAGCAAAAGCACACGACCCCACAAAGGGGTAATTGTGTTACTGCAACAGCAATTGATCTTAAGTATTATACAATGTACAGTTTTTCATTAATAATTTTTTCCATTTTAAGCATTTCATCAATTAAGGATACGTAGATCTGCCTCCTCTTCTTGCATTTATTTCATATCTCTCATACGATAGATATTGGCATCTGTTAAGTAGGTAGCAGTGGTGGGCACTTCCGCTCATTATTCCGCTCGTCCGCTCTTCCGCTCTGAGCGGAGGAGCAATTGGTGAGCGGAATGCAAAGAGCGGATCATCTTTATGAGAAGTGAGCGGAATGTGGTGAGCGGACCCTCTAAAATTAACTTCCGCTCATCCGCTCACATAAAAAAGTTTCCGTTATTAAAAAGGATTACTCATAGAAAAAAGACTACTTTTTCTCGCTTTTTGCTCTAAATGTAATGCCGCTAACGTGGCATGGACTAAAAAGGTCCGCCAGAAATTGTTTATTCTTGTCTAGACACGTGGCAGCAGTGTTGCCACGCGTAGCCACTCAGTTCACGTCGTGCAGTTATTGTGTATACGCAGAGAGAATAAGTGACAATCAGTCCTTTCTTAATATATAAAATGTGTACCCCCGTCATAACAAAGAGGTTGCGTTCATGGTCCCATATAGAATTTCATTTTATATTCAGAGAAGAGAGAGAAAAGTTACATTGTTATAATATAACTTTTCTCTTTCTTCTCTAAATATAAAAGAGATAAAATTATCTTTGTTATAATTATTAAATAATTATTACATGTAGTATGATTAGAAATCCATCTGAAAAATGACGTCATAACACATATGTTGATGATGTCATTAAATGGCTAAATGGGACCCTACTTAGTACCAGCTTAGTACTTACTCGGCGTACAAGTTTTGTCTCTCTCTGGCACTCTCTTATTCTCTCTGTGTATACGTTTGTGTTCGTGTGTGTTCATTGTCTGACGGTCACTCTGAGTCAGTATACTTTACTTTTTCGTTTTTTTACGAATCACAAGTCATGGATAAGTTTGTGACCCGAACGCGACCTCTGAGCGGAGAGAGAAGCTACAGGTTAGTAAATTGATTAATTTAATTGAGCTATTCATTTATTTAAGTACAATTTTTAAATTTTATAAATTAATCTTATTCTTAATTCATCTGAATAATGCGTGAGTAGTGTGACAAGTAACATAAAAAGTTAATGTTAATTTGTCAATTAATAATTTGTTATTGAAAAGGAGCAGCATGGACCTGGAGGTGGACGACCCCATCTCCCAGGATGTCTTCAGCAGCCCTGTGGCCACTGGCAGTGTGGAGGAGGTGGGTGTCAGCCAGGCAGACACTGTGGTCTGAGCCAGAGCCAGGACACCCAGGGATCTCAGGATTATTAAATTAGTGAGCGGACCTATTCCGCCGACCTGAGCGGAAGAGCGGAATGAAGTGAGCGGAACAGCAGTACTCAAAAATGAGCGAATGAGCGGGAGCGGATCAGTTGCCCAAAGTGAGCGGTGAGCGGAACAGCAAAAAAGTGAGCGGTGCCCACCACTTGTAGGTAGTCTGATCTTTGTGGTTCTCCCATGCAGATATTGCAGATTCTGTCTATATTTTTCCATAACTTAGATGAGAAAAAATGGTCCGTGGACCGTATAAGCTTGAACAAGAAGACTCATGCTTTGGCACGACAGTTCAATGATCTTGAATTTTGTATTTTTAAACATAAGTGTCCTTCATTCGTGATCATATTTGTATCTACAACACCAAACATGAAAAAAGTAGTCATGTATCACCTTCTTTAAGTAACTTGAGGTGCTCCAACACTCAGACAGTTTCAATTTCGATACTTTTTTTGGTAGGTGGTCAGCAAATTTATTTCCTGTAATGTTTGAATGACCTTTACACCAATCGAGGTGTATATTAACATCCTATTGCAGATGTTTAATGTTTCTTTGCATTTTTTAAAATATAATTGCAGCAATTGCCAATTGAGAGTCTAAACGAATTATATCATTTTTATGGTTTTTCTTGGTTAAGAAGAGCAATCACCGACTGAGTGATTGCGGCAACCTCCGCTTGGAAGACAGATGCTTCTTTATTCAATGATGCAGATGATTGTGCTTCTTTGCTAATCTTTAGATCCATCGGTATATACCTATAATTGGTTGTGAGTGTTCAACTTGATCAATTATAATCGCTTACTTCAATGACTTTAATTTGTTTAATTTTTATCATTGAGAAAACGATGCCCTCGTTGCCTTGAAAGATTACCTACTCCATCCAGGTGGTGTCCCGGAGGGATATTTTGTTCTCCATCTTGACTTTGTTGCATGTTCATTTATATAAATGTTCAGAGGAATCTTGCTAGCACTACTGCCTCCTCTAATCCTGATGTCGGCGTTGAACGAAGAGTTTGAGTCATCCCCAGAAGTACTTTCTTTGAATACTTTTTAGTTTCCTACTTCCATCTTTCTTAGCAATAAAAGTGCCCCGACCACATAAGCCACTCATATGTGATGATAGGTCGAATCATAGATTAATAAAGCCACAGGATTTTATCCAAGGTTTGCTCCCATTACTGCCTATTACTACTGCCTTTGCCATATTCAATATGCACTTCTTTGAGGTGTTCTGTCCATGTTAGTCCTAGATAAAAATGACACCAAGATGACACTTTATTTGGGCTTCATACTACTCCATATCAACACCGACCATATACCTATAATTGTGGAAAGTATTTGGATCTTAGTTTATATGCTTTTTAGAAAACAATATATCTTGAATTTGCTTCATTGAAGATCAGGCTATTTGTTGATCCCATTTTCAAACTATATTGATTGCATCTTGCATTATATTGACAAGGGTCCTCGGATGCTAACCACTAATTAATAAAAAGATATCATCTCCATAACTTACAACTTGAACCGCATCTTCTTTGAACTAAGTCAAAAGGGTATCCATGATCTCTCTCTCACATACCACACACACACACACACACATATATATATACTATATAATATATATATATATATATATATATATATATATATATCATAGATATATATATATATATATATATATATATATATATATATATATATATATATAATAGGTATAGTAATCTGTATCTCTCGTTGTAAAAGTGCGATCGGGTTACACTAGATGGCGTTGGAAAGATAAGTTTTCTTACTAAAAAAACTTCTCAGCCAGTTTATGATTGCTTGATTCGGCATTGTTTGAGCACACATCAAAGATGGACATCAGCAAAGAGAAAATACGCCATATTTTACAGTTTTCTTCGATAAAGGCGAAAATGCAAGCCAGACGGCTGAAAATAAGAATAGTGTTTATGGTTCTGATACTGTAACAGCCAATTATGCGCAATTTGGTTTCGTCGATTCCGTTCCGGTAATTTTGATGTCAAAGATGCACCACGCTCTGGAAGGCCAATTGTCGAAAATATCGATAAAATTATGGAAATCGTCGAGTCCGACGTCATGTAAGCACCTTTTTCGATTGCCCAGGAGCTAAACATTACACAAAAACCGTTTGGAACCACTTAAATAAGCCTGGATACAAAAAGAAACTCGATGTATGGGTACCACACGAGTTATCGCAAAAAACCCTCATAGACCGACTTTCCATCTGCAAATCACTGCTGAATCGCAACAAAATCGATCCGTTTCTGAGGCGGATGGTTACAAGTCACTTTTTCATTTAGTACCCTACTTTTTAACTTTTAAATTGGTTATTTGAATGATAAGATACGAGTAAACAAAATAAACATGAACTATTTCCCTGGTGTTCCCTGAAGAGTAGCTCTTTTAAACTTTTATTAAAAGGTGATATTGGAGGTGTCCAATCAAATTAATTTAAATGATATGGATCGAAACTAAAAAAAATGGAAATCTGTTACGGTTCTTATCATTGATAGGATGTTCACATCCAACAGCTGCGAGGGAAGTAATGCTCTATTTTGTAATCCCAACTGCTCCTTTTATTATTCAAATTATTTCTTTAACCAATCACGTTTAAAAAGGATTGTTATAATATTAATATATATGATTTAGGAGTTAGCTTATTTCTATTATTTTGCTAACAACAAACATTTTAATTATTTTTTTAGATTCTTCTATTTTAGACCAAATACCAAAACGTCTTAAGATGTAAAGGGCCTATCAAATTTTTTAAATTGCTCCTGGCAAACATACTGTTTTTATATATTACACTAAAAAGACTAACAGTATATACAATAAGCATGTCAAATGCCATCATCTGCTTTTAAAAAGTTGTATCTAACGGCAGATTCTTAATATTTATCTCAATATTGAAAGGTTCATAAGACTTTAAAAGATACAGACAAACAATGCTTTATAAAACGGATCAATGGCATTATTTTGACCTCTTGCTAATTATAGCATAGCCAACACTTTTGAATATTATTGATATACGTTACCTCAGTTAATTAATTTCCTTTCTCTATATAAATACATTTTTATATGTGTTTCACTTATAGTTTCTATCGCAACACAGTCTTATGGTTAAAATACCATTTACAAATATTATCAAACATATATATGAGATAAATATTTTTATTTCTTTGATGTCTGACTTATAAGCAAGTAAAAATAGACTCATAGGGAGGAGTCTCTTAAAAAGTCACGTTGTCCTTATTAAAAATACCCGGTCATATGTGTAATGAAATGGGTATTTATATATATATATATATATATATATATATACACGGGTTCTGGCAGTTTTTGAACATCCCGGCCCGGTGTCTAAAAATCACCGGGCCGGGACTTTAATGCTTTCATTCTGATAGTGACGACATTTGTTTAGAAAAGAGTTTTAAAAATTTAAAAAAATATATTTAAAATTATTTTCTAAATAAACGTCATCACTTTTTATAATTTTTTTTAATTTGTTAAAAAATTATAGGAAAAATTATTTTCTAAAAACGTCGTCACTTTCAGAATGACGAAGGAACAAAAATTTTTGAAGATAAATTAAGTCCTGGCCCGGCCCGGGTCCCGGCAAAAAAGTGTCCTGGTCGTTTCCTGATATATATATATATATATTACTTTGTTTTCTTCCCAATTAGAAAAGGCTGATTGCGTTCCCAATTGTTCCTATAGTTATGAACAATTTTATTTTTGTGGGGTCAGATATACATTATTTATAATATAATCTTGATCATTTTCATACTGAAGATGAATTTAAAAACTATATTTTAAAACAATAATCATTCGTTCGTTTGAGAGCAAGTAAATTGGTTCAAAAAATTTAATAAAAAAGTAATTTTGTGATTGACTTGATCAAAATTTAAAAACATACAAAATATTTATCTCGGTGTAATTATTTTCTTACAAATAATAATCAAAATAATCAATAATATACATGCTTATCTCTGCGAAGATGATTTGTTGCTTTCATATATATATATATATATATATATCGAAAACTAAGAGTCTTTTTTCATAGATCACAAATAATTGTGTTTACAATCCTTTGGACTCACTTTTCAAAAGCAAAAATATGGGTATCATTTAATATAATATATATATATATATATATATCTATATATATATATATATATATATATATACATAATAGAGGATTTAATGAATAACCATATCTTTGCTTTTGAAAAGTGAGTCCAAAGGATTTGTAAACACAATTATTTGTGATCTATGAAAAAAGACTCTTAGTTTTCGATAGTATAAATTATTATGTCTTAGTCGATGTCAAAAGTTAAGATATGCCGCATTTCATGATGCCAACAGCTTTTTAATACTCTTGTTCCATGTCAATAAAAACCACTCTCCCAATGTGGTATCATTAGTTATGATCTTTAAAAATAGTTGCAAGTGACTTGAGGAGAAGATTTAAGGCGACAAAAGTTTTTGAAAGGATGTTCACGCAACAAAACTGTATGTATAAATGTGCAGACCTTCGCCTCGCCCAAAAACACTTATGATAAAGGCCTTAATTAATAATGATACTTTATTCGAAATTAATTGCAAATTTAGGGATGAATTTTACATTTGAGTACATTGTGGTGTATGGTTATTGAAATAAAAGGATTCGTATAATAAATATGATTGTGCAGCGAACTTTTATAATGAAACAAGTTTCAGAGAGCTAATGAAGGGTTCTTCCATTTAAAAAAATGGTTGACCTATTTGGAGATTACTCTTTTCTGCACTCAGACTTATAGATTGTTTAGGGTAACCATTTTAATAAATGAAAAACAATCATCGCTGGAGTCGAAGGCGATTGAATTCGCCATCCTATAAATTCAAAGCTCTGATTGCCAAAAGGCTATCCACTTACACGGAATTAAAACCAAATGAAATTAGAGCTATTATACTGGCCGCAGCTGCCAGGTATACAGCTTTTAAATTGAAGATACCACAGGAAGACATACAATTGGACGCTCGCCATCAACCAAATCAAATATCTCCCAACAACGGCGCTGCAACATAAAAAGTTTTTAATACAAATATCTCACTTAAAAAAGTAGTAAAAATTTACATGATGATTAATTTTATTGTTTATACTTCTAAGTTTTGTATTAGTACTTTGTATATTATTGTTGTTGATAATTTAATTGTATAACCGTATTTTTTTATTGCTGTGCATAGTTTTATATGATCACCGTGTGGGTGATTTTCAGCAAGCAATAATTTTAAACTATAATGTTTATTATGTATCTTTTACGCAATTGCTTGTCTGGAATAAAACTACTATTTAAAAAAAAAAAGTAAGCATACAAAAGAGGAAGAATGTAGATAAATTATCTTAAAATTATGTTTAGTCCCAGCTCGTTTAAACGAACGCTAAATGATTATGTGTATTTACTTGAATGGGATATGATAAGATTCTTCCTTGCCAGACCATAAAAGGATAAATATGGGATAATAAATGACTATTCATTACTTTTCATTTACGGAGGACAAAGCAACACCGTTGGAAAACAATCATCTACCTGCTATGAAGACGTAATAAGAGGCTGTTTAATTTTCTATCATTGTTTGCTAAGCGCTTAATCTAAAGTTATGATTTAAAATATATTTTTCAAACTATTTTTCTTATTTTTTATGATGACTTCTTAAAGTTTCTTCACATTTCCTTTACAACTCCACCATATCAAAAACTTCTGACCAGTTTTGAACAACAATAAAAATAAATATATCGGTAGCGTGGTCTTTATTTTAAAGTAAAAACATCAAACATTGTTGATAATTAAATTTCAATCGAATGCAAATAAAAAGACGCATTTCTGAATCCTCCTCAGAGAACAACCACTTACTTGTTACGAAAATCTCTATAAGAAGTGTTTAATAAGATAATACATTATGTAATGTTTGACTTTGTAAATTCGTCGCTTCATATATAATCTCTTGATTCAATACATCTACTATTCAAAGGCTTTCAATCAAGCAAAGAGCTTTTCTTAGGCTGATACATATTAAAGTAACAACATAGTAAAGGATTAAAGTTTACATAAATTTATTGCATATAAAGATATATAAGAGAAAATACAAAATATCAGTGGATCCTTATATGCCTTAAGGCAGGTACTTACTTAGTGCACTGCCTTCTTTAACACGTATAAAAAAGGCAATAAGAGAGGCATCTCTCTCTCCCTCTTTCTAGAGGGCCTTTTTATATGAAGACGAAGAAAAAAAGAGCTTGACGGAGACAAGCATTATCGCCTTGCTTCGTGAGTGACGATAGTCAAAAAGAAAGAAAAAACCCTCTTGCTCCTATAGTCGCCTTTCACGTTGGAATAAACCACCCTGTCTATTTAATACTTTTACTCATATTTACTTAAAAAGGAACCAACGGAGAAAGGAAAAAAAAAAAGAAAAAAAAGTATATCTCCAAGACGAGAAAAAAGAGAGAAAATTATTTTTCTTCTTTTTTTTCAACCATTTTGACTGTTGGAAGAAAGCGACTTGCGGACCGTTTTTTTTGGTTGTCGTGAAAGACATGTTAGAAAAAAAGATCTCACGTGAAGTCTTTCAAAGGAGGGCTCTCCGATTCATTTGCCCTCAGTTCTTTAGAAACCCCTCACCTGTTATTACAATGTAGACATTTTATCCAACAAATATATAAATATACATTCCTACAATTGTGTTTTATCCTTGTATTTATAACAAAAAAATACCATCAGAGGAATATGAAGCGATATAGTATTCGACTCTCTGAGACACTTTTGTCTCTACTCCTAATTATTGGTAAGTTAAAAAAATAATAATGTATAGAGATGAGGCAATTTAATCGTATTTTATATATTTTTGGGTCCTTTTATATTGTTAAAACACTGTGACTTGAATTTATCTTCAAACCAACTTTTTAACAAGGTATTAGTTGTGAGTAGTAGGTGATTATTATATGTAGTAGCTGATGTTATCGTGACTACAAGGTTTTCACCTTTTTTCTAGTGACAATGTAATGAAACGACACCAGACTAATATTAAAGCTTTGACAGTTATTTAATCATATAAAAATTTGATGATTCTGACATAACTTCCTGAATGGAAGAAATATTGATTTTAATGGATAATAATTTGTATATTTCCTTCTAGTAAAAAAAAGAATGATTCCGAAATGATATAAATTCAAATCTATAATCCAGGATTATATACAAAAAGAAATAACCGATTCCAAAAAATATTTATATAAGAAAGACAAACAAATCAATCTTGTAATTACTATTTGACAATTTCGATTGAAATAATTGGCCAAACATTATTTCAAATTGAACTAGCGACTATAAATATTCAAGTTGAATAATCAGGAGTTTTATCCATTACCATATAAATAAGAATATATCTTCTAGCGATGTAATTTTATCTTTATCTAAAAGATCTGGAATATATTTTGTCATTTCAAGTATATGAATTAAATTCAGTCGTATTTTGTATAATTTAGCAATTTTATAAAAGGTCAAACCTGAGTGAAGTATGTGACACAAAGGTATGATGTTGAATTAGTGTACCACCTTTGATCGTGATTGCTTTCAAAAGTATTTAACTTTTATGAATATACTATACATATTAGACATTTAAACATTAATAAAGATGTTTGAAGGCTCATCAATCTATTTTTATAAATATTCTGTCTCTTGGATAATATTTACAAAAATAATAAAGACTTACGACTTTGAATCTAAATCTTCAGCCACAAGAAAACCCAATTTTTTTGTTTGTTCTCTTGGTTGAACTCACAATTTTGCTATATCATTTCAAGACCCTACAATTGCCGACCTTTTTTTCGCTTTTCAGACTGTTATTGAAAAAATAGATATTACTGATGAAGGCCTGAGCTAGGACTATGACTAAGAATCCTGTGAAAATATTAAAATATGCACTCGAGTCATTATTCTATTTAATATTTAATGCATGTAATTAGCTGCGTCATAGCTCTGCATATAAGTTCCCAAACTTGGAATTTTGTGGGATTAAATATAGGAAAAGTTATCACACTCTGAATATATATTAAAATTATTTAAAATTAAGAATTAAAGATTTTTTTAAAGATTAATTTTCTTATTAACAATATTGTTTTGGACCAAAAACTCTATTGATATTGATTTTTTTTTAAATCCATTGGTTAGAGGACCTAACTCTTGCAAAAGGCTCCAGTTCCTTAAATCTCCCTTTTTCTCAATATCCATAAAAAATATTTGATCATATATATATATTTTATTATTATAAACAAAAACATTATAGCATTCATTTCTTCGTATTTCTTGTGTTCAAAAGACTAGTCCGAGGTTGTACTTTATAGTATTGAGTTTTTAAATTATATATTTTGATCATTTCAAAAAAAAAAAAAGCGAGATTTTTACGGTTTCTTATAACCAAAACCAAAATAATATTCTGCTTATAGGGATTAACTCTAAAAAGGAGTGAACTTTTCAAATAGTACATAATTGCTATAATTAATGATTTTTTTGTGACGTAGTTCTGTCGTGTTGATAATTAGATCGAGTGTTTATATTTGAGTTCTCATTTAATTATAAGCCACCTACTCCTAGATAAAAAAGTATTTTGGTCAATACATGAATACCTTAATAAATGAACATATTTAAGCATTTATTTACGGAGGGGAGAAAAATATTCTGCATTACTTATTAAATAATTGCATTTTCTCCTATGGTCGATAGAATCATATATATATATATATATATATATATATATATATATATATATATATATATATATATATATGCGCAACAATTTAAGAAAAGTTTTTCTGTAGCATCGAATATTATTTCGACTCAAAATGATTATTTCAATGTATAAAATGCGAAATAAATAGTTCCAAGCTTCCATATTCTATTTTTTTAATGTGAATGTACAATAAAAAGTATTTGAGTTATTTTTGATATGAAGAAAGTGGTTCAATTATTTTCATTGACTACTTATTATTAATAAGTTTACCATAATTTTCAAAACAGCTGATATAAATATTCTTATTATTTACTATTAAATTTTCAAATAAGTCATTATTTTTACTTTCAAAGATCATTTTTAAAATTCCATATATATTATTTTCAACAAATATGATTATTTCAATATAGTTTTTGAAATGAATGGAGTTCAATCATATCTCTAAGAATTACAGGCTCAGTCAATTACTTTTTCAAATGCAAGTAACACACACTAAAAACATATGTCAGGGAGGAGAATAAACAGAATATCAACATGGAGTAAGGTATAATTATAGCCTTGGCCAAGGTACGCAGTATTCTATGGCTTGTACCCACGGACGCCAGCTTTCAACACCGCCTGAAAGGGGGAGATAGAAATTTAATTACTGTCTGGTGAATCAATGGAAGGGGGGTTCAGGAGACCATAGGGGTATAAAGCAATGAGTGAAGGTCTCTTGGGGTAATGTACCGTGTTCCGATTTAAAGATAAAGTAAATGTTATCAATTTTAAACTATAATGTTAATTTATGTTTTTATGAAACACTTTATATTTTTCCTTTTATATATTACATATAGTGTACTTTTTTGTTCTATTTGTATATATAATTTGTTTTAATAAAGACCTTGTTGATGAGAAAACAAAAAAAAATGTTATGAGATTAAAAACTATAGATGTATTGCAACGGTTTCTACTATTGACACTCTTAGACTAAACAGAAACACTTTTTTCAGCAAGAAAAACAAGTGTCTCGACTGCTTTATTTACCCATCTTTATTCTGGTGGTGGAACTACATATATGGTGGAAATACAGTATAATTTGTATTATATATATATATATATATTCATTTACTGGATTAACAAAGGAATCTTGTGGGCAGGGAGTGCGACGCCCATGTGCGTTAGAGCGTGTTCAACTCTCAATGTTGAGGGCGCAGGTTCGAATACTCCCGAGAGGGTATGGTCAATTTTGGTATACCTCATTGATAAGATCCTAGGTTCGAGTGACTAATTTGAACGCTACAATGCTTATTTATTTGGATGCTATTCAGTCGAACCATATAGTCACAAAAAACCCTGTGAGAATGGCATTTTTATACAAACTATCATTTAAAATTATCTGATTAATAATATTCAATAAATTTAGGCAGAGCATCAAGCCATATAATTTAGTATACGTTGACGCCAAGACTCATTGGAAAAGTATTAACTATACGTAATATAATTGCGAGACAAGCTTTACAAGGCGTAAAAATACGATATCTATCCAACAACAGGTTCCACTGAATCTATCCAACAAAAAAATAGATATGTTTTTGAATCGTAGAAAGGCAATAGCAGATCAACTTCTCATGTATATCATTCAGTGAGATAATACTTCAGTGTTTTTTTTAGGCTTAAGGATTTCACAACAAATTCTTTAGGTCTTTATTCATTTTTATATAAACCACTAAAGTCAAAGAGACTACCAATGGAATATAAAATATTCCTAAAATATCTTTAGTCATTATTATGACCATGGAGAGTTGAACCTATTTTCTGAAATATATTTCATTGATAATATCAAAAGTTGGAATGACTAATTTACACGCTATCATGCTCATTTATATCCAGTCGGATGCAATTCTATCGAACAAAGAAGACAAAAAAATATTTTTGGAATGACTTTTGAAGAGTATAAAAATATTATAAATAATAATAATATAGCACATGAATATTAGTGGGAGATTCTTATGAAATATATTACTGTACGCAAATAAATTTGATGGTGGAGTATTGCGTCAGTTTTAGAGAAGGAAATGGCTGCCTCCTAGCGACAAAATGCCTTGCCAACTATGTATTAATTACGAGTATCCATAATTGGACTAGATAACCTCATATGCCTTTAAGCACCACACAATGTGTAAATATACTTTTCTCATATCAATATCCACATAATGACCGCCTTCCATTCACCCTCCTAAATAAGTCTACCTAAATTATTTATATATTTATTTCACACCCAGCTAGTAAATTATTGGGCTTATGCTTATATGATTTACAAGCTTGGTGTTTCAGCAAGACAGCCTCCAATATAAACGGGCTTTCGTAATCATTGGATATTCATAAAATGCGTGAATATCTTTTTATTGCAATTTTAATGTATGTCGGGGATTATAAAATGTGACCAAATAACCTTAAATTAGTTGGTTCCCATAAATAGACTATTGATCAAGACAAATGTCACTTCTAGGATGGTTTGATGTAATAGTGAAATTCTCCCAATATTATTAAAATTTTCTTTTACATTTTTTTCTCCTCTATTGTTTAGATGTTATATAAAATTTAAAAAAAATAATATGTAAGTAAAATAAAAACGTTATAGTTTATAATAAAAGTCTAAACAAGAGGTAAAACAATAAATAAAATATCAAATGGGTATCTATTTAAAATATTTCAATATTTTTTGCCTAATTTTAAGATATTCTTTTGATTTGGATGGATAAAATTTGATGACGTTACCCGCATGGGCCCGTGAGTCCTCGGTGTCGGAGGGGATCTTGAGGGAGAGGGCGGGGTATCGGGCGGCAGCTGAGAGCATCACTGATCGAAGAATAGATGGCTTAAAAAAATTTCTTTTTTCGTCAAACAACTCGCTATCGTGGCTTTGAAGTTTGACAGAGCATAGCCTGTCTTTTATGGGAATTGAGTCCTTTTTTCTTTATGAGACCGAAGAGGATTGTTGATTTGTATATTTGCAGTTGTTGACCTTAAATCCCCTAACTTTAATTGTTTGAAACTTTTTTAATAATTACATTTTGTATAAATGTTCATACAAACTTAATTTATATTTAAATTGATCATTTCGATTAATCAAATATTTTATTCTAGTTTTTTTCTTCATGATTCGATTGTCATGCATCCATTTTGAATTAAGTAAGCATAAGGGTATATAATAATTAATCTATCTACTCTAGGGTCTTTTTTTATTTATTATAAAAGATATATTTTTATCGATTTCTTACTACTGGTTGATAGTGTCTAATAAAGACACACTATATCCACTTTCTTTTTGTATTCAGGCGAATTTTCAAGCATAAGAAAGCGTAAGAAATACATGTAAATTCCCCTTTAAATTATCTATTGCTTGTAATATATCCAAGCATTTAGCTTGAATCCTATCACATCCTGAATAGGCTGGTTTTGTTTTTTAAACTGATAAAATTAAAAAAGACCCATCGAGGTACTTCATTTAGAAACTTAGTAATAAATAAGCAGAAATTGGACTATGATATTTTTAATATTCTGAGTGACGACATTATATGATGTTGCTAAAATAAATCTTTTGTTTTTTAATTATTTGCAGACATAAAAGAACTGACAAATGTCATTATATTGGTTTTAGAACAATTATAATGGTTTTGTGAGCTCAGCAGTATTATATTGTTATTAAGACATATAGTGGCGTCAAAACAGTCATGATGCCCTTAGGAAAAAGACAGTAAAATTACAGTATTACATATTAAAAGGTTTATTAATTTATATTTTTATATGTAATTACACAAAATATCAACGAAGATATATATATATATATATAAACTTATCGTGATTTTCTGTTCATACACATATATTTGCAGCGGACCCCTTGAAAGTTGAACAACATCGAATGAATAATAAATTATACCTTTTAAATTGAATTTGATCGATTCTGAAGCTCCATATGGAGTTTACACCCTGAACAGGAGGTCTATAATGATTTTTATTTAGCCTTTGCTCTTCTTGTTGTATTCATTAGTAATTTATATGATAAATTGACTGGATATAGCCACGTCCTTTTATAAAAGATCAATTAACGTAAGTATTTAGAATTAACTATTGATACTTATATTCAATTCAATATGTAATCATTCCGAGCTTTCTAAAAAGTATATCTGAAAGGTCAGTCCTTTGAGGGCTGGATTGAGTGAATCTACTTCTCTTAGGGGTTAATCACAATGATTATTATTATTATTGGATTAAGAAAAACAAGTTTTCAATAGGAGAAATGAACCAATTGTCCAGCCAAAAAGGCCAATGTCATAATACTCTTTGTCAAATGTGTAAGATGCAATAATCTTATAATACTTATTTCCATCCATCTTGTGTTATTGGGGAGGGGAAACAGCGGAAATTGAGCTTAAAAAATAAATTAAAGTATATTATGTAAAGTATCCACCTTGCAGCCGCCAATGGCAATAACACCTCATTATTCATTCACTAATTACCCACGAGCACACAAAAGTGTGAGAGGCAGGGAGGCAATTCATCATACGGAGGCACACCATATAAATGTATAAATATGTATCTAAAGGTTTGTGTGTTTAGACATAGAGAAGCACTCTTCTTGAAGCACCCTTTGAGGTCATATTTATTGTTGTTGTTGTTCCTGTTGTCTTGTCCATGTATAAATTATTTCTCTTCCTTTTTTCCTAACTCAAGTGAAGGACCAAAAAAGGGGTGACGAACAACCAAAATATATATTAATTATGAGGTCATTAAAACACTTCATGCTTTGTGGTATATTTTTATCTATTAGGCGTATGCATATTAACAAGTACCTTGTTTAAACTAATTTATATGATAAGTTGACGAATATTGCTGAAGCCATAAGCCACCATATATTTCGCCTTTGGGGTCGCGCCTGCCCCTTCCTATAAGTGTGAGTTCTTATTCCATCCCCTGGAGGAATTAACCGTCCGATGATGAGAGTCTTGAATGAGGTGGGTGAAGCTCTGCCAAAGCTAGGGCTGACTCCTCCATTTAGGAATGGGGGGAAGACGGATATGAAATTTGTATTCGAGGCATGTTGTTAAAAAACACGACCCAGATAAAGTGCAAAGGTTGGAAGTTCTTGAGACTACTGAGTCAGGGTGACTATACATATACAGGTGTTAAAATATCAAATGAAATAATGCTATAGACTTAAAATCAAATATATTCACTGAATTAAATAAATGAAAATTGAATTTATATCAAAGAAAATATTTTTTTGTAAATAATTAATTTATATTCTTTTCGGCTGAATATTTGCATAAGACAAATTCTGGTAAATATATCAGCTTGTTTAATGCTTATAAATGACCATGTGGATGGCAATCGTTTTGCTCAATGCAGAATTAAACAACGTATTCCTAATTGATTGGATGAATTATTAAATCATTTATATAAAATAAAAATCGGATACAAATAAAATATGGAAATCACAAAGTTCTAAGATCAGAAGGTTAAAACAAATAGTACAATTTAAGTAGTAATCTAAATGTAAGATTTGAATCTAAATGTATATAGTCCACCTTACTACCACCTAGACCATGTATTCTTTTTACTACACGAGTAAGGATTAAGTCCAAACATATTCAAGCTATATATGCTACAATAAAAACACGTATCTACGGATTACACGACATAGGGCCTACTGCCACATGGTTTAAAATCCTTATATGCCATAGTTCTGATAATAAATAATTTTGAAACCCCAATATGACATAGTTGTAATGAGGTAGGCTTAATTGAATACCTTCAATAAACACTATTACATAATTTTGATAATTAAGGTTTAATAGACGTCCATCTAAAAAAAACCAATAATTACCAAACAGGAGATCGATTTAACACTCTCAAGACGAGAAATATGTTTGATGGGTAGAAAACCCGACGATCACGTGATGCATGAGGATTGGAACTCCAAATATACAATAGTTGTGACATCTGGGACCCGATATGCTAAATAGTGACATGTAAAAGGACTATCAATCCTTGGTTTGAGACCTCAACATGACAAAAAAAGCCATGACGTAGTTTGTAGAGGGTTCATTGATCCGTGGTTGGGTTGGCTCTCAATCAACTATAATAGCGGCCTTTAGAATTCGTTTTTTTTATGATAGCGCTTGATCCCTGGGGTTCAGTATTCGTAACATATACACAAAAATATTAACTGCCAAAAGTCTCGATCTGAGTAATTTGATCATAAGCACTTATAACACGAAGTAGTGTCTAAGGCACATTGTAACTGGTTGGCAACTGATCAGCTCTAGCCTCGTGTCAGATTCAATCATCAGTACAAGGGGTATAGGAGATTTTCTGATGCTACAATGCACAACTTTGACTTTGGTATTCTTATAATACTAAAGTTTTCTATTTTAATATTTATCCATCTGTATTTCTTAAGAAATTACTAGAAACAGACCATATTTCATGAGCCAATTTATCATCCAGTCTTTTATTTTAGCCATATTATTTTGAACTGATAAATATATAATTGATACTAAATAATTATTAAAATATCGTATCATAATGATAATCTAATGATCACCATGTCAATTGTCAATTTCTTGCTGCAAACAAATAAACCATACATCAATTTTTAAATGCATTATATTTTGTAAATATATAAAATTATGTAGACTATCATGATTATCTTTGTGTTATTTCAATCTGTCGACTTAAAAATAAATATTTAACGTAAAATTGTCGTAATTTCCGGCAATTTATCCCGAAAAGTAGTACATACTTCGTGTAATATCTTTCAAACGACATCGAATTTCATCATAAATTAATTTGAATATATTTTGACTGCAAATAAAGAAATCCCCAGTATTCTCAAATAATGTCTTAGTGAGCATTTATAATGAAAACCTATTTACTTTTATTGAACACACATAAACAGTCGAACAGTTTGGAACAAAATGTTATGGTTATCCTTATGTTCCGTCAACAAAAAATATATGCTTGTAGTTTTAAAGTAATAAGTTCCTTTATTACTATCTTTTGTCCTTGTAGCAGATTATCTCCTTCTCTCTGTTCATCTTTGTCCCTCTCTCTGTCTCTCTGCTCCTATCTATCCCTCTCTCCTTTTCTTTTATAAATACGTCACCAGATGGGGTGACAAACGTTTTCTTCTCTTTTCTAAAAGATATATATATATATTCCCGTTTTATGAAATACATCTTAGTTTTGATGAGATAAGCGAAGGTGCTTTTAATCATTTAATCCTTCGTTTACATCCTTCTTAATGCTATTGCTACACCCTGTAAACAAGTACCCCTTCCACTACCCCTTGCTACTTTTTCCTCCCTGTTTCCTTTAGGGTGTGAGTAAATGAGAATGGAGTGAAATCTATAATTCATGATATTATATGTTGGTCCCTGACTTACCTTCCCCCGTATTTAATTTAACAAAAAAATAATGACATTTACATAGTTTGAAGGGAAAAAAGAAAGCAAAAAATAAGAGGAATCCTTTTGATCCTTCTTCCATTGTGTTTTTTTTACAATCATGACTACTTTAAAGGAAGAAAATGTTACTCAAAATACCTTCTATCTAAATATTGGCTACGAGTTCCGGGAAAGAATCTTCATGGGCCCACTTGAGCTTCTTCAAGCTCTTAAGTCGTGTGGTTCACACTGGAAGAGGATGGCCGAGTCCTGGAGGTCCTGTCTGAAAAAGGTTTTCCTTCTGCTTCGCAGAGACGAGCCTTAAACCACAATGGGTTGTTAGAAAGTTCCTCCGAGTTCTTTATCAAAAACGCCGCACTCTTACCTCAGTGGAGAGGGTTTAATGTGGACCTCCTACGCCCTTCTATATCGCCCTTACGAAGCTTGACAATCAATCAATACGGATGTCATTGTCTTGTTCCGGACGCCCATTTGACATTGTACAAAGGAGATTGGGGATCTAAATGGAGAACCCAATTTTTTACCTTTAAGTCCTATGATCATAATGAGAAACCGATTTAAAGACTCTCACCAAAAATGGTTTCGATACCGACTGGCCATATCTTCATTATTTATGAGTAAGTCACGAGCGGCCCCCAGTAAACGAAGTTGCTATTGGTGCGGAGGGACCAAGAAGACTTCATTCCGTTTCTTCTTCTTCTGTCCAAGAGTCGCCCGGCTATTAAAATGGTGGAGAAGATAATATTCGAAGCCTACAATATATCGATGTCACCTTCGACTGGCTCATTTCAACATCCTCATCCTATGTGGAAGCCTATAGATGGAGTGATTATAAATATAAAATAAATATATTGTTTTGAAATATATAAATAATAATCCTACATGAAATAATTTTTATCAATTTCTTTGATCACAATTGAATTGAAATCCTTACCGCTGTCATGCTCTGCAATGTGAAAATGTATAAATATCCTTCTTTATTTTATATTTATACTAATAAAATATGAATTCCTCCCTTCATCTGTTTGTTCGTTTCCTAAATCCCGTCAAACGCTTCATAAATCTTGACAAACTTTCATCAGTGAATATATTTTAGGGGCTCAGGGAGTGTTTTAGTGTTTGTGGATAAGTTCCCGGAAAATTCATAGTCGCCATGCTTATTTTTTCGACCAAAACAGTTTTTTTGTTCATTCTTAAAATATTGAAGTTAGATTGATACACAATTTTCGGGGGTTGACTTTGAGGTGTTGAGGTGTTTTTTGGACTATTTTGCCTTAAAATTAGTTTTCTATATGTTTATTTTATGAGAAAAAGCTATTCTAGGATTTCTTTATGATGACATAATATTGACAATACTTTATGTGAAGGGCTTTGGGGTATTTATAAATACTTTTGAATAAGTTTCCGGAAATAATATAATCTTATTTTTGGTTCATTTGTCTGTTCGATTCTCCTACACATATAATTAATTTTTTGAAGGGTTGAGGAAAGTTTAGGCTTAAGTGGAATATCCTGCAATCCCTCGGACAGCATCCACTAGTATTTTATATATATATTTAAAAAATGTTGAACCGGGCAAAATATTGCAAATTCAGTGGAGGAGGTGTGCTCGACTCCCAATGTTGATAACACAGGTTCGACTCCTGATGCGGGAAGTCAATTTGAATCGATCTCATTGCAGATATCTGGGGGTCAATAAACTCAAAAGCAATTTCATCAAATCAAACATGCAAATTAACCATTAGAAGAATGCACCTTCGTCATTTTCTTAGTTCATTGACTTACAGTTTGCTTTTTGCATTAAGAGTCAAGCTCAATCACGCTCCATTCTAACGATTCGACTATAGAGAGGAAAAATATTAGTTTTGATTATTGAAAAGCTCCTCAATTTGATTATTTTAATGCAACAATTCTTATTCAATTCCAGAAGACTGCAATATTATTCACCTAAATAAACAAAAAATACATAAACCTAATACGAATGTACCTTAGCATTTCTCAATATTCGTTATGTATTTTGAGTCAAACCCAACGTTGATACACAGAATAATTATAAACACTTGCTGCTTTTTTTTCTTCACAGTTTTTTATAGTTATTTTTCCAATCCAGTGATTGGTTGTTATTATACATAGTATTTCCTGTTGGTTAGGTATCTTTTAATATACCTACATAGGGGATAATTCATGGAGAGATAATTATTGTCTTTATTACAAACTGACTTTCCATGTCATATATGTATTCCTTGGCTCCTCTCACAATAATAATAACAAAAATAAAAATAATGGTTTTCCTGGTTAACGATAATACAAAATGCAATGCATATAATTGCAAAGGAGAGTGTGTTCGAATATGGTGGGTGTTCGTGCAGGGGAAAAAAAATACATTACATATAACTTATTTGACGTACATAAATCTTTTCCCCTTTCAAGAGAAAAAGGGTAAGTATAAAGGATGAAGAAGAAAATAAAGATTTAGAGGGCCATTCAATTTCCTCCAATAAACATACATTAAATAAGATACTTCACTTGTTGACTAGAGCACAAAAGCATTCAACTGAGTCGGCCACTCTATCTTGCTTATAAGTATGTGGTATTTCGCATATATGAAATACATAGGTGAAGTTGGAATATGGACGTTTTAGGCTTTTTCGCAGTCCTTAGAACTGTTAAATTTTCTTAAAAATTCGGTGCATTTTTCAAACTAGGCATCCTTATTAAATTGAGACTCATGTTATCCTAATTTAAGATTATCACCATTTCTCTGTGTTAAGGGATTCAGTGTGGTTGTTCGTGAACTAGTTAATTACAAAACCGTATGATCTCAATGAGTACTTATACTTTAAGTACTCGTTGTTAAATACGTTTACTAGAATATGTTTTTAAAGACACCTTAAATTCATTTTTCATGTTAAAATTAAATGCAAACCACATTTTTGTCACATATTAAAATACTTTTATATACATTCTTCAAGCTAGTATAGTTTATGAAGTACAGCATCAAAAGTGACGTCAGAGGTTTTGATGATGAGCGCAAGGATTGTGAATTAAAGGTTAACGCCCTCTTAAGACATAATATCAATTGACAAGTGCAATTGTGCCAGACTCTAAATTTTAAGGACGAATATAATATATTGACATATCTTAGGTTCGAGAGGTACTATCTAATAAGAAATTAATCCTATCAACACGATAGAGTATCGAACCAAAAGGGACGAAAATACTCCTTAATTATGGAGTACTCGAAGTGGCCACACCCGCCAAAGTATTTCCTGCAATGTACATTGCTGTAGTTAATTCTCTATAAATGTATCATTCTCTATGGTGCATCAAATATCAATAAACAAAAAGTAAACAGAAAGGGTATATTGGAATATGTTAATTGGTAGCTACGGATACAAGGTTTTTTTTTGGCTTCGTTTTCGATAATAACAATAATCATAAGGCAAGCGTCCCTTTCCATGAAATAGATTCAAAACAAATTCGTCATGAAATATAACCATGATATTTTAAAAATATGTCTCACCACAAAGATAATTCTATATTTTTAATATTTAATTCAATTCAACATGGTATTATCTGCAGAGAGAGAGGGGGGAAGGAGGTTTGATTTCTCCATAAACATGAATAAAAACAACATATACATTATGTCGTACAGCTAAATGTATCGGTGTACACTATGCACACACGATGTAGTAAGTCTGGCAGTCCTTTTTGTATATTTAAATTAAACCAAATAACACAAGCAATTTGCACTAAAAATACTATTGATGCCAAAAATAAGAATTTGAAGAAAAGGAATATATATAATATATGTATATATCCATTATTTTTTCCAATATATGGCTTTAGTAATCTGTATCTCGCGTGTAGAGTGCTATCGGGTTACACTATGTGTTGTTGGAAAGATAAGATTTGTACTAAAAAAACATCTCAGCCAGTTTTATGATTGCTTCATTCAGTATTGTTTGAGCACGCGTCAAAGATAGACATCAGCAAAGAGAAAATACGTCATATTTTACAGTTTTTCTTCGATAAAGTGTTATGGTCCTGAACTATAAAAGCCATTATCGAACATACGTGCATATTTGACTATATCGGTTATTCTAACTATGCTAAAGTGGATTTCACTTTTACTCAAAAATAATATATTTCTTTTTATATACACCTATTATATATTATATATTAATATATAAATTGTGTGTGTGTGTTTCTTGGACAATTGAGTCGGACTCAATAGTTTTTCATCTTCACGAATGGTTTACGGTAGAGGTATTTACTTTGCCATCAATGATAAAGTAGATCATCAACGTGGATGAAATAACATAATTTTTTTCGTACAAAGTCACAAATACTAACTTGGTTAAAATATATTTAAGTATTCATTATAAAAAAATCAAATATATTTTAATAAAAATAATAGTTTACTTCACATTCTTCCAATGCCACATATGAGGTCATTTTTATATTTCCTTTTGAGATAACATCATTCAGGTATATTTTGACCCATCATAAAGTTTGCAGAAGGTTGATGAACTCAGACGAAATATAAACAAATATAGAAGTTATAATAAGGATGGAAGGCCAACATATTAAAAATCATAAAAAGATGTGTTTAGGTGTCAATGCATTATTACTTTAACTCATTAGTCATTACAACAGACATTTTTAGAAGCAGATAAACTGAATTAAAATATGACTTGTCAAATAACAAAATTTCATTTCGCGGATTGTAATATAAAATATGGTATCGTTTTGTATTGATGGAATATATTAAGCATGATGTGTGAATGTACAAATTATGTGGTAATATGTTAATGTTGTTCTCAGTGATTGAACAAATAATACTTTTATTCAACATTGAATTAAAAATTTGCCAGAGAGTCCATTCACCATAATATTCGCCAAAGAATCACTTTAACAATATATTTACCACATTTGACGTCACGTTAAATAAACCTATAAATATAATGGCAAAGATCCCAAAGCTTCCAAACAATATATTATAATAATCCTTTAATATGTATTTTCTATTCATTATTTACTTTTCATACATATTCAATTTGAATGAAGGTCCATTAACGTTCAGCATGAGCAATTAGAATGAAATTGTAAAAAGCTCAGTTTTTATGTAAAACGTAGAATGTAGAAAGTGAAATAGCCAGGAAATGTATCTGTGCAAAGTAAAAAAAAAGTATTGCCAAATTACCCAATTCTGTGAGGAAGTGGATCAGAATAATCCACCTAAAAAATTCAAAACATCATGTTCAATCAAAATATTATTTTAAGTAACAGCCAAAATATACTCAATATAAAAAACAGTAATACTTGTCATCAAAGAGTCACACAATTAAAAGATCATACGTTATCTGTTCACGTGGTTTAATCAAAGCTACCAACTGAAAAATATGTTTTTTCAAGATTATATCAAAACTACCACAAAAACATCCATTATATGCTTTAAAGACTGTTTTAAATGTCACCGTCGTCAATTGCCTTGTGTTATTTTATGTACATTCTTAAAAGGCCGGAGTAATTGCGTAAAATAATTGCATTCTTAGACGTTAGTGTCTAAAATGTGTACTTCCGCAAAAGAAGACAAAAAGGAACTTTTACAAAGGATATAAAATCTTTTCATCCTCCGATTGGATTTATTGGACAACGGTACAAGGCACCAAATCCTCCTTTGGTCGTCGATTTGACCTCGTGCTCGATGCATATTGTTTGGAAGTGTCGATGAGAGCATCTCTATCAAGAACGAACCTCTATCTCTCTCTATCTCTGCTCATATTATTTTTCTCACAAAGAATGTATTACTAAGAAGCATATCTGAAGAATATAATGCAAGAGAGCTAAAAATAGGAAATGCACAAAGGGTCAAAATAATATTTCAATGAATCTATATAAAAGTTGTCAAACTTTTTTATTATCCCCCCCTACTTTATCCATAAGATAGACATATATAATAAATCAAAGGTAGACTCCTATAAAATGTATATTTGCTTAATACTTTTCTATACATATAATGTATTAATATTTTTTATTAATACAAAACTTTTACTTTAACTCTAAAGCCTAAAAATGTATTGAGAAACTTTTTTTCTTTTTAAAGTCAGAGATTAGTGTTATTATTATTATTATCAATGTATTTTTTTACGAATGAGAAGGCTAAAGAATAAATCTCAATCACTCAAAGTTTCAAGAATGAACTTAGTTATATTAAGAAGTGGACGGATCCACTTTGAAGAATATTAAGACCAATCATTATGTTTATCCCTCGAAGGCTTTGTAATCATGGAATACTCAAGAAAATATCGTTTTATATTAATTGTGTCTGTATACGTATGTAGATGGATGTGGTTGTCCAATGATAAGAAAATAAAACAGCTCGCCAAAGTGTCCAATGATAAGAAAAATATCAATTCTTAAAAATTTACAATCCGGATTAAGGAACGGTGGTGTTGGTTTTACCCAGGGGCTTAACTAAGAAATAACTTTGCCTGCTTTAAAGCAGGAAACATAAAAGTATGATACTCTACCTATATCTTAGTATTCGTGTGGATGACTTTCTAATAGTAAAGATACCTCATAATGGGAGAAAAATATATTGATCTGGTATTTATGAATTGAAACTATGATATAATACTTTGAATAAGACAAATCAATGTATATATACATAATATATATATATATATATATTGATTTAAACAAACCAGTTTCCAGAAGAAATGGGCCAGTCAAATACGGCCTAGGCACAAATAGAAAAAATAGTAGAGGAAAAATAGGATTAATGAAAAATAGCCCAAATGCGTGGGTTGATAAATATTTGAGTGGAATACAACTTAGTATTGTACTAATACTATTCCAATATAAATTGTGCAAATATTTGCAAAATCTAATTTTGCAATGATAAATAATCAATTTTTTTGTTGCTGTCATTAGAAAAGGCAAAGATTTATTATATAATTTTTTTTCCATAGGTCATCGTGTAGGTCATTTCCTTCTGGTTCATTTTTTCTTAGGTCGTATGTTCTTCGTCCATTTCTTCCTATTACACAGGGCAACAAATAATAAAAATTAAAAGTTTTTTGGGATATATCAACTGATTTGAATACCTAATGGGTCCCTGATAACTAAATTAATAACCATTTTGCTCAATTAGGTCAGAATTTTTAGAAATTTTGAGTTTTTGTTTTCAATTTTAGACTTTTAGACAAAATCACAACTTTTTTGTTTATTGAGCTACAAAAATGGTATGGGTGTTTTTGGAAATGGTATGGTCATATTAGTGGGGGCGGGGCGTATTACATTTTTTTTGTAAATGACCAAATTTTGCATATTTTTTAGTATACATATTATGTATACTACAACTACATACTTAAGTAAAACAAAAATGATTTTTGAATCTTTTTATTTCTTATATACAAAGAAACATATTCAAATTGAAAATGCATGGAATGCTAATTACTAGCCGTATAAAACTTATCTCTAAAGATTTTCTCTTGTGCTGCAAATTAGGATAGTCAAGAGCTATGCTCCAGCAATAGCCAGCCATCATGTGGCTATCCCATATTCCTTGGTACCTCTTCTACATGTCCCTCATGTCCTGGTGAAACCTTTCACCCTGCTCATCACTAACCCTTCCAAAATTTTCAAGAAATTTCTCCAGGTGACAGAAACGGAAATTAAGTTTGATTCTCATAAATGCATTTAGCTGCTTTTAGCTCACAAGCATACTGTTTGCAAGTTTCCTATAATTGCTTGACTTGTTGTTTCCAAGCAAATTATCCACAATCAAGACAAAGGAACTCCAAGTATTATACACAATCTGGTTCATAATAAAAACAAACAGATGATCATTCATTAGCTTTCTAATCTGAGGATCATCACAAATTCCAGCCTTCTTTTTTTACTCAGTCCAGTGAAAGCATCACAAACGTATATAAAACAGTCTCCATCTTTGTCTAGGGCTTTGACAAATTGTTTCATTAATCCTTAATGTGAAGAGGAGGAAAATGATCTTTGATCTGTCCACCAGAGGCTCAGCAATAACATTTTTCTCTCCAACAGTCATATGAGTCCTCTTTGGCCACTCCTTCCTCACCCAGTGTTCCTCCCTTGCCCTATTATCCCAGTGACAGAGAAAGTAAGGGAATTCGGTTTCTTTTAGTTTGGTGGAATGGGCAACTGGAATGGATCCATATTTGTTTCCATTATGGGGCAGAACAACTTTGAGACTGTATTTAGAACTGCCAATGAAAAGTCTCTACTCTTGAGGATTGTAGTTACTTATACGTAACTTATCCAGGAGACCAGGAATGTCATTACAGTAAACAAGTCCATCTTTCTCAGAGAAGAAAGGAACAAACTCTGAACCTCTTGTTTTGTAGAAGGATATTCTTGTACCACTTTGAAGCAAATTCTTCTCACTTAATCTAGAGGCCAAAAGTTCTGCATATTTTTTGTGCATGTTGAAGTCTCTTGCAAGGTCATTTAATTCACCCTGGTTGAAGTGCTTTGACTGTGATGTTGTACCTTCAAAGTGTATATCATCATGATTGTGTGAACTATCACATTGCAACTGCTCAGTCGCACTCTCATCATCTGTAACATCTGGAAAGGACTCGAACACTGGAATTGGAACATCTCCACTGTGTGGGCACTGGTCTGATAGCAGAATCCAAGTTTGGATACTTTAAACTCTTTCTGTTTTTTTCTATTTATACCTATAAGGTGTAAAGCGCAAAAATGGCCATCATGTGAGTGTTTTTTTTGGTTCTCTCTACACCATAGGTACACAAAAACTTAAATTCTTCTTCTTGCCTTTAGACCATTCTCTAAGTTGTGTAATGCGACTAACGCACACAATGGGAGGGGTCCACTCTTTTATCATTCTTTAGGAGACACAGTTTTAAATATTAGAAGCAATTTTGCAAAAACTGTTTAAAGAAATTTATATTGATTTATCTTTAATTTATCCTCTCAAAACCTATCTACGCCCCCACTAACATGAGTATGCCATTTCCAAAAACATCTATACTAATTTTGTAGCTCTATAAACAAAAGTTACAAAAATCGCCCGAAATCGGTTCAAATGTTTTTTGGCTTTTTTGGGCCTCTTATAGGTAATTTTTTCAACTTAAACTGGTATCCTAATATGACCATGCCATTTCCAAAAACACCCATACCATTTTTGTAGCTTAATAAACAAAAAAGTTGTGATTTTGTCTAAAAGTCTAAAATCGAAAACAAAAAACTCAAAATTTATAAAAATTATGACCTGATTGAGCAAAATGGTTTTTAATTTAGTTATCAGGGACCCATTAGGTAGTCAAATCAGTTGATATATCCCAAGAAACCTTTTCACTGTTCCCCATTGTTATTAAACCAAAACCATATATGCAAAAAACACATTTTAATGTAATTTAGTTATATATCAAGCATACATAAAAAAATTAAAACAAAGGTCAATACGGATAAATTTAAAGACAGACAAGGAATACTAGTAAAAAGCGTATGACAGTTTCTTTGTTCTCCTTGAGTGTTGATCATAGTTCTAGGAGATATTCTGCAAAAATAACTGTTGTCTATGCAAAAAAATAATAATATAAGAATGACCTTTTTGACCAGTACAAGGCCAGTAGGGATACTTTATCATAAATATGATTAATGGGTGTTTATCAAATACCCATTATTTTCCTAAATGCAAGATATTTATGGGTTACTAGATCATCGTTGCTGTGAATTGACTTATAAGATTATATGACTGCTTTATGATTTAAAAAGTACGATTTTTCCTTGTTTTGTCTATATCGATTGATGGAATTATGTATCCGTATGGATATTAATAAGCATTAATCAATCCAACCCAGTATCTTTTGAATTAGGGCAATCAAAATTGACCTTCCCCACTCGGGAAAAGTCGAGCCTGTAATGAGCTAACTCCAAAATGTGAAGGTTCTTGCAGGTTTTTATTGGTTTCTTGACCAACATTGTTGCAAAATTAATTAAAAGACTTGATGACTGTTTATTGATTAATAAATACAATGGTCTTTTAGAATATTTCTGTATCATACTTTTTATCATATCATTTGATTTTTTAAATACACAATCGAATTTTTTGGACAAATAATTTAATTATTTTTATGTTTATTCAACTTCTTTTTCCTCAGATGTGTGCTACTCTATTCAAATGACTTACTTCAAAGTTCCCAAGTTTGTCCGTCTACGGGATCATGCCCTCCTGGAGTGTCACTTCCGAATGACGGAGGGGACTCGAGAAAAGCTTCTCTCTGTCAAATGGTATCGCATTGGAGAGTCCGGAAAACTAGAGGAATTCTACTCCTTTCAACCCGGGAAAAATCCTCCCGCTAAAAAGTATTCTCTTCCTGGGATTCGGGTCGATGTAAGTACAAATATATACAAAATATCTTTCCATATTGGGAGGAAAGCTTAGGAGCCTGAAAAGAAAATTATTTGTTTTTTAAAGGGCTTTTGAGATCTTTTTTGTTACATTTTTTTAACCTACATACATGATTGGATTGAGTTGCATCTACATCATAAATGTCCATTGAACATAGGATCTTTCAATACTGATCCTTCCTTCTAGGGAGATTCGAACCTCCAGTTTTATCATTGATGTTTTTAAAAGGGGCTATCTCAGTGGAAGTGTGCTCAACTCTCTATGTTTTCAAGGCGGAGGTTCGACTTCTGAAAGAAAGAGAGACCAATATGGAGAAACCTCATTCAAAATATCCTTGATTCGAAGAATTAGTTTAATGTTTAATGAATACTTATATCCACAGGAGTGCAATTAACCAAATACTAATAGACAAATAAATATTTTGAGCTGAGTTCGTTCAAAATAATCTCACTCTATTCTTATTCTCAGCAGGACCTAGAATTGTATAATCAATAAAGTATTATTCAAATAACATATTTAGAACTCTGTCATATTTAATGCTACACAAAAAAAAGGATAATAAATGAAATATTATTTAGTTTACCAACCCCTCAGCCCATTTAGGTTAGATTATTTCACTTTAGGTATTCTTCTCTGAGTTTGAGACTGGACCATGTCATTAAAGATTGATCTAGGTAGCCTTAAAGTATTTTCTCTTTAGTTTGTATTAAAATGGCTTTGATAGTACAAATAGATTTGGCTTTAAGTCATATAAATGTATAGTCATATCAGTCTAAATCTCCCAGTTTAAAGTAAGGCCATTCAAATATTTTATGCCTATGTCTTTTGATTATACATAGAGGGTGGTAAGATCAAATCCTGCGGGTTTTCAGGACATCCTTTAACAAGGATGACGTCATCAGATCAGCGCAGCTGATTTTTAAGCAGACAGCCAACATATGAGAGATCATTTAAGTTGAATTTTATCATCGTCATGACTGCATATGGAAATCTACAGCCTGTTATCTGGAACGAGCAAGAACGCAGGTGTGCCGTTATCCAGATTTTTGTATAAGGACAACGCCATCAGCAACACCAGGTCTCTAAGCTGCTCGGGATCAACAGAAGAAGGGTTGTTGAGCTCTGGCAGCAGCTGATGGATACCAGGGACCCTCGTGCTGTCGTCGACAGGGCCTTCAGGCATCACACATCTTCGAGAAGGGGTTGAGGGTTAGCACGGAGGTCTACCTTGACGTTATGAAGAAGACAGTCCTTCCTGGATTAAGAAGGTGACCGGGGACAGCCGTGGGTCTGGCAACAGGACTCCGCCCCTGCCATGTGTCCAAGAAGTCTCTGGACTGGTTGGCAGCAAACACATACGACTTCGTCCCCAATACCCACTGGCCCCCTAGCTCCCCTGATTTGAATCCTATAGACTATTTGGTTCTGGGGCTACCTTGAGCGACACACCAACAGACTGGCTCACAACACCAAGGCCGCCTGATCAACTCCATAATGAAGCAGGCAGGAAGTTAGACAGGGCCCTGGTGGTCAAGGCCTGCTCCTCCTTCCGCGCCAGGGTCCAGCGCGTTATCGACACAGAAGGCGGATGTATTGAATAAGCAGAATCTGCACATCTGTACGAGCATTTAATGTCTAAATAAATAAAATTGAACAGAAATTCACGATTTTATGTGTACTTTAAGTTGAGAGAAGAAAAACGCCGGATTTGATCTTACCACCCTGTACATATGCCACATCACTACTCAGATGAAGTCGGTTAAAATGGACTAAACGAAATATAATGGTCTTATAAATCCTTTGACAAAATTGTTTGATGAGAATGTATTGTGTTTTAATGACGATTGTATATTTAACATCATGAGGCATGTAAGGAAGTCTGAATATGAACAGGCACAGTTGTCTTATTCATATATATCATTTTAATATGATGATTTAAAAAGGTGTCAAAATATACGAACAAATATTTCATAACATAAAAATATGATGATCTCTTCTGTTCCATTTGTGGTTGATGAACATTTTTCGCTAGAGGAGGTGTAGTGTATCCAAATTTTTAAGCGAAGTGTTGGGGTTGGTCTATATCTTAAATATTTATTTTAGTTATCTTATCTTGAATCTCTTAAGGAAGTACAATACTTAATTGCATGATTGTCTATTTCTTACAATGATCCTAAAAATATTGAAATGCAAATAACATGAAATGTACCCAAAAAGATTTAATAGCATCAAGCATGATTTTTGTAGGCTTGCTCATGAGGGGTGTTGTGTGTATCCTTGCTTTCGAAGCAACCAGGATTCATTTAGATAGCCAGAACAAGAGATACGATCTTAAAACTCTTTTAATAAATTATGTTGATAAACCTTAGGCCCTTCTGAAATGGGCCATCAAACAAATTATTGATTTCTTTTTGTTACTGCTTCCGTGCGAGAGCTTGAAAAAAGGTTGTTTGAACTCAAGTATTCTTTAGTTTCGGTAAAATATTTAACAATAACGTGTGTTAAATGCCATTGATTACGTTCCTTTAGGATGTTACTAGCTCACTGGATTCTCGTTGCTTTTGGAAATTGAAGTCATGAAGGGTTTTGGTAGGAGTATATTTCTTAATAAAAAATTGTGACCTCCTGAAGTCTGCAGCCAATTTGTTTAAAAAAAGATTACTTTCATCATTGCCACCAGATGGCGGGTCTCTTTTGATATAGTTCATTCACTATAAGCTGATTCTTATTATGTAGAAACATAATTAGCGTTTTCCTTCCATCGGATACTAAAAAAACTAAACCATTGCAAGACCTTTTTATTAATTACGTTCGTTAAGCATTACTTCTGGGTCTGTGTAAAGTCTCCTTAATTAGTGGTTGTAGAGTCTAATTGATCGTTATATAGTCATGCAAATGATGGTCTTAATGATTTCCACATTAGCATGGAGCCGTCCTGAAGGCTATGGATGAGTGTAAATACAATTCCATTGGATTACAAAAGTATTTTCTATTATGATATGAGGTGCTTCAGCAAGAAAGCAATTCTAAATGAAAATAGGGAAAAAGTTAAAACGCAAGTTTTTTATTTCATAAAAATGACGGGCAAATATTTCAGAAGCATTTTACGACCAGTTGCGGCCGTTTTTACCCATGAATGTGTCATTTTTATTTCGATAAGTTAGAATGATTTTCTTTCTATTTGTCATAGGGTTCAATTCCACATGAACCCTCCGATATGATCCCTCAAAGATAGTCCCTTTTTCATAGCCATAAGAACTTTATTCCTTAGCAAATATCAAATATATAATTAGCAATGACCGGAGCGTGTATTCAACTAATCGAAATATTTTACTAATACTATCGAAAGAGAACTTTACCAACTATATCCTAGTGATGGTAACTCATTTTCACAAAAATCCATTAAACTTGAATTCTTGCTGGACCACCATATATATTTCATAGTTATCTGTCGAGATAAGTAAAACCATTCCGATTTTCAACTCTATTGGTTACAAACAATCATATGACAGTAGAAGGAAGTTGATATACAATTTGGAAGATCCGTGAGGTTTATCAAAGAAATATAACTATATAGAAGGGCAATATTAATATTTATTAAGTTCAGACAGTTGCGCTTTAGTAGAATATGATTCCTTAAGTTGAGTGCAATTGCATGTTTTTATATCATTAATTTATCTCCAAGCCCAGACAGACCCAGGAACTGCTTAAAATATAAAAATCTATGTATTTCCTAATACGAATTAGAGGTGATCATGTTTGTGTGAGATATGGAAAACATTGTGATTCGATCAAAAAATATAATAACAAATTCATAAAAAAATGTGAGGAAAATAGTGAGCTTATGCTGCATATAAAAAATCGTAATGGATGCTTTTTGTGATCAAATATATTTTTTATATTATGGTAAAATCCTTGATTAAGCATGTATCTCGCGTCTTTGATCCAAATGAATGATCAAATAAATGATTGGAGCTCATCCACTTTAAAAATAGTTGTATTAGCAACTTGTTCTATCTTCATTTTCGTCGATCAAAGACAAAAATATAATGACAACACCATATGCTTCAGACAATTTATAAGTTGAGACAACTCTTGTTTTGCAGATGGGAAGATCAAATGTTCAGAAAGTCATGTTGAAGAGAGTTAACCTGGACACATCAGGGCGGTTCCGGTGTGAGGTAACCTCACGGATTCGACCAAAGTTTGACTCTCAAGTGAACGAAGAACAGCTCACCGTGCTGGGTAAGTATTTATAAAATATATTATTTTTCTTCGGACACGCAATTTAAAACTTCAGTGATTTTTTTATTCTCATTACTTTTGTCTTGCATATGTTAATATATAAAAATCTCGTTAGGAAATAGTTTTTGTACAGCCAAATATTTTCATTTTTTGCTAAAAACAGTTGTGAAATATTAAATGTATTAGTTGACCCACTTACATAAAAAATCTCAGATAAAGTACTACCAAAAATGCATTCTACGCTAAATGATATAAGAGGTACATATATTTTTTTTACATAAATACATATAAATCTATAGTTTAACTCTACATTATTTGATTATTTTTGTCAATAATAATATTCTATAATCCAATCAAATGTCATATAAAGGATTTATTCCAATTTAGTTGATACAATTGTATGAGTTTGTGCTATACATTCATACAAAAACGTAATAAATAACGTTTACCTTATTTACTGCCTATGTAGTCAAAACTCTCTGATGTTTTGATGACAAGGCAATATCGGATTCTATTGTTTTCATTGACCCACTTTGGTCATGTCGTCCAACAAATATATTAGTAAATATTTATATTTGAAGCGAATGACAAATGAATATGTTCATATTGTATACGTTAGGATCATATTGCGTATAGATCATCGTACAACGACCTAAGATTTATTTCATTTCAATATGTATATATATATATATATATACATATCAGGAAACGGCCTGGGCTCCAGCTGTTTTTTGAACGTCTCGGCCCGGTGTTTAAAATCACCGGGACGGGACTTTAATATATTAGTTCCTTCGTCATTCTGAAAGGGACGACGTATTTTTAGAAAATATTTTTATTCTTTTCAAACAAAATATTTGAGAATTCTTTACTAAAAATACGTCATCACCTTTTTTATAAATATTTTTTTAATATAAAAAAAAATATTTTCTAAAAAAACGTCAGAATGACGAAGGAACGAATATATTAAAGTCCTGGATAAAAAAGTGTCCCGGTCGTTTCCTGATATATATATACACACATATATATCTATATATATATATATATATATATATATATTAGTTAAATGAAATCTGTTGAGGCATGAACGTATAAATACTACTAAGTTTTTTAAAATAAAATTCGAAACATAAACAACGGCAGACTAGGAAAAAATATACGTCAATAGCAGTAAAACATTATGACAGAACATAGTCATAATGCAAATACATTACATTAGCTAATGGCGTCATCTTAATTATGTTGACATCGTCTGATCCGTGGAATCTTTTATATCGTCCATTTAATGGTTGAAGGATTGCAAATCCCATTCCTGGCCATTAAAGTACAAAAATAATTGTCTCCAGTGTTTCATTTTGTTTCTTATTAGGCTTGTGGGATAATATGGACATTTTATAAGCTATGTCTCTTGAAAGCTATTTATTAAAGCAATAAACACTCTTGTAGAATTTTAGAATAACATGGAAATCAGTAAATTGTAATTGAACTTTGTTTACAGGACTTATATTGACACTTTTTTAAATTACAATACCGTTTGTTTAAATATATTATGCGTTTTGAAAAATAATAAATAAGTCATTCTGAAGGATCTTTCATAATTTTATTTAGGTAAAGTTTATATGTTCAAACCCGTTTTCTTTCAGCCAACTAACATGATCAAAAGGTATTATTGATATGGAATACCTACGATAGTCATCAATTTTTTTAAAAATTCCTTTCCTATATTACATCAAAAAATATGTTTATTATCTACAAACGATCTCGGACTTTAGAATATTTATATGACTCTTTCAGCAGTTGAACGACCAAAAGCATACATGTTCATCTTTTTTTTCTTATGAATTCATAAAAAATATAACCTTTGCCTACCATTACTACAATTGATTCATGTGGAGCTCCAAAGGTGTTTTTTACATAAAAAGTGGGTTTTTCATGTTCCTAGAATATTACGTCATAGCAGACTATAAGTAAATCTAACTTTGTAAGGACTCCATCCACAGGAACAAGACTTTTCATATAAATAAGAAGAACATATATTCTAAATATATAATAATAAATATCAAACACTGCTCCTGCAGGGTTCGTTGAGATTGCAAACTATGATTCCACCTTGACCAGAGGTATATGTAATAATGTGGGAAGTTTGCATAGAGATACAAAAAATACATAGAGAGCACATTGAGATAATTACGTGAGTTAGTCAGCTGTTAAGGGAGAGGCCACAAAAAACTATAATATATACATATCCTGGGATATGTAAATAAAAAATAGCAAACGTAAATCAGAAAACTTGATAGTTATATGAACAGTTAAATTGACAGTTGAGCGATTCTCATAAATTTGCTCATTTATTGAAGGTAATAATATCTTTATTAGTATTTTAATATTTCTATTGAAGGAAGGTTGATGCAGGCAATGAGCAGGAATGCTGAAAACATTCATTTGTTGGCCACTTAGCCCTCATCCAAGAGATCTTTAATAATTACAACATTTTTTTAAACACAAAACAGGGATTTAAGAGCCTGTGGTTATGCCCTATTAATCAAAGTGGGTTATGATAGTATGAAAAGTTTACTCCAATATTTTTTTTGCAATTTTGACGAAAAAATTAAGTAATTTTAACATTTCCTTCTTTAAAAAAATGTATATATTTTCGAACTTAGATATTAAAAGATTAAGAGGTTCTTCCGACCCACCTATAAGGACTATGTTTTAAAGTATATAGAGGCTCAAATTCGTGTGTGTGCGTATAAAGTGTGTAGAGTCTTTCCCCCAATCCCCTACAAATGTGCAAAATTATAAAGCCAAAGGTTTTGAATTATCGCTATTGTGTGGTCTGCTCTTCACAACAAGGTTCCGTTTGGTTATGCATGAGGGCATCCCTTCTCCTGCTAAAAGGAAAGGAATAGTATTATTATTGTAGGGATAATAATAATAGTATTATGGGAAATTACCCCCAGGGATTTTTTTGGAGGGAAAAGCTACAATAAGATGGTGGTTGAGAGAGCATCATTTTCTAGTACTAGTAGGAACCATGCATACAAACTCATGGTTATTCATTAAGAAGCTCACCTCTCCTCCTCCTCCGACATACATACAAATATCCCTTTAACTTACTTCTGGGCATTTTTATTTTCTATGTATATTTCTTAACCCTTTAAGAGATGAATAAATGAAAGAACCCTATAACACCATGAATTCACCTGAAAGAGTCAAGGAGTGTGGAGTATCATCCATCTTCCTAAAGCGATATATTTTGGAAAGTTTGAAATTATATAATAATCGTCTTTGAATTTAGAATGAAGCATTACATTCGTTTAGTATATATATATATATATATATATATATATATATATATATATATACATATATAGGATATACATATATCAGGGACACCTTTTTTCGCCGATACCCGGCCGGGCCGGGACTTAAATTTTTCAAGCCGGGCCGGGACAAAATATATATTTTCGTTCCTTCAACATTCTAAAGTCTAAAATTTCCAAAAAGTGACGACGGTTTATTTTAGAAAAGAATCTCCAACAAAAGTGACGTTTTTTTAGAAAAGAATCTCCAAAAAGTTTCTGAAGTGATGATTTTTTTTATTTTTTTAATTACAAACAAAATATTAAAAAAATATTGATGTCCCGGCCCGGTGTATTAAAAAACCTGGACGTGGGGCCGGGACGCTAAAAATAACAGCCGGGACCCAGGCCGGGCCGGGTATCCGGTCGTTTCCTGATGTATATATATATATATATATAGGTAGCTAGAAAATATCATATATTATATCAAACAACTTCTTGTGATTTCATTTGACAAAAACTGAACTTTAATTTTTACAAGCTTACTATGTTTCGAGGAAACATGCCTTTTTGACAATTTTGACTCCCCCCAAAAATGAAAAGAAACTTAGATTCGTTCAATTGATCAAATTAATTTAATTTGAATATATACATATTTGAAATCCCTGAATTTTTTTTTTAAATACCTTATTAATTCTTAAAAAAATGTAACTATCAGTGCCAAAATTGATATACCGATTGTTTGAAAAATGTACCATTCGCGCGCATTAATTGATAGAGGGATATATCAGCCGACCTCTAATATGTATTTGTATTTGAGTTAAATTAACGGCATCTCAAAAAAATATTTTAGTAAAATCATTTAATTAATGTGATTCCTCAGGCTGTATACATGAACGACTATGCAACCTCCAATACTCTGATACATACCAATATAATTTAAGAGTAAGTATGCATTGTTATATAAAAAGATATTGTGACTGCAGTAGGTCTTTCAAGAAGTTTATTAATATTGTCGATGCTTTGTAGCCTGGGTTTTTGTAATAAAAAAAATCATATTCCTGAATTGTAAGCGCTTTAAAAGACTTAATGCTATTTTTTTTTGCATTAGACAAATAATACTTCGAACTGTCCTAAAAAACGCAATTTCAGTTTATATGCAATGTGTTTTTTTGTCTTAGTTTAATATATTTGATTTCGATAAAATAAAAAAGAGTCATAAAAACATTATTTGATGCAACTAACTGATTTGGTTAGTTATTTTCATATTTTTTAATAAATAAAAGAGCATTTCTCTCTATATATAAGGAAATATATATATATATATATATATATATATTTATATATATATAAAGGTAGATAGTGTTGTGTATGACGTCATGATGATGAGATGATCTACACCTCTCTGACGTCATGGGCTACCCACACCGGCTTTCTTAATGCATAAACCTATCCTCTCTTATATTATTATATTCTTATTATCTAGTCACTTAATAAAGGTACTTAATACTGAACACATGTTCCTTTGTCTACGTCTTCTGCTCCCTGTCCTACTGTGATTGGCGACGAGTCTGGGATACCATTAACTATATCCTTCTGTATCATAGGTATCTCCATAAATATACAACATCTGGCGACGAGGATGGGATCCGAACCACGCGTAATATATATATATATATATATATATATATTATTCTTAATCTTTCTGTAAGGAATTTCATCTCAATAAAATGCACAAAAATAACAAAATTGCATTATTTTTAAAAATACCCTAAATTTATTTCTTAAGAAATTTTAATAATATATTTATATATTTTCTAAAAAATTGTTTAAGTAAGTTACATTATATTACTTATCTAACTTTGTACTATAACTTGCAATCAATGATATGGATTTCAACTTACATAAAGAGTAATTTATGTAACTGATGCAGCCTTTCAAACGCCCCTCAAGTTGGAAGCTTCAGGACCTTTGAGCCATTAGAACCTTGCAGTAAATATCTATTTTTTCCTTTGAAAAATATCTAATTCCGAATTCATTTGTTGACTTTGGAATTATATTTTTTTCAAGCGAATGATAGATATTTATTCCCAGGTTATATTAGCTCAAAGCTCTTGCAACTTTTTGTTCGACACATTCACTATAGAATATCTAATAAAAAAACGGAGGTACTTTTTAAAATTCATATAGAAATTATCATAGAATTAACAAAGTAGTTAATTATATGCGTCAACCATTGAGCGCTGTTATATATAAAATATGAATAGAAAACAGGTCCCATATTATTATAAACTATAAACGGAATTAGATATGTATGATATTCTTGGGTTTAAACTTTGAGTTATGAATTGTAATAGAATTAGAGCAATATAATAAATATTATTGTCATAATAGCTCATATATTTTTGGGGTTTCTCTTCGGTATATAATAGTATTCAAAAATCTGCATAACAATAAAAACTATTGATACACTATTTAAATAATAATAAGGGAGCTCGATAGCCGTGCGTGCTAAGGCGTGTTCAACTCTCAATGTTGGGGGCGCAGGTTCGAATCCCGAGAGGGGATGGTCATTTTTGGTCTACCTCATTGATAAGATCCTAGGTTCGATTGATTAATTTTAACGCTATAATGCTTATTCATATCCTATCGGATGCAATTCAATCGAACCATATAGGCAAAAAAAAAAAAAAAACTATAATGTTTAATTATATATACATGTTTATATACAATAACTCTAATCAAATAAAGTCAATTAAAAAAAAAAAAAAAAAAAAAATTTTGGGAAATATATCCATTTTGCTGGACATGGGATGCGTAGAATCGTAGACGAAATATTGAATGACGACTGTTCTTTAGTATGCTGTAAAAATTGATGCAGATTATTTTATGGTTCAAGTTCTTATTGTCATTCTTTGTTTTCCATCTTCAACCTGCAAATGCAATTTATTTAAATTAAACTAAAATAAATAAAGACTACTCAAAACTTTTCTTACAGTACTCCAAATATATTTCAGTCACATGTCAAGGATATTTGATGGAATAGGCATTAGTATATAGATTTAGCCTCTAAAAAAAAGTTAAGAAAAATTATTATATGTGGAATTATCATTCGCAAAATGTAAATTTAAAATTTAGCCACACCGAGTATGATAATTACATTCTTATCATGAAAAGTTTAAAAAGCTCGAACCACGAGAGGGGATGGTCATTTTTGGTCTACCTCATTGATAAGATCCTAGATTCGATAGACTAATCTAATGATTTATTGCTTATTTTTATCCTGTCGGATGCAATTCTATCGCACCATATAGACAAAAAAAATTCGGTTTGAAAGTAGGATGGCACTGTCAAGGAAAAAACGCTCTAGAAATAAATGGCCCAAGATATAAAAGAAAAAATATGATGCAAAATAAAAAAATGGCCAAAATACGTGGGTAGACAAAAATTTGAGTAGAACATGTATTGTACAAACACTATTTTCTTATCTACATTAAGTAATTTGTGTCATATTTTTTTTTGCACTTGTAGTTTTAACTTTAATTCAAAATACTACGAATTATTTTAGAAAATAGATATTTCTTATATAAAATATTACATATAGCTAAATTTATGTCCTATTAGTATAATATATTATAAATCATATTCAAATAGCTGGCACATTGATTGATGCTTTAAAGTTTGAATGAACCTATTGTTATAGAAACAATATTTTCCAGAAAGTGTATAACAGCTAAGTCCATTTGCAACTTATTTGGGCAGATATAAACATATACTTGATGGAGTAAAGTTTTAAAAAATACTTTTTTGTACCCTAAGGTCATCTTTATGCATAATGCTTCCATAAATATTTAAACAAGGTATTATTTTTTTAAACGGTAAAACATGCCAATATATATTATAAGGCTTAAGTCTTGGGATAAAGGGGATGCTCATGCTCCAGCATTTGTATGATAATAGCTCTGCATTTGTAATAATAAAATTGTCTTCTTCTTGTTTGTTGCCTATATACAATAAGTAAACAAAAAAATTGAACTCAGAATTAGTCTAAAGTCTGCATTTACCTACTACATTCAAATTTTTATGGTTCGATAGAATTGCATCGACAGGATATAAATAAGCATTATAGCATTAAAATTAGTCACTCGAACCTAGGATCTTATCAATGAGGTAGACCAAAAATGACCATCCCCTCTCGGGATTCGAGCCTGCGCCCCCAACATTGAGAGTTGAACACGCCTTAACACGCACGGCTATCGCACTCCCTCTGCACTTACTTGCATTCAAATTTATGGAGCTGAGTCGAACAAAAGCTGGATATTTAAACAGATTCCCAACTTGTTCCCTGAACAACGTACCTCCTTTAACCTTTTCTTCCATTCAATCAATCTCTAAGCGTTATTGAAGGCAACAGCCAGGACATTTCATTTATTTTCAATAGTATAGTATACTATATAAACTTTAAGGAAATAGTTGCTTATAGGAGTATCAATACGGACCATAATAATAACAATATATTTCTTTACTGAGAGAGGGAGGGCGAAGGAAATAAATTCCCATGAGCGCATGGGAATTTCTTTCTTTCCCTCCTTATCCATGATTCAGTCTCCCTATATTGTATATTTATTTATTTTTTGTGTGCCCCCTCCCCTCCCCACCTTCTTTGACTTGAAGTGTTGCTGAATCAGAGTTTACAGGGTTCAAAACAAAGAAGAAGCTCCTCAACATCACCATCTCCCAGCATCCATTTTTTCTTTAAATATGTCACTTTACTATATTTCATATAACTTCAACTAATATTATTCTTACATATGCATTAAGTAACTTTATTGTTAATATATATTAAATACACAGCTTTATGATTTTACACCTCTTTTTTATTTTACCTCATACGATTTAAAGATTGATATTTCTTCTCATTTTTTTTCAAAATCTTAGATAACTTACAAGTGTTTGTGAAAAAAATGCTTCGCATTGTGGTTTCTAAAAAAGAGTTGGAAGTTGAACTTGTTGATTTTAGTTCGGAGCTCATATAACTCTTCATGGCTCCCAGAGATATAAAAGCAAAAAAGGTTTCGTGATTGATGAAGGACTGCCCACATTACGAATAGAATTAGACATGTATTAATATTCTTATTCAACATAAAATCCTATTTTTACTACAAATAGTGGCAAAATCATAAAAATATTACGATTTAATTAAATTACCGTCTGTTTAGATGAAATTATTTTCCTTTTGAGTTATAAAAAAGCGTCTAATTTGATATTAAATCAACTAATTTATGATAATAAATCTGTTTCTTATGAGCATTCGTCAATGCCATGTTATGAATAAGCTTTCATGCGTCCAGACGCTCCTACTCTAAGGCACTGATATATATATATATATATATATATATATATATATATATATATAGAGAGAGAGAGAGAGAGAGAGGTTGTCTCTTATTCTTTGATAATCTTTTTTGCAAATCCTTTGTGGCCGAAAAGTCAAGGCTATAATAATATAACTATTGCACAAAATATCAGGGAATCTTGAAGGCCATTAAATTTCTTATAGTAAATATGCAAAGTAGTTACGTTTTTTTTGTTGGAGAAATCTGCAAAAAAAGGTGGAAGTTTATGGTTGAATACTAGGCTAGACTGAAGATGTCCTTCAGCGTTATATGGGCGACTTAAGGAAGGAAGGAGGAAGAGGAGGCAATCATTGGGTCAGTGAACTTTCTAGCCACTTCAAAAATAGATACATACTATTTTGTAGACTAAGGAAGTGCAAAAAGAAAAAAAGTTGGGCGTAATAAATTTTATCTCTCACAGCGAAAAAGGGAGAGAGGCGGTCATTTATTGAAACTATGGCATTGTTTAAATAAGGCTTAAATAACTATATTCTCACCGATTCATAATGCCGCCAAAATATATAAACAAACTCCCTCCTAGTGAATAGACGGCCTAGAGTGAGGTACCGGTCCAGTTCATGGTTTGAACTCTTGCTACAGAAACATATTTATCCTTTATGTATAGAGTCTATAAATACTAAATACTGAAATTTGTATGATAAAAATATGTTAAACTAGAGGCATGTATACACTCAGAGAGTGCAAACCTCCGCCGTCACGGGGTCCTTATGAGCCTTCCGAGGCGAATTTTTCACGACTGGAGCGGCGTAGAGGGACGGGGAGGGTTCCCCTAGACGGAAATTTTGAGAGGAAGACTCTCCCGGCACCCAATTTCACAGCACAGCGACATCTATTGGCAAAGTAGGCTAACTTGAAGTATTTATTAGTATTGAGCTCATTTTGCATCTTAATTCTGCACTCAGAGATGCCAAAATTTAATCACTTGTTTCTTTTGGCATTTTCAACAACTCTACAAAGTTTCATCTGAATCCGTTCCGTACTTTTTGAGTTATACTGTGACAAACAAACAAACCAACGCCAGTGAAAACAATACCTCCTTCGGCGGAGGTAATTATAGAAATATATCAGTATATCAGCTCTTCAATGATTCCTTCAGGATCGGTTATAATGTTTACGAATCTCAAGTTGAATGATTGGATTTGCAAGAACAAAAAAATACAAAAAAAAGAATTATTCAACATTGTAGAACTAATTTTAGGGCTATAATTCCTATTCATACATAAAGAGTATATAATTCCATTGAATTGAATGATAGAAAAGCTATAAAGTTCGTCATACTTATTTATAAAGTTCACATTATTTTAAAATACTTCTTATTTGTTTGGTATTGAGCATACTTGGTCTATTTATGTGATAAATTGCATTTATGTTGTGATTTTCTAAGGTTTAATTCCATTATATTAACAATAATAATTTGGGATCAGAAAAAAGTAATCATCATTAATATTAATAAAAATAATAATACGAGTTGTGTTCAGTTTGCATTGTTTTACACCATGGCTAAGGATTCAAAAGGAATTATCAGAATATGATACGACAAACTAATTAATAGTAATAACATATTTAATCTATGAGTTTATTCAATGGACTTGTAGGTAAATGCCACGGATATCGGTCAAAAGATGCTTTAACAGCTAAGAGGATAAAGTTCTAATCTCTGAGTTGATTACACTGTAGCAGCCATTCATAAATTGAGGCAACTGATATATTTATTGAACGCAGAATACACCCAATACAACAAGAAAAAAAAATACTCTGTAGCCATATTAGTTCGCATTTATGACAAATATATGTTCTTAAATTGGATGAAACAACGAAGTGAAGAAACGAATTATTTTTATTGTACCTCAAAGAGTTTAAATATTAAATCTGAAGGAATATAAAAAAGGGAGGAATCACAAAAATTAATAGAGAGTTCAAGTGATTACTTTATATGAAACATAATATTGGAGATTTCATTTAATATTCCCAAGACCTAAAACACTAAATTGTTCCACAGAGTGGAACAATCATTTTAAGTCTACATACGACATCAAATAACTCTACAACTATGTAGTGTTATTTCTTCTTCGTTGTATCCAGTCATTATTTATACACCTAACTTTTTGTCCTTCACGCTCCTTTTCTTTCGACCAATCACGTCGAGAGAAACACTCTCTGATTGCTGCTATCCTTAATCATAGTGCAGTAATGTAAAAGCTCATTGTTTTGAGAAGGCAGCTATAATACAACATCATAATATATATATTAAAATGGCTGCGTAGATGTAGGCATCCATCCAAATCAACCTCAAAAGCATACGGTAGTAGTTCCTCAATTAGTCGTTACCTATATAGGAGGGAAGAAGAAGAAGAGGAGAAAAAAAGTCTCTAATAAATTTCATTTTTTTGTGGTTTTTCTTATCACTAGATAATACATATGGAATAATATTCATCTCTCTCTCTTTTCCCTGAGTGGAAATTACATATGCTCCGGGTGTCTATACTCATGTATTTATGAATAACCAAGGGACTAAATGTATATTAGAGGGGGAGTGATGGAGAAGCAAGGATGATGGTGGTGGTCTAGTAAACTCCATTAGAGAAGTATGATGATAACAAAAAAACAAACTATGATATACAAAAAACCTCTTAATTCTTCATTTCTTTTTATGAAAAAGTATCCTTCATTTGTCTTACATAATAATAAGGCTCCATTGGGCTCATTCAATATGGACTCATAAGGGATCAAATGGTGAATCTAAATAATAATTCACCAATCTCTGTCCGTCCGTCTGTATGTCCGCACGCTATCTCCTCCCACATTTATGGTCAAATTTGAATTTTGAAGTACCTATGGAATCCTTGGGTCAAGGCGGACCTAAAAAAACTATTTGCCAAGTGATGGGACCAGAAATGAACCAGAAAAATCACCTTTTTATTTTACTACCCTACTTTTTAAGGTAAAGTGAGGAAAAAAGAAAAGAAAAAACGTATCTCATGTGACTTAAAACATATTCTTTGTACAAAGTCAAGCTTTTTATGAGGAATGTTTGTACAAAACAGAAAAATATTGTAACTCATTTGACATTTAGAAAACTTATTTTGTCTCCACAAAATCCATGATACAAATTTTAAGAAACTTATGTAATATGAACATATGGGCGACGTCGGCGCCCAAATATGCGAGTGCCTACAATTCATTATTGGCAAATGGATCTTGGTTGCACCGACCTATTGTATTCTACATTCCAATAGATGATGGTTTTTGGTCCTCAAGGCTTAAATAACGACAGCAAAAAAATATTTTTAAATTTGGGCTCCTGGAATGCCTGCCGCATGGGACGTTGAGAGGGACGCACAAGAAATTGAGTTTTTATGATGATTTAGTAGTCGAACTGATATTTATTTAAAAATATTATGCAAAACGGGTATATCAAATAAAACATATTTTGTTAAAAAATAAGGTTTTTTTATTTAAATTTATTTTGTAACGACTACATAATATGAAGATACGTATAATGTAAGAGTGCTATACATGTATGCCATATTACATTTATTTCAACATTGCAAAGGAAAGTAAAATTATTTTTGATATCAAATCTGACTATTTTCTTAGAATAATTATTAATTACAAAAATATGTTACACTAAATATGATGCCTACCAAATTGTGTAGTATAAATTGCTTACTTTTTAGATATCAATGAAAGCAACCCCAAAATTATAGGCTAAATGGAGCAAGAATGGAAGGAAATAAAGGCAAATACAATTGAATTATTAAAAAAATAAGATATGTCAATAAAAAGTGAATGATGAACGATTAAAAGGAACGATTGAACACACACACACACACACACCATATATATATATATCTATATATATATATATATATATATATATATATATATATATATATATTACAAGATCGAGCATCGCCTTTCAAACAAAGAATATTATATTACAAATATATTTAACTGAATTTGTAATGTATTCATTTGAATATTACATTTAAGAGAGTTATGAATGGATCTGATAAATTAAATTCAAATAAAGTGTATCAGAAGTTTATACCTGGAAAGATTAAAAAAAAGGACCGTGTACATTGCCAGGAGAGCTGGCTTTTCACACCTTCAAACGGGAATACTAACATTTTGTATTGTTACTTTTACCCCTTACATCATAAAAATAATAAAAAATTCTGACCTTTTACTATAAATAAACTAAGCTTATCTTGTATTCTATATACCTTGTGTTATATTACTGATAATTTAAATTGATACACCCATGAGTAGTTAACAAACGAATCCTGAACAATATTATCAAGGTCCAATGATACCGTATTAAACTTTACACGTTAAGAAGAGATATATGTATAAATTGGCCAAATATATATTTACTTATAAAACACTTATTTAAATTTAAAACGTCATTTGTTACACCTGTATTATTTTCCTACATATTTTCGTATAGAGTGAATTCTCTCTCTCTATTTTATTATATATGAATCTCTCTCATTATATATATATATATATATATATTATTGGCAATAACTTTGTAGCAATATATATTTCTTCTGACATTATTTTTGGTGGTCCTGAGTGGAGATATCTTTTTCCTTTTGCCTCAGAGGAGTTTTTCTCATGGCAGGTACGTGAGGGAAATATTAATAGGAAAGTGGTGACTTTTTCTAATCATTATTGAAAAATGTTAGAAGAGTAAAGATAGAGTTATTAAGTTAGATATAGTGAGTGAATTGACATTAATAGCTTATTGCATTAAGGGTGGACTCTATATTAAAAGGGGGGGTTCTCTCTTACATAATAATATATAGAAGCGAGTTTTTTATCAACAAGAATAAAAAAAAGAAGTAAATATCTTATATAAATAAATAAAATGCTTTACGGATTGGCTTTGCTGCTGCAGGCTCAATTTATCTTACTTCTTCTTTTTATTCTAAAAGGAAATATATTTTCCTATCTTTTCAATGCTTTAAAATTAGATTTCATCTCATTTCAGGGTGTGAATAAATGTGCACATGGCGTTTATATGTACTTTGTATGTAATGTATTCATTTCTTATTTATCTTTCTTAAAACATACTTTATTCCTCCAAAGGAGAGAGGGGGGAATGGGTTCGAAGGAAGGAAGGAATGAATGGTCAGGTTTTTATTTTGATACAAATGAATGTAACTAAATTATAGAAATGCGTGTGTGCTGGATTATTTTTTTTCACACAGACACAAATTACATTGCTCTTAAGTGTATGAAAAGAAGAAGCTTTTCACCTATGTGTGTATTAAAAAAAGAATGTAGGGCTTTTGAGATGATAGAAGGGGGTACTTGTAGTGGTCATTAAAAATATAATTATTATTCATGTCATCATTTGTATTCATAAGCGAGTGGAGGAGGGGAGGCATACTTATCCCCCTACCAACCTCACCTACTACTCAACCTTATGATTATGCGTTTTATGTAGATTTTAGTGGGTTTAAAGACACTTCTTCGCTGTAAGATTGATATTTCTTGTATCAAGTATATAAAAATGACTTAGATTACCTCTAAGCCGTGGCGGAGTGGCCAGCGGGAGTACCAGGACTATTCCCGGTGGGCCGCTGGCCTCAAGAAACATAAGCGGCCGTTGACAGCCTCCCAATGGCATATTGGGGCCTGTATAAGGCCGGCGAGGGCATAATTGTCCCGGTGGATAAATTCTTCCCACTCCGTTCCTGCCTCTAAGTCATGAATATACAATATGTATGTGTTGTTCATGTAATACTGTTTCTTTATTCCAACATTCGTTAAATTTCACGCATACTAAAACTTAATTCCATTGATCATACAATTTTTGCTTTTCCTTTCCCGAAATAATTTATACGATATTTACATGCTGGAGTTCGAAAACTAGAAGCATTTTGAGTACAGGAATATTATCAAACGTATTTATGGACGTATTTTTCACCAAACGTTGAATTGATGATTTACAGGTCGATTACGTTGACCATAATTGGCTTACACTCTTAAAGTTTAGGTCAAAGACTCACCACATTTGTATTATTTTTAATAATTTGCAAGTATTTCTCGAATACTGCACTGCTCCATGAAAAAAACGACAATTATTTAAGTGCTGTCAAAGAAAACATAACAATTATGGCGTCGAACTAGAAACGTATCAATGTAAAATGTGAGCGTTCATATAAAAAATCTTTACTTATACACCCTTTAAGTTTTTAATAGTATTAATTAACAGTCAAATTATCAATCGTTCAATATTATACATTTACTGAGTAAAAAAAAGCAAATATGTAATTCGATGCCTCCAAATAGTTCATTCATTTTTTCGTTGTACTTATGAATGGAAAATATATGATTTATGTTTCGACAACAGAATATTTAAACCTTCGCTCATACGTCTATGACAAAATTTATTGTTTACTGCAAAATGTACTGCAGCAATTAAATACAAATATACACATGTAAATAATAAAATGAATGCTTCAGTATCATCACTACAAAAAATGTTTAGAAATAAAGCAAAACAGGGACTGTATTTCATATATATATATATATATATTAAAAACATCTCGCACTAAAATCACCAATAAAATTGCAAAATATGTATAAGTACTTCTCTTCCTGTCTGTTGTTCACTATTCTTATAATAATTGGTTTCCAGAGTTATAGGTTTAAGTTGAAAATACTGTATCCTCTAATAGTATTTCCTAGTCCATACAAAATGTTTAGCAATTAATATAATGGTCAAGAGATTAATATTTTCTGTATTCTTTTCAACGTCTGCATAAGCTGCCCTGACAACTAACTAATCATGGCTCTAGGATATATGCAATTAAATGTTATATTCCAGAAGCAGACCAAGGATGTCCTCCGGTCATGATAGTTAATTATTCGAATAAAGTATCAGCCGAGTTGTTTAAAATCTACACGATAAATGTACAAACTTTTAAAGAAAGTTTTATTATGTCCATAAGGACAAAGAAACATCTATTAGTTCATTCAGATTGGTCTAACAAAAGTTTAAAAAAATACCCTCCAATTAAAGATTAAGATTATATATATATTTATATATATATATATCTCTAAATATATATATATCCGAATTATCGATTTGTCGTTATTTCTAATCGTTTGTTGTTCATCGTTCGTCGTCCACGAACGATGAATGACGAACGACAAAAATTTTGACGAACGACAACAAAAAATTATTATCGTTCGTCGTTCGTTTTTGGGACCCAAATAAAGACAAAGACTTTTCTTTTTCATGAGAAAAATTTCCATTAAAAAAATCATCACTTTTTTCAGAATGACGAAAAAAACCATACTTTCTAAAAACACGTCGTTATATTTTCAGAATGACGAACATGAACGACGAACGATTCAATCTTAAAACGACAATGAACGACTAACATAACTTCTGGTGAACGACAAACGAACGACAATTTTTTTGCAAACGCAACAAATCTGATATATATGTATATTTATATACATATATATATATATATATATATATTATATATATATATATATATATATATATATTATATATATATATATATATATATATATATAATATATATAGATATAATTATATATATATTATATATTATTATATATATATATATACAGGCTTGTTGATCGGAGTTATTTCTGATCGGCGATCAATAGCGATATTTTTTTTTAACGGTTATAATTTTTTTTTCGGCTATCAAATATTATAAGACAGTGTAAGATATTAACTACACTAAAATACAAGACAACTAATAAATAAATAAAAAATACTCTCGACAGTTGCTTTAAAATAATAACATGAATGAACATTGTAGAACATATTATTGTCAAGAGAGCAATATTTGATCGCTGATCGGAGTATCGAAAAAGGTCTGATCTTATATCTTTTGATCGTGAGAAAATCACTAAAAAATAGCGATCCGATCAATTTGTATAAAATAACGAAAAAGAAAAGAATGTTTGTAATAAGGATTTTTGAGAAAAACTCTACATTTCTTAAGACTTAACTAGCTGTCACATTGACCAAAATCCATTCCAACAACTAATATTTGTTTAGAAAACACAAAATACAGACTAATACTAATAGAAAAAGCCAGTGTGTGCTATGCTGATATATTTTTTTGTCCTAAAATATACTGACAGGCGACTATGTAGAAGTCATTGTTTTGGAGCTCATAGGCTATGGGAAACATTTATTCTGGCATCTCCTGTCTTAAAATAGGCAGACATATGTCAATTGTGGAGCCAGAGTTTTGGAGTTCATAGACTATGAGAAACAATCATTCTGATATTTTTGTCCTAAAATATACAGACAGGTGCCTATGGAGAATTCGTTATTTTGGAGCTCATAGGCTATGGGAAACAATCATTATGTTGCTATATAAAGATGAATACTTATAAAGCAGTGGTTCCCAACTAAATTCGGCTCGTGGACCCCTAACGGTCTTCAGGCACTTTCCGTAGACCCCGCCTCAATTTGTCAAAAACGCGAATTTCAATTTCAATGCGAGACATCTACGAAGTACAATTATATTTTATTTTTGACTTATATCCAGGCTTGTAAGCGTTCAGCGTTAAAAAAAATAGCGTTCGGTTCAATGTTTTTGCGTTCAGCGTTCCGTTAGCGTTCAGTGACGACATTTTTAGAAAAGAATCTCCAGAAAAAGTGACGACGTTTTTTTAGAAAAGAATTTCCAAAAAAGTGAGGACGTTGTTTTTAAAGAAAAGTGAGGACGTTTTTTTAAAAGGAAAAAAGTGACGACGTTTTTTTTTTTAGAAAATAATTTCCAAAAAATGTGATGACGTTTTTTATAGAAAAGAAATGATCATTACACGTGGACCCCCGGCCAGACCATCGTGGACCCCAAGGAGTCCACTGGACCACTGTGGGGAACCACGGTTATAAAGGTTTGACAGTATATACATTAAATTCTTACTTAGAATTAGTATTACATGGGTAATTTTTTGTTGATCGCAATTAAATTGATCGGATCGCTGATGGGAAAAATCCCTGATCGTTATATCGCTATATCGTAAAGAATTTCTGATCGCTATTTTTTATCGGATCGCTATTTTTTTCCTGATCTCTCACAAGTCTGTATATATATTTATATAATACTTTCGCACCACAAAAAAGTAGTACGACAAAAGAACTCTTAGTTCCATCAGGATGACTATTATGCATGACAAACAAGTATTTCAAGATTTGGTTTCGTTTTGAATCTATTATTTTGCTGTCATACATTATGCTCTGATATATTAAACATTAGAATTTATACATAAGAAAATGTCTTACAAGTAAATAAATGTAGCCCAGATGTATTTCAACGTAATGCTGAATTAACACTTGTCGATACACTTGTCAAGTTGTATGTACTGCATTTAAGTCGGATGTAGAGTTTCGAATATCAAAATAATAATAATAATTTATAGACATATTGCTGATTCACATTATCTCATATTTCTCAAGGATAATACTGAATAAATAACAAGTGTATGCATTTACTGCAATTGAAGTACATAAATTACCTCCATGAGGATATTAAGTCGTATATATATATATATATATACAAATTAATTTCATTTACTTCAACAATATCTTGAAGGGACGCAAAGAGTTTGAAACAAATTATTATTCTTCATTTTAAATTTTAAAAAATATTCTCACCATTGTATAAATACTTAAAACAACCTCTATATAGAACTAAATTTACCTTCATAATTAATCATGAGGCACACTAATAATGTTTTTAGCTTGAGTCCTTATTTATTCTCAATAACAATAAGCAATACAGGATGCGTGGACAAAATTTGCCGCTTCAAAAAACCTACGCGTTTTTATATAAACCTTATTAATGAAATCAAAAATAATATCTTTATTAGGATATAGATCAGCTATCGATTCAATGTAACCGACGTCTGCGGTCAAAACACGCTCAATAAGGCTATAAACCAAGAACATGTATTTTTGACCTTCGCTCCTTCTATCTCCCTAAATTCCTCCTTGATGCAGGTGATGAGAGACTGCATGGTGTTATGTTGTTAGGAGCGGTGAATCATGTTCTTCGCATAGGGTCCGACAAAGCAGTCCAACGGGTTCAAATTCAAGACCACAAAACGACCTCCAGAACCAATAGATAGATGTCTGTGTTCACCTTGAGGCCGGTCTAGAAGATGTGGGGCGGCATGAATTGACCCTTTTTTGATACAACTCCAAGACAATTGGCCAGAAAGCTGGTTTTTATGACCAACTAGGACGTCTCTGTTGTTCACGGCAATCCAGCGATGATTCTGGGAGGAGCTGTAGATTTGATCCTGAACAAAATTATTTTCATCAGAGTATAGCCATAGCATGTTCAACGACTTTGGGTTCTTCAAGATGTTCATTAGCCTTGAGACGCTGTAACCCTTGAGTTTTTTCTAGCAGAAGTTGGGCTGCCTGACGCCTGTAGGACTTGCATCTTTAATCCTCCTTCACACAAGCCCTTACTGTCGACTCGACCACAATGGAACGTTTGGGTCCTCTTCGATGATGTACCTGACCTTGTTAATGAAGGTCTCATACAACCTTGTACTTTTCATTTTCTTGTTCTTTTCAACAACGTCCATCGAGTCTAATGACTCCTCCAGATGCTTCCTGAGACGTCTGACCGTTCTAACTGACATTGAGAAAACGCCAGAGATTTCAGCATTGCTTATTTCATGTGATCAGAAAGCATAATCTGGATAGCAGTGCCCCACCACCTATAATCAAGTATTGCAAAAAAAGCTGACCTTTCGCTTTCCAAGTCATTAAAAACATCTGCAAGCGGGAAGAATAGCACTGTTATATATTTTTGATGACGTCACAATGTTTAGTCCTTCTAAATTGGTAGGCATATAATTAAAGTAGTATACTGTTTTATAAAATAATAATAATGGGCAATTCCAACTTTAAAGTTTCTTTGAAATGTTTCTCTTTGATGAATGCCTGTTTTTCATGAAATACGTGATGTGAGTGTTAGTTTAGTTGTAATCATGTTGCCCTGGTCATAAAAATTAACCTATGAAACAAAAACAAAAAAGTTTTCCTCCCTTTTTAAAGTTTCTTTATTACTTATTATTCTTTTCATTATTTTTTTATTTACAAATTGTTCAAATTAAAGCATCTTTAAAAATGAGGTTATTTTTCACAACAACAAAAACTTTTTACTAAACAAAAAGAAAGTTTGATTAATGAAGAAACTTGCAGACTTTCTAAATGAAGTGAAGAGGCAGGGAGAAATAATATATTTTTCTTCTTCTTCTTCGAGTTGTGGAACTGTTTCGCCTGGTTTTCACCTTGATTAGAAAGGGTTGTTCAATGAGTAGCTTCTAGATAATATAATAAAAAAATAACAACAAAACATGTTTTTTGCCGCCTTATTATGAACAAATAGTTAGGTATCTTAATTTCCCAATCAAGTCAGTAACTTGTATCTATAAACAATAATCAACACTTTATACTATCATTGAAAAGTATTATAAAGATGTTGAGATAACATCAAAGACTATTTTTATGTCCTGGTAGGTCATTTGCAATGGCTTCGATTCTTATAGTACTTTCTTGTAAAATTCTTCGTTGTGGATTCAAGTACAGTTATCACAGGGTAGACAATAACATCATAAAAACATATATTCCTTTTTCTGGTGGCATGAGATATTTGCTAGCTGGTAATGTATCCCATATTCGAATAACTCGAGAGAGTAGAGAATGAGATAAAATTGAATAAAGTTCCAATTATCTATTGTATATAATTTTTGTCAAATATGTAAATATTTTTATACTCAAATGACGTTGCCATTATTATCTACTAAGATTTCATCCTTGTATATCTTGATACTTATCCTTTTGCAAATATTGCCTTGCAATATAGATATTTACCTAAACCAAAGGGACAACATAAAGTTTCATTACTACAATCCATACAAATAACTCTCACGAGGTAAGTTCCTTTTTTGCAATGCTCTTGGTTTTATTTAAATAACAATATTTACTGAATAACACCTCATGAGATATTTTCCCTCAAGGCCTTGAATTACTTCATAATTATCACCTCACAATTTAGCAATCAATACTAAGAGGAGAAATATTTTACACAACATTCATTAACATTATATTTGAACATCCAAAGATTCAAGTAAATATCTTGATCGACCAGGTACATTAAAATGTCAGTGTCATGCTGAATATTGGATTTAAAATCGTTTTGGTGATTTTTAATATATTGGATCAATTAAAATGTCTGTTGGGGTTGGAAAGAATAGATAAAATTTAGGTTTTAAGAAATATACATGCTTCCAAATTCGAGAATAAGTATCTGTATTATTGTCTAATTTAAGCTATAAGAACTGTTTTTTATATAATAATTGTATTTTTTTTTCTTTTTTTTTCTTCGACTTTTGATTATATTTTGTGTATTAAATAGAATATATAAATAAACCTTTTAGTTTAAAATTATTACACAAAAAAAAGTCATCACACATTAATCATCACAAGAAAACACATACAAAACAATAAAACAAAGTAAATGAACAAAAGTAAACATAACTTAAAATCAGAATCTTTTGTAACGTAAAAGTTGCTCAGGTCGATCTTTGCATTCTCGGCGCTTTAGGAAGGGAAGAATTTACCAGGTCACCCGCGAAATCCAACGTCCTGCCGAAATCCTGGAATACTGATGCAGAGGCAGATAGCGAGACCGCCCCTGATATCATAATGACTCTGAGTCATTTCTCTGACCAGATATCCAGAGGCTAAGCGCTCCGCCAGAAGGCTTTTACAGCTTGAGAGTGCACAATTCCAGGCCCTCGTCTTGACGGGAGCCTTGCGAATACGTGGGTGAAACCGAAAGAGAGCAATATGTTTGTCTTCTAGTTTAATATTTAAACTATAAGTCCCTCAAATCTGTGAGTAAGGATTTTTTTAAATGCATTCATTTCCAACATATGTACATATAGCATCGAATTTTAAGCTCCCGATTTCTCTTGGCTGATGTCAAGCCTCCATAACGTTACGTTTATTTTTAAAGACCCATTTGACTTTTATATAATTTTCCTAAATTTTCTATTCTGTTTTAAACGAAATGTGTTTAAGGAAATTTAATTCAAAATAAATATTTTCGTATCGATATGATTGGATTGAGTTGCATCTGTGAAGACATAAAATATCATAATGCACTATCATGAGTCCATCGAAATAGAATGATCGATGAGGTCGATCAATTAATAATATCGGTTGTACATATATTTGCATTAATTTTGAGGTATTAATAGTATAGCTAAATAGATTTTTTTGTGCTTATATGGTTCGATAGAATGGCATGCGACAGTATATAATAAGCATTCTAACATTAAAATTGGTATATTCATGAGATAGGATCTTATTAATGAGGTAGACTAAAAAAAACTATCCCCTCTCGGATTCGAACCTCCGCCGCCCCAACATTGAGAGTGATACACGCCTTAACGTGCACGGTTTATTACACTCCCTTGAGATGTTAAATTTAAAACTATTATGTATTTTTACGCAATTACTGTCTGAAATAATGTTTAAAAAATGGATATTCAGGCTAAAAGAAGTCAATCTAATAGTTTTGAGGGGATCCGGAACAAAATCTAATAAAAAATACACCTACTCTCATTAAAACTTCAGTGCGCTATGAGAAAAAGTTTTTCCAAATTCAATCACTTGGAGACGAGGAAGTTGACCCAGGTTCTTGTTTTATGATTAAATGCTCCCATGGCTACTACTGACTCCTTTATGACTCCAATGGGAACTCAATAGCTTAAATATGCATAAACGAAAGAAAAAAAATACTTTAGAAAGTATTCTTAAGAACACATGACAATAGAAAACGGGTCTTTAGTCAACTTAAAATGTTACGTTCAGAGATCATAGAAAGCAATATATAGTTTTGTTTTTTCCTCATGACGAGATGAAATGTGCATGGATTTCGTTTTATAATCGAGCAAGTTTTATGTCGTGGGTCAATGATGACCAGCTTACATCACTTGAGGTAAAAATAAGTCGCAAAGACTGATTTGACATAAAGGAGGCCTCCCAATATTTTATAATTTAATTGTAGAACACCTCCAAAAATCATGGTCCTATTACCTTAAGTGAAACGTCAGAGGTTATAAAATGTTAGAAAAATTAAAACCAAAAACAAACGAATCTGCTGATGTAGTAATGCGTTCATAAAAATGCGGCAGATATGTATTTGTAAAGCTCTTTTATTCAAGTAATATAGTTGACAATATAACACATCTGATTCAGTTTATACATTGACTAAAGCTTTCTATGATCCAACAAATGTCGTCAATAAGAAAAATAAAGCCGGTTAAATTGGCTAATACTTTTTGGTCCAAGTATTATTTCCATATTACATTTTTATTTTGTTATTAGTTTCTCTTGAATATGCTTATAAACTGAAAATATGTATCCGTATCTACTTATTATTGATTTTTATATATGAAAGCTTTTAATACTATATAGAAATGGTAGAAAGAGATTCCTCAGTTAATAAAGCTGATTTTTTAATTTTTCTTAATTTTTTTTAAAGAATAGTTACTTAGGATGCAAACCAAAAACACCGATGAGCCCTTTTATTACATACTTTTAATTATAAAAATTTTAATAATCCCAACATGTAAAAAAGGACAGCTATCTTTGACAATGTAAAAGCCCTTAAAGTACAAAGGCTGGTCAATAAGTCCGTGACTTTTTGAATTTCCCGCCCTATAATTAAGATGGCGACCACTGCTCCTGTCAACAGCCTCTATCAGCTGACTCCTGTTAAGTTTGAACACGCTGGGTCTTTTAGTAGTTTGTGTGGTGACAGTCTTTTAAAGACAAACAACTTTGGTAATTGTGAAGAAATGGAGTGAGTTTTGTGTGTTCAGCAAGCATTATTTTGTGGACAAAAAACATAATTGAAACAAAGGCTAGGCTTGATAAATAATGTCAATATAAATGGTAAAAATTGGTTTACAGATTTTTTTGTGGTCGTAAAAGCACGATCGATGCCGAACGTTCTGGACGCCCAGTAAAGTCGCTACACCAGCAGCAATTAAAAAGTTCATGATATGGTGTTGTCCCGATCGGAGATTGAAAGTGCGGTAGATTGTGGATTGTGATATGTAAAAGCTATGGGTGCCGCCCACGTTTGTTCACAAATCGACCATAAAAGCAATTATGTGACAACTTCGATGGAATGTTTGCGTTTTCAACCGCTTAAGGACATGTTTTCCACCGATTTGTAACAGTAGACGAAAACATGAATACACCACAACCTCCAAAGTCCAAGCAGCAGTCAAAACAGTGGGGTTTGACTTGTGAATCGGTGCCGAGGAGGCCAAAGTGGGTTTTGTCAGGGAATAAAGTCATGGCACTGTTTTCTAGGATGCAACGCGTGGGATTGACCTCAATCAATGACGAATATTATGCCAACTTTTTGGACCGATTTAATGAAGATTTAAAGAAAAAGACTGCATTTGGCCAAGACAAAAATTGTTTTTTCATCAAGACAATGCAAGAGTCTATACGTGTTGTATCCATGGCGAATTTTACCGAATTACACTATGAATTGCTCCCTCATTCGCCGTATTCTCTGGATTGAGCCCCGAAGTGACTATTGCTTGTTTCCGAACCTTAATAAATGGCATGGTGAAAACTAATTTTATTCAACGATGAAATCATCTCGCAAAACAAAACATATTTGAGGACCTCGAAAAATTTATTTTTTCGGGAAGGGTTAAAAATTGGAGAAAGTTGGAATAAGGTATAGACTCAAAGGAGACCTTGCGAAAAATAAAATACTTTTTTATCAAAAAAATACCATTTCTTTCATTTAAAAAGTCATGGACTCATTGACCGTCCTCGTATATGCAAAAAAAAAATACTCAGTAAAATGACAAAAGTTTTATCTTAGCACAAGCACAGTAAAATCAATGAAGAAAATAATTGGTCTCCCAATTAAAAATCAACTTTTACGCTCAAGTATATTTTCAAGTGTATTTTCATGGTTAGTAATGTTTTCTTGTTTTTGGGCTCCTTTGGGTCAAGGGAGAGAGTTCTTTGTTTTCATTCCAAACTAACTTCAAACTCCTGAATTTGTTTTATGTGAATGTGAGTTTCGACGGTGGATGGAGTTAGCTCCTGTCCATTCAAAAGTATAAGAAATAAAAAAGTTACTAATTTGAAAAAGGGTAGACAGAATCTTGCCCCAAGGGGAAAGAGGAGAAAGATGATAAGCCAAGTATGGAAGTTGTTTAGGGTGAGCTCATGACTAAACTAAAGGTGAAAATATAAGCAGAAATATAGTTTTATTAGATTTTTCTTCATCTATAACTTAATTTTAATTCGATATATTTTTATATTAATATCTAAATATATTAGGAGGATTGGGCAAGAATTACGCTTAAAAGAGCCTACAACAAATATTTTATTGATTAGACGTTGTAGCATTGAGGTACCATACTCTTATTAATAATAATACTTCGACATTGGAACCCTCAGACGGGTAACTTTTCGCCTATCTCGATAGGGGAAGGCTTCCAATAAAAAAACTATCTCCCCGTGTGTGAAGGAAAAGGGATCTCCTAAGTGCAGAGTCAAGGGAAGTGCAATGCAGGCAGGGGATATGAAAATACGTGGTCCAAAAAGGCGGGACTCTTGAATCTTCAACACGTAAAAACACCAGATCATTTTTAATTATTATAACCAAAACATTGAAGTCACCTGAATAAAATGTTTTGTTGAGAGTTGGCAGAGTTTTTGTGAGCTTTGTGATTAATTTATTTTATAATGCATTTACTTGTTCTTCTAATAATCCATTGAGATCCCCACCTTATTTGTATGGGAATGTTTTAGTCAATAACAATAATAATGTAATATGTGCTAAGGAGGGATGTAGAAATCTCGTCATCAACGGTCTGGGCATAAACGACTTATATAACAAAACCGCATAGAGTGGGTTTTTGTGCTTATTTATCGCATATTTTCAAATTTTGAGAGGATTGACCTTTATCAGGAAAAAGTTTCCACAAGAGGACTTTTTGTGGACTCTTAAAAAAACAGCTGTCACTTTTATCCAGAAATTACTTTAACAAATTATTTATGAGCTTTTTTTACTAAATTAAAGTGTCATTAGGGCGCATGTTTGACTTTTCACGAGAGGGGAGAAGGTCAGTCCACTCATTGAAGAGCTCCTAGGTTCGACAGACTAAAATTTACATGCTAATATGCTTATTAATATCCAGTCGGATATCCAGAAGGGGGGGGGGGGGATCTAGCCAAAGTGCACATTTGTTGTTTGGTTAAACAACCACATTAACAACGAAGGCTTTCAATCTTTTTAAGAAACGATCTATCAGAGTTTTACATGAATATGCTGGTATTTAAGTTGATGTAAATGGGTTGTAGCTAGGGATAGGAGAAAAATTGTACTAACAAATTCACCAATAAACAATATATATGAATATATATATATATATAACACTTATTCTTTTTTACGTCCGATAGTCAGAGATATGCTTCTTTAAAGCGACATATATATGAGTATGAATCTCTCAGAGTATGAAGAGTTGCCTTATTCAGTTAAGTTCATTTAACCTCAGTGATAAGATCTAGGTTTGATAGACTAATTTACACGTATATATGCTATTCAATTCCACAAGGATACTACAATCTATAGAACCAAATAAGCAAAAATGATAAAATAAAGTTAGATACAAATGTAATTTAAAAAAATATTTTTTTTAAATCCTCCTATGTTGAGGACTGAAGACTCCATAGGCTAAATAGCCGTAAGTTCTCCTTCGAACTGTTCCCAAGAAAAAGAAATGTAGCTTTCAGAAGAATTAAGAAATGACCTACTATATTCAAATGCCCTTATTGTCCAAAAACTACGAAATCAGAGAGATCCGTCTTGATTCGCATCAAGGTATATGCCGTTCCACCTATTATGCTAAAATTATATACAAAATTTAACGATCAATAGGCGGTGCCCAGCTGGCAAAATATGTGTTGTCCATAAACTTAGAATCGTATATATTACTCTTACTCTTGGAATGGACGTGAGCATGCGTATGGTTTTCCTTCAACGCCATTTGTTTGTGCAATATTTATAAGATAGACCTTTATTAGGAGGAAAACTAAACATATAAAAATATATTTGCTTATAATTCTTGTCAAAATAGGGGCCAGGCAATAAGGAAAAAGAGGTCAATACTTTTTAAAATGATTTTTATTTTGATATTTCAACACACACTATATAATTACAGTATATAAACAACACAAGTGGGTGTATTACTTAGTACTAGGAAATCACTACTACTGTTATTAAATAAATAAGCATTTTCTCATCATGAGTTAAAAGTAGGATTCCATTATTCCAAAGACAGGGTTGTTGTATGATTTATTTCGGAGTTCATATAACTCTAGCTTTAATGGTACTGATATAAATATACACCTTTATAAACAAACAAACATGTAATAAAAAATTAACGAGCTACTTTTTGTAAAATGAGATGACGACGCTTAACCTATGTAAAATCAATTATCGTATCGATAAAACATCATATTTCAACGGCCTTTGTTCTAGCCTTCTTAGAATTCCTCCTAGATAACAAAAGGATTGAACCCCAATTCTTTAATAACTTTATATGATATTTATATACACATATATTTCATTTAAAACAAATTTCCATGGGCGTGAATGATATGAAATTGCCTCTTGTTTGCAAAACTCGTTACGTTGATTCTCAACCTGTCGTTCGGTGAGGGAACCTTATTTTTGTACCTTTGTTTCCTTCACCGCTTGTAGGATGTATGCTAAAAATAGTATATTGGTTTTTGTTCCTTCCTTACCCGGAAGGGTCAAGGACATTCTTAATATAGCATTTTGAGGAAGGTGCGTCTCCTTATATATACATACCAATCCCACTGTATCTGGGTGAATGTGGTACACATTGTGAAAAGAACCAAAGATGATATTGCCAATGGCTACAATCACTGACTTAATAGGAAGATAGAAATATACAATGAATAATATTTAGAGTCATGCATTTATGTAAATGTATACAATCTATTTGTCTTTCTTGTATAACATCAATTCATTTTATAGTACAATATATGGCTTAAATTCATTCTAGAGTCTTTGAAAATACTTGAAAAAATAATTATATTTTTTATAGACAGGGGAAAGTTGTATAAATTGTGTCTTGTAGAAGATGTAGAAGAAGTATGTAAATTAGCACACAGGGGATCCCTAGTAGGTCGCGCATAATCGAATGACAGATACGTATATATATATATATATAGATATATATATATATATATATAGGAAACAATTTCGTACCTTTTTTATTTTAAAAAAAATTCTCAAAAAAAGTGATGACGTTTTTTTTAATAATTTTTTCTAAAAAAACGTCGTCACTTTCCGAAGGACGAACGAACGAAAATATGTAAGTCCCGTCCCGGGACGTTCAAAAAAAGCCGGGACCCGGTCGTTTCTATATAATTATATATATATATATATATATATATATAATAGATATATTATATATATATATATATATATATATATATATATATATATATATATATATATAGTGGTTGTGTACGGGTTAAGTACAATGAAATAATAAATGATAAGAATCGATAGGCGTAGGACCTTAAAAAACATTTTTAGTTCTTTGACATATACTCAGCGATGATTCATTTTGATGCTGGAAAACGAATATCTAATTGAAAAAATCTCTAGCATGTTAGAAATCGACGTCAACTGGTGTCAAAAGGTTCGTTATGAAGCAAAACTTTTTTGTTATTACTATTTGAAAAAGAATTAGTTTACTAAATTAGCTAGGATCAATTTATGACTTTGGATTTTTTGGAAATTTTTCGTTTATATTATTATATAATGTTATACTTCCCAGCAGTGCCATTTTCGGAGAGACTTTCTCCCAATCTAAACTTTATTGCGAAGGACAAGACAAAACAGAGCTTCTAGCAGTAAATAAATAGTGTAATATAAATAATGTTATTCTGTTAGATTGTAAATAAATAAACTTTTCGTAATTATTCTCAGATAACGCAATAATTATAAGTAGTATAGGCGGTAAATTCGGTGGACCATATGTGGTGGGGATTTTACATGTTGACTTTCCATAGTGTAACATTTTTCGGTCGGGGTAAAAAAAATATTTTAATTTTTCGGGCCGAGCCTTTGGTTCAAAAATTTTATATCTTAACTATATTATCAAAGTCTGTAAAGTTTTTGGAACTTAATTGCGGTAACTAACTTCAAGCCGAAACTTAAAGCCTGGTTTAAAATTTATACCCGATACATACGAGGATGCAGTGGAAAAGTAAAGAGCCTTCTTATGAGAAATTTTTTGAAATCCAATTTTTGAACGGAACGCAAAATTGAACGGCGTTCCGCGGAACGGAAAGAAATGAACGGACGATGAACGGAACGGGGAAAAAGTGGAAAGCGTGCAAGCCTGTATATATATATATACAGGGTTGTGAACGGAACGTAAAATGAACGGCGTTCCGCGGAACGGAAGAAATTGAACGGAACGATGAACGGAACGGAAAAAGTTGAACGAACGATAAACGGAACGGAAAAAATTTGTCTTTTGCGTTCCGTTCAAATAATATTCAAGAAGATACTGACAACTTCGATTTTAGTATATACTAGCAATGTGGCCGGCGTTGCTCGGGCAAGGTCGGCACATGCAATTTGCCGATTTCAAGAGTTTTGTAGGCGGTTTCAAAGCAGCTCATGTCTTCCCAGATGATCTGGTTTGCTGACAATAGGAAGAGAGAGAAGAAACCTGTGTGTTTAACTTTGAGCGCTCTCTGTGAAACTCTGCTTGCTCGGGTAATGTCTACCTGGATGCATTTATTCTTTCTCCCTTTTTATTTCGACAATTCATCAATTTTGAAGATACATACCAACATGCAGCGAGAAAAGTTGTTAGAAAAAAAAGTCTTCAAAACATATTTATGAAAAAAATCGCTTTATTAGTCAAAAAATGAAAAGCCATTTCTAGCCCAGTGTGGCCTAAAAGGCCTTTTTTTTCTCATGTCCTTCCCAGATGATAAGCGACGTGCATGCAAATTTTGAGCTGAATTGGCCCAGGCATGTGGCCGCCTACTTGTAACAGACAGACAGACAACTTCTACTTTATTATAGAGATTATATAGTATATATTATACATTTTTATAAGGTTCGTTGTAGGTCACTAAATTCAATTATTAGTTACTGTAATGGTCCACGTTTTATGTCGTTAATTGTACATAAACCAATTTATATTTTCAACCTGAAATTCGTTTAATCATTATACTTTAAAAGTTGAGATTTGCTCTATGTTCTTCTTCTCTATAAAGTTACGTACGAATGAATTTATGTTAATGTTTTTATTAAGTGTTTTAATCCATTCAAACTTTTTGTGTAAACCTCTAAAAACGGTTGTCGCAAAGTTTATCTTTCAATCTGAAAAGAATCTTTGCGCTAGGCTACAACTTGTAGTGCAAAGAAAGTTAGCAAGAAATTATTTATTAGAAGAGGCTGAATTATTGGAAGATTTTCCTTCTAATCAACGTTCGCAAGACCAGCAGCGGAAGAAAAAGACAATTTCTTTGCCAAGAGACCGAAGAAGACTGATTCAGCTAAGCAAGAGGTTGACCGCTTCTTAACCGATGAGTCTGAGGCAATGGAATCAATTATTGCTTATAAAAGGATTAAAAGATTTTCATTCGATATAATGTTATACTTCCAGCAGTGCCAGTTCGGAGAGACTCTTCCAAATCTAAACTTTTATTGCGAAGGACAAGGCAAAAATAGGAGATGAAAATTTCGAAAAACAGCTCCTTGTAGCAGCAAATAATAGTTCAATTATAAAGTAATGTTATTCTTAAGATTGTAAGCAAATAAACTTTTCGTAATGATTATCAAATAAAGCAATAATTATGAGTAATATAGACCGAGAAATTCGGTGGACCATATGTGGGTGGGATTTTTACATCTTTGTCTTTTCATATTGTAACGTTTTAGGTCGGGGCAAAAAAATATGTTAATTTTTCGGGCCGAGCCTCTGGCTCAATTATTTTATATCTTAAATTATTATCAAAGTTTGTAAAGTTTTTGGAACTTTAATTGCGGTAACTAACTTCAAGTCGACACTATTAGGGCCTGGTTTAAAATTTTATACCCGATACATACGAGGAGCAGCGAAAAGTAAAGAGCCTTCTTATGAGAATAGTTTTGAAATCCAATTTTTGAACGGAACGCAAAATTGAACGGCGTTCCGCGGAACGGAAAGAATTGAACGGAACGATGAACGGAACGGAAAGAGTTGAACGGAACGATGAACGGAACGGGAAAAAAGTGGAACGCGTGCAAGCCTGTATATATATATATATATATATATATATATATATATATCTATATATATATATATAGTATATATATATAGATATATATATATATATATATTTACTAGGGATACCTCAACTCTAAAAAACAAAATGAATATAAAGTAATGATTTTATAGTTAGAGAATATCAGATTACAGAGTTGAAGACAAGTATTAAAGTTAGTCTTGAGTTGATAATAATTACTTATGAATATCACTTCAAAAAAATATGTGTGCTCTCAACTTCAATATTCATAATTTATGGAGGTTAATAGATAATTTTTAAAAGAAAAATTGTTTTGAGATGTTATATGAGAACAATCACACACACACATATATAGATCCCTTGAAATAAGATCCGAGACCTATTTTATATGAGAGTGAGTCGCAACTGCTCTTCTCTTTTTATTATCATCTCAAAATATAATAACCACGGAACATATAGGAAAACGGAAAATAGGTTGCGTGAAAAGAGGTGTTCCTACACACATACATATGATATATATATATAGAATATATACATATGTATATAATATTATCTTATAATATACAGATACATATTTATATATATATATATATATATATAGATATATAATTATATATATATATAATATATATATATATATATAACGTATATTAAACATAACGTATATTAGCCCAATTAACTAGACATTAAATATGTAAGAGTTTCCATTATTTTTTCATTCTGAATCATTTTTCCATCAGGAAAAAAGCATGACTTCTTTAAGAGTCATTAAAAACAATTGGGCTTAAAATATCCTTAAGCAAACCCAACAATGGGAATCCCATAGGAATATATGTGCATATCTTGAAGTAAGCCACAAGGGCAGAATCTAAAGAGACTTTTTCATCTATTGTTTATAAAGCTAGCAGGATGTTGTGCAAATACATCAAATGATTCCTTAGGCTAAAGTATGCATCTATTATTTAGTGTATCCGCTATTTTTCTGTACGTCAATATTATAAATGAAGTTATAAAAGGTGTATCAAACATATTAGATCATTTGGTTCATAAATACACATTTTATTATTTCCTTTTAAAAGCTACGAAAATCAACCATTTTTTTGTAATATTGTTGCATGTCTAATTACATTATATACGGCTGCGTATATGAAATGTTATATAAGTTATAATGAGTAATACTGAAATCTTAATGCTTGTTTGTGCGTTAAGTAATTATTGGGAACTCAATGAGAGGGGAATACATGATGTCCAATTAAAATGCATGCGGAAATACCGTGTGATCCATCAAATCACCTTTTTTGCCTCTCCTTCTGAACTGCATCATAATCACCTCTTCCACAAACTGCAATTAACGCTAATTACTTCTTTTTTTTGTACTCAATTATGCGTACTTAGAGCTCCCAGAGGAAGGGCCCGTCATTTCTGGTGGACGGGCAAAATATCATCTTGGAGAGCAACTGGAGCTCAACTGTACATCCCCAAGGACATATCCTCCAACGAACCTTCATTGGTATCTCAATGGCCAAAAGGTAATACTAATAGTATATATATTTATATTCGTCTTGGATAAGATGAATTTCTTCTAACTACAGATTGAATAATTCATTCCTTTTGAATAATATTTTTTAGATGTCGTCATTTATTGAATAAAAATAATATATTTTATATTCAAACTTTTAAAAACATACACACACACATTTTATTTAATTACTTTTGTACAACTTAAGGAAATTGACTAATATTATTTACTCATTATTTACGAAGCTTAACTACCAAGAGATGAATAAAAGCTTATTTCCTTGAAAAAGTTCGAGATCGTTGATGGCAAGTTGCGCATCTGAGCTTTACTTTGCCGTTGTAGGGACGTGAGGGGTTCAGCCGTGGGGGAAGTAAGGAACCGTGAACAAAGGAATCAGCAACTCTAGCTGTGATGATCACGTCTTAATAGACTATGTACTTTGTTTCTTAGGCCTTGTAGCACCTCTTCCCTAGACTCTTCGTCCCGTTCTCGCATGACTACTCGAGTATCCGATCGAAGCCTAGCATTAGTGTTTGGAGTGGTGGTCCTTCGAAGGGGCGCAGCAACATCCAAGGCAACTGTGATAGCTTTTTTATGCGAAGATTGATGTCGTTTATGTCGGACGGGTCGTAGAGGGACTGCCAGTCCCAATTGAGAAGGAAAAGTGCAGGCACATCGAGTGTGGAGACGTTGCGTTTCTCCCTTGTTTCTTTGACGATCCGCTTAGGAGCTCTCTCGTAGCGAGGACTTTATTGAGGCTGTGTGGGTGTAAGTAGAGATCAACAGTAGGATGATCATGGAAGAAGTCCAAGATGTCGATCAAAACCATTTTCCCCGTCCTTCATGAATATCTTGGTGTCTCAATCAAGTCAGCTAGATGGATCCCCACGATGAAAAGTCTCCCTGAGTAGTTCAATTGATTTTTTAAGAATGCTATTTATGTAATAACCGATCATAGTACATATACCCAAAAAACATGACAAAGTTATATTACATATTTGTTAATAAGTTCCAATTATTTATATGGATACTAAAAGCGTTTATCTCTTCACAGATTGATTCATCTACTCATTTCCCGATACATCGCGGATCCAAAAACGGATTATTCCGAACCAAAATCGGAATCAACGTTACCATTTCCCGCGGCTTTTCCACTATGGAAAGATGAAAGTAAAATGCGTTGGAATCGTGGAGGATGGAATATTAAGGGTGCGTATCAAATTGCACTCTTTGCTCGGGTTATTGTCTTATAACTGCTTTATTCTTTATAGGGCTCATCCCATGGAAACAGTCATGAAATTGAGACTCTCTTGCTTCCAGAGGCATTAAAAAGAGAGAGAACAGAAGTTTTTATTGGTAAGACAAAAGGATTCATAATAGTGACCTCACCAAAAAATAAATGGTATATTATTTTTCGTATAATTTTCTTTTTTTAACTAGCATTTTAGGAAAAAAAATATTCAAATAAAACATTGAATTACATTGCCTTTAAAGTATATATAATCATGAACAGTGCCAATAATATGAATCTAGTTAATTAGTTGTAGACTCTGATATTTTATAAAACAACGACAATATTTCTTCGATACAACTTCTACAAATTGGCAAATAAAATTTCACTTTTCGAAAAGTCGACACTTTTATTTTTGCCATTTGATTAGCTGCCTTTGAAATGTTTGCCGATTTGCATTGTTAATGTCTGAAGCTTTGGCCTCGGCAATAGAAATGTAATTTAGGAATGAAGAGTTTTTTGCTACTTTTGACAGCATGATCGTTTTGTCACAACAATTATTATGACTTTTAATGTACAAACTTTTAGATGTATCCTATTTACGAGTTAATTTGGATTACTTATAATGCAATTGATTTCTATATGAGTAAGCATGTTTGTATTCTGGTAAACATTCCGAACAGGCAAGCAACAATCACTATTGGAAAAATTTCAGGAAAAACTTCTATAAGCCAAAGTAATATATGTATATATATATATATATATATATATATATATATATATATATATATATATATATATATATATATATATATATATATATATATATATATATATATAGATAGATAGATAGATAGATAGATAGATAGAGATAGATAGATAGATATAGGTACAAGTTGTAAAGATGAATGACACTTTGGAGACCCCTGGCGACCTTGAGCTTCGTCTTGGGTTCTCATACGATCCAAACTGGGACCCCTGTGTACTGGTAAATGGTTACTGTGTCCGCCTCTTAATTGGTTTGAAATGTATCATAACAACGGCGCACCTTCGATCATGTTCTTTGGAGGAAAATTCAATTTTCTCCATGATAAATAATGGTATTCTCCCTATATCAACTATTAAACTAATCTACAAAACAATTTAAAAGTTCCTTTAAAAAAGTACATATTAACCGTTTCTTCTCCTAGATAAGCTGTTTTAAAGTTACACCCTGTATATAGACACGATACTACAGTCTAAAATTGTCAGGTGAAATGATTGATTATGTTGAAAAAAGTATTTAAAACATTGCAATAATACAAAAAAAATACTTTCTGCATATGGGCCAAAATGTGTTTAAAATGATGGTTATCCAAAGAAATAATAAAGTATTTTGATTTTGTCAAAATTGATTCATCAAAATAAACATATTTGTTTGAATAAGTTTGATGAATATATAGTAATAATAAATGGTCTCCAAAGACTCAGATTTGAACTCACATCCATCCAAGTCAGAGATGTCACGACAATGTTTCTTTGGAGCTAAATATAATTATTCTGAGGTCCCTAAATGTTCCCTTAGGAATTCGAATATAATAGCGTTAAAAAACGGCGCCCCAAGGCAACAACGGGAAGGTTAACTCTTATTAATTTGGCATTAAGCCCATACAGTCATAGAGTCAGTCCCGGCCCCAGGGAATAACCAATGATGGACATTCATTTGTCCAAGGGGGACACTTATCTAATAATAATCGGTGGTTAAGATACTTTTGGTTCATTGGGTAAGGGACAAGCACTAAGCCTACTGCATAGAGTGTAAATATTTAATGAGTGTTTATTCGTTGCTTTTTCGCCTCTTTATTAAGTCACAGTTGAATAGATCTTCATTCCTTTATTATCACTTTTGGTATTTATATTATTTCTAATAGGAGCAAGCAAAAGAGGCCTTTTACACATAGGCCCCTAGGCTGCAGCAGCCTAGAAAATAATTTTCCTGTCCCTGATTCTAATGATTGGATCTCCAACTTTGAGCATTCCCTTCTCCAAAAATATGACTCCGTCACTGCAACATATAGGAATTGAGTCAGATATATATATTTATATATAAACAGGGAAAAAATCAGTTTATTTTCTCTCAAAAAGTAAGAAATGTATGTAACACAGGATAATAAATCAAAGACGCTTGTCATAGATAGTAAGGAGGCGCCAATGGATGATGGGTACAATTTTACTCAAGGAATATGATATATTGATTTATGGATGTTTTATTTAAGAAATTGAATTGAAATCTCGCAACGAATAAACCCGTCTTTTGTTTTAATTGACTTGAATTGTAGATGATCGTATCCACAAGTACTAAGGCTAGAAAGCATTAATGCAATGAGCAAAACGTTCTTGGGGATTATAGTGTATCGTATTTACATATTATCACTAATATAGACATCCAGGCTAGCTCCTTGCATGTGAAACTTTGATCGTATTGTAATTATGAATCTAAGACATAACTATTTTATTTTGAGCACTCTCCTTGCTTCAAAGCCATTAGGCTTTGTTTCAATTAAAACATCAATAAAAACAATAATAAATAATAAAATTATCACTGAGATTTATTGACTTTGTCTTAATATTTTGACTTTTTTTAATTGTTAACCAACCCATTCAACAAGAATTACGAAGAGGCATTTTATATTATGAAATATATAAACATTTGCTCAATTGTATGTATGACATTTAAAATAGTGTATATATTTTGTGTAAGACTTCAGAAGCATCAAAATCATTCAATGTTCAATTATTGATCAATACTTTTAAATTTAAATGTGGGACACCTTTGATTAGTTTAAATGTCAAACCTGCCCCTAAAAATTAAATGTTTTGCAACACTTTATTATGTCTGTAACATTGGAACCATTTTTATTAGTTGTTTTTTATGTTAGTTTTGTTTCGGTTTTTATAAATGATTATATTCATTGTGTGATTCACCATTTCATTATTCGGTTTCATAACAAAAAAAAATATGAGAAGACTCGCAGAAGGGATTTCTGAGTTCACAATAACAAAGTTTAAACAATTGTGAAGAACTGTCAGTTTTATCAGCTGACGTTATGGACAAAGTAACATATATTTTTTTTAAACTAGAAATGCCACCTGCATGCCTTATTCACAATCATATGTATAATACTGTCCAAGAAATATCTGATATAATTTTGTTAACATTTTAATGATAGTAAAAGCACAGTCATGTTTTCGATTAGAAGCTAATTATTTACTATACATGGCTTACTTTCGTTAAAGCAGATCATGTTACCAAGATCTACAATAGAACATTGAACTTAAATACGCTTTCACTAATGTTATACTCCACAACCAAGCAAACAAATATGCTTATGAAAGATTCATAGTAAGAAACTAATTTGAAGAAAAAAGTGATTAAAAAAAGTGTTTAAAACTATTCGATCGAGTAGATGCAAGTATAATTTTAAGAGAAAAACTATATATTTTTACAATGCAGCTAAACTTTTAGTGATATGTTGTTTCTTAATATCTTTTACCTTTATTACTGATAATTATGTGGTGCAATATGAGCCAAAAAAGCTTGCTGTATACTGAGTACATGAACTGCTTTGGTAATTCCTACTACAATGAAGAAAAAAGATCCATGCCGTTGGCAATATTTTTATAGGCAAATATTTTTTTTTGATGATCACATTAAGAGTTATTAAGATAATTGAGTATTTTTTTAATAACATTAATAAATTAAGTCTCCATAAAAAATAGCACAATGTCTCCCGTACCAATAAATCTATCGTGTCTAGACACATACCCAATGACCTTTTCATTCAGTTAAAGAGAGTTTCCAGTACAAAAACAGGAAGGTTTCTCCAATACTGTATGGGGATTCAGCATACTAAAAAGACAAACGAGTGCTGTTAAGTTATTTGATGATCCTCCAAATAATTTTAGGTGTAGAGCAGTAAGAAGTACGCCCAATTTACCAACAAAAGAGATGTATCCAGAAACTCTTAACTAGTAAAACATCTGAAGATCTATTCTTCTTAATGACTATTTACGGATATTCATATATGGATTTGACAAAAGCTTATTGTCATGCGAAATATTCATATTTTGTTTGTAATGAAATTAAAATTGTCAGTTCTTGATTAATAAATGAAAAGTCATAATTATGATACATCAAGAGTTTTAAATTGACTTATTAACTTTTTCCATCAATATTCAGCCCAGAAATGCGGAAATATCTTACGTCGTTCCTTTTATAAATGAGAATATGTCGAAGTAAGGTAATTCATTTTTGTAGAGAAAAACTATTCGATAAACAATGAATAACATAGAAATTGTAATATTTTGAAATTGAAAATAATAAATACTTATTCTAAAAAAACCTTGTGATTCATGATCTTCCTCGCTTAAAACAGTTTAACTGACAGACAATGTGTGTACCCTCTTCTGACTTGAATCGATCTTAAAAAACACATTGAGAGACCTTAGAATTCTAATTTGAGATAATCACTGAAATGAAATGATTTAGTGGAAAGAACCTTGGTATAGAGACTATAATAATATTTACCTTAACCACACATACTTTAGCCATTCATATCCTCCTACATATAAAACTGTGAGTTATGATCGTAAAACCAATCATATGGAATTTAATTTAAAGAATATACTATCCGTATTTATCAATAAATCATAAGATATATTGATCAAATAAACATTTATTTATACGTTTATATCTTCTAATAAATCATTCAATATTTATTATTTTATGTTTCCTCCTTTTTCATACAGTTCCTCTGATCAACGCTGGCTCCAAACGACTTCCTTTTTGGCGCCAAAGGATCTCCATCAATCCTTTTTCTTCTACTTGTGACTCTTTGGATTCGGAGTTGATTCCTTTGAATCAGCCTATCTGTGATAATGAACAACGTTGATCTCCTCTCTAGAAGAAGAAGTCCTCTTCATAACAAAGAAAAAAAGTTATGAGAGAGCAAATTGGCAAAGATAAACGATGGGTAAAAATGAGTTGTTTGTTATATTGATGATTTATATTGAGTTAGGCTCGATTATTTTACAATTTTCAAAATATATATACGATTAATCTTGTAAGTTATGACATAAATGGATTGTAGCGCTAAATTATTCATATAGGAATGTATTGTTTCGTTTTTCTGTTTCAATAAAGTATAGTTTTATTAGAAGGAAATATAATAAAAAGCTTTGTTATAAATCATTTGAGAGAGCGTATTTATTTATCACTTAACGAATGTTTTTTGGGAACAATTGAATCAATTTTGTTACAACTCAAAGTTATTTTCTGTGATGCGTCTTGATGTACAAAAAAGACAGCAGCATATATTTATCCAGGGAATACTACATACATGGAATATACTCTCTCTCTCTTCTTTCCTCCTTATTCATACGTAGGTAGGGAAACGTTTATGAATATTAAATGGTGTTTGTACCAAAAATACTTTTGATCTGATAATAATAATGTACTTGTTTAAATAAAAACATTTTTTACAATACAACTTTTATTCATAGCAGATTTTTAAATTTTTGTTTCACATTTGACAACTTAGATTTATTAATTAATATTTTTTACAGTTATTTTTAGCAAATAGATTATAAAAAATTGTGCATATGTATTCTTATAAAATGGGTTCCAATGGCATGTTGGTTAGAACAGATACTATCGTTTATCCATATTTAATATGGCGAAGAAAAAATAAATTCCTTATCTGCCTTAGTCAAAATGGCTCTTGGATGACTCATGGACATAAAGAAATAAATATTTTCTTCGCTTTTAAAACATGATACAGAAATATGAGTGCAAAAAAGAAACATAAGATTGCTTGGCTTTTTAAGGCCACCTCTTTTTACTTTGTTGAAAAATTCTGGCTTGTACTTTCTTTCTTTGATATCAAATCGACTTACCCGGTGTTAAAAGAAAGTTTGACAGCAATCCTTTCCCAGTTCTCTAGAACACTATAGTAGCATTACGCTGATGTAATAGAATAAATTTATATTTTCCTCTGCAATGTCTAAATCTACAAAGCTATGAATAAATATCCTCTTGGTCGATGAATAATGTATTCCGACGAGATGTTTTAAACTATAATAAATAAATGATAAATAATGCACACGATAATTTAATTACATGAAATGAAGCCCTTGGTCCTGAACGAGTCTTGTAGGTTTTCTTCTTTTTCACGAGTTATTTTAGTAATAATTATAATACATAGATTTAATAATATATACAATAATATACAGTTGAAGATTAGTCGAGCCAGTACTTCTTCATCCCCACCCCTGTTATTACAAGATTTTCCAAAGTAACTGTAATAACGTGATCATAATGACTGGTCGACATATCTCCCAGTATTAGGGTTGTAGATTTTTTTGGTTTCCTAATCCGGGACGATCTTCTTGGTTGTGATATGGGTGTGATGACTGTCTGTTCCTTAGGATCTTGTGTGGGAATAGATGGAACTCCGTCTTCAAGCCGAGGGGTAGATTCTACCAACAGGTTCGGATTTATTGGTTCTACTGTATTCGTAACCTCTAGTCCATTGGAGGGTGGAATTTTTTCTTCAGACGCTTCATAAGTGTCTCGAAGAAGCTTTTCCCCTGCAGAACAAATGGTTGGGTACTGGTTGGTTTCTATCTGGGTTGTCCTGAGTGGGTCCATGAACATTTTTAAGAAACGTCTGTTTCTTAAAGTGATCCTTCCCGTGCCGTCGACTTTTATAAGGTATTGATCGTGGGGCCTTTTCTCCAAGACAGTCCCACTCCTATCCCATTTTGTAGGATGTGGTCCCGTCTGATTTTGAATTACGACTTTTTGACTTTTTCTATTGATTACATAGTTATAGTTTTAAATCGAGTCAATTTCACATTCTATTAGTTTTTAGAGGTTCAGTGTTCTCGTCTTCTCGTCTTGAATTAGAGATGTGATTGCCCTGCGTCTTAAAGCCTTTTCTTTGAGTTCCCAGGCTTTCCTCCATGATGGGTGAATATCATTATTGAAGAAAGTTGGTTTTCTTTCCGTATACGTGGCATAGCATCATTCAGGGGATGGCCAAATATTATTTCAGCTTGAGATACTCCACATGATGGATCAGGGGTATTACGAAGTGTTAGTAGGGCCCTTAAGAATGAATCGTTGTCCAAATCTCCGCCCCTTCCAGTATTGTCATGTAGGAGTCTCTTTGTCGTTTTCACCGCTAATTCAGCTCTACCATTTGATTGTGGGTAGTAAGCGGATGAAATTCTGTGTTCAACACCCCATCTTCGGAGGAACTCCGTGGTCGCTTGAGACCTGAACTCGGGACCGCCGTCACTTGAAAGCTCTTTAGGTACACCAAAAATTGAGAATAATCTTCTGAGGCACTGAATGAGGCCCTTTGTCCCGGATGCTTCGCTATTTCTCGTCACTCCCTTTATCTCAATCCATCCTGATAGTCTATCGGCGACGACTAAGTAGTAATTTCCTTTTATTTCACAGTAGTCTGCCACGATGGCTTCAAAAGGTGTGTCTGGGATGTGGGGGGCTGATCTGGGCAATGCTGCCTGTGATGGCGCAATTGAGTTACAGACTCCACATTGGTCTCTTTTTCTTTTAATATCTTGAGTGATTCCTGGCCAGAACACTGTGGAAACACTGTGTGCCATCATTGCTGATACTCCTTGATGTGCCGAGTGTAGCGTCTCTAATACCTCATTTCTAAGACTGGGAGGGATTACAATCCTGTCCTTGTAAGTAACGACGTTCCTAAAAACCGATAGAGATTCCACAACTGGCCAGTATTCGATCAAGTTAGGTGGCATCTGTTCTCGCTTTGATGGGTGACCAATAGAAATCGTTTCCCTTAGTTCTGACATTGTCGCATCTTTGTTGTACTCCCTAACGATTCTGTCCCATGAGATCGCCTCAAAATCTAACTTGTGACTGAGCACCGATACCATCAATCCTGTCTCTTCCTCTTCAGTGTCGTCTAAGGGTTTCAATGACGGATTACGGGAGGTTGCATCGGCCACGTGATTAGTCTTTCCTGGTAGGTGGAATATTTGGAACCTCCAGAGTAACGTCCTCTGTTTCAGGCGAAACAACCTCATGTTGGGTATCTCATCGAGAGTCCTATCTCCCAAAAGCTTTACCAGTGGCTTATGGTCGGTAACTACAATCAAATTGTCGCAACCGTGGGTGAAGTATCGAGTCTGTTCTAGTGCCCATGCCACTCCCAGCATCTCGCCTTCGATGGGGGCGTACTTCTGCTCCGTTTGAGACAGGAACCGCGAGCCCACTAGAGTAACTCTCCACCATCATTGCAGCAGTCCGGAGTTTGTGCGTCGCACTCACAATGTTTCTGGCTGAGATAGTAACCTATCCCTTCCTTGGACCAATCTGTTCTCAGGCACGTTTTTCTTTCCGGGTCATAAATCGTAACTCCATCTCGAATGGCTTCGCTGATCATACTTTTTGATGATTCAAATATCTTGTTTAGGTCTTGATTCCATGAGAAAGGTGTTTTGGGACTCAAAAAGGGTTTGAAAGGGGCCATTAGATCCTAAGTTTTCCATAGTGAGCCACTTGGTTGACCAAGCCGAACCACGAACGGATATCGGTGATGGACTTCGTGTGGGAAATGTGTTAATGGACTCGATGTATTTTGGTAAGGGTTGCACTTTATTATCTGATATTTTGAAACCGGCAAAGGCAACCTCTTTTTTACAAAATTGGAACTTTTCTCGGTTGAGAACGATACCTGATTTCCCCATTAGTTCGACGAAGTCAATCACTCTCCACCAGTGTTCTTCTAGTGCTTTGTCGAATAATAGAGTGTCATCAACACATCTAGCTTTGCGCGGGGTATCTTTCATGATCTCATCAAGCCTCCGATTGTAGCCATCCCCACTTGAGAGGAATCCCTGTGGTGCCCGGGTGTATCGGAACCGTCCTATTGGAGTGATGAATGTTGTCAGGTGTCTATCTTCTTCTCTGATTGGTATGCTATGGTACCCGTTCCATGCGTCATTCACTGTTTTCCAAGTCCCCTGAGGTACGGATCTGGCTTGCTGAAAAGGCGACTTCATAGCGTGCGTCTCCCTGGCACAGTGTTTATTGAGGGGAGAGAGGTCAACTGTACGCCTAGGTTCCCCATTATGTTTTCGCGTCACAACCATTCTGTGACACCATCTACTTTCGCCATTCGGGACTCTTTCGATGATGCCCATTTCTTCGTCATTGAGTAGGTCCCTCTCAACTTTATCCTTCCAGTGAATTGGGATCGGAGAGGGCGTGTGCGCAGCCTTCGGAGTTGCATCTTCGTCAACGATAATGTTGATGGGGGGTCCTTTCACGTTTGGGAGGGGTTGATGGGTGCAAACATTGAATGTCGATGCCCCATATCGATCTATGATCCATTCGCCCATTTTTTCGATGTTACGCTCTTCACACTTCATCGGGAGCCGTTCTGGCCTTTTTGGGGGTGCTGAACGTCTCAAACATCCACATTTAGCCCTTTCATCACTGACTCTTAACTGACAGATTCTGGGGTTTGGGAACGTCATAGGTATAATATCGAGCTGCTCCAAACAATCCATCGATAAATAGAATTGTCTCGTGTCAGGGCTGACGTAAGCCCCCGTCCTTCTGATCTCCATTATCCCCCGTAACATTTATTCGTATCAGAACCGCTCCATCGATTCTAATTCTGTTTCCTGACGCCGAGGTCATCCCATCCTTAACAGGGAATAGGTCTTTTAATCTCAGTCCTGTCTTTAGATACTCTTTCCTAGACCATAGACAAGCTTCCGCGCCTGTGTCGGCAACTGCCATAACATTCATAGGTTTCATAGGCGGATATGGTATTCCTATGTCCTTAAGTCTTTTTCCTCAATGGATATCCTTATTTTAATTTTGGGTGAGGGTCTGGTCTTGCTTGACGCCATTTCCTACCGTTGTATCTTAAGTGGCCCTTGGCTTGCCGAGCTCTTGGCTGAAGGCCCATTGATCCAATGTCAAACTCTATCGCTCCGGCCTCCGAAAGTTTCTCCTTAGGCATGTCATATCTCTTGGCATCTCGCCCCTTCTTTTTTGTTTTCCAGCAATCCAAGCACTCCTTGTGAGGGATCTTGTTCCACCCGTACTTCCCCTCTGCGAACAGGTTGAATGTTTTTGAGCATCCTGGGCATTTATCAGTTTTCTTTGGTAGCTGTTTTTTAAACGATGATATCGCCGCTGTGGCGGGTGCTCTTGTGGCCACGTTCCGCGCAGTCTCCCTTGTTTCCAATAGCTGGAACACCTCTGATAAATCCTTTTTATCAATTCTGGAATAGCAATAACCTCTTGAAATATATTTCTATCGGCCACACCAGCCATTAGCACGATCCGCACAACCATCTTCGTGTAGTCGACGATCCTTTGGCATGTACATGTTACCCTGAAGTCACATGTCGTTGCCTTACTATGTATACGCGAGTAAAACGACTTTATCGTTTCTCCGTGGGATTGTTTAATGTGAAGAGTTCTGTGAGCTTCACACAGTGAATTTCTGGGGTCACCGCCAAGTTTTTAATTGCGAGGAGGAAGCACTCTTCATCTTCATTTAGGAGATTATTGTTCGACTTCAAGAGATCATCTCCTAACTCCACCTCACAGCATTGGAACAGTTGGTCTACAACCTCCGTTTCCGATACGTGTGTGACCCGCTTGAACCAGTTCCACCTGGATATGAAGCTGTTCCAGGTCTCTTCGGTAGTGTCATATCCTATTTTTGGCCTCTCGCACGATGGGGCTTTTCCGATCCTCGGCGCAGCGGTCTGCGCTAAAGCCTGTGGATGTTGTCTACTATGCACCTCAAAGAGAGCGAGGGCGACCTTCTCTGACTCATGCTCTATGCACGCTCCGCATTCCGGGTACGGACAATCCAACTTCAAAGTCATTGGGATTCTTGAGCTGAAGACGCGCTGAGGGTTTCAATATTAAAACATGAATAAATATCCTCTCGGTCGATGAATAATGTATTTCCGACGAGATGTTTTAATCTATAATAAATAAATGATAAATAATGCACACGAATAACAGATAATTTAATTACATGAAATGAAGCCCTTTGGTCCTGAACGAGTCTTGTAGGTTTTCTTCTTTTTCACGAGTTATTTTAGTAATAATTATAATACATAGATTTAAATAATATATACAATAATACAGTTGAAGATTAGTCGAGCCAGTACTTCTTCAGCAATCCGAAGGGATCAGGGCTATAATTTTGTCTACATCTACCTATATTCAAAACAGAATCTTTTAGGTCCATTGGAGAGACACTTCCTTTAATATGTTTTATTGAATTTCTACTTCCGTTTTGAGGAGTAAAGAAATGCGAATTTTTTTATCTGCATCCAAAAATTGGCGACAACTTATATAATAATTCCCCCTTCCAACTGCCTGTACCGTCTGAACCTACGTTCGATCGGGTCTGAATAAAATTTTCTAAGAACAACAAATGAAGCCCCCTTTTCATCCAAAAGATAATTGACTAAATTAGCCAGCCCGATGATGTTTGATGAGCGGCATGAAGTGTTCTAAAGTCAGCCCTTTTAATCCATTTTCTTTTGAATATTTTTCCCATTTTTAATCCAAAAAAAAATCAACTGATCCCTATCAGCATGAGTAATATGCTTGAGGGATGGATCTTTTTTTGATGAATGAGTTGTAGTTGAACAAACATTAATGCAATTCCAAAACCGTTTAAATATTTTCATGACTTTTGCTGTACTAAGGAAATCTTTATAGTCTTGATTTTTATCTGCATAGTATTCGAGTGCATTAATTGTGGAATCATGAAATAGCCTAACACTTAAATCGACAATTGATTTTTCAATAGGTTGGGGAGCAATGACATTGTGGCTTAGTTTATGGGCAATTTTTAAGCCCAGATCAACCTCCATATCATACAATTTCTCGATGTGAGAAAAATCTGCTGTATGAAAGTTGTCTTTTTCATCGAATGAAGGACACACAAACTGGCGCTTATTAACAAAATTATATTGGCTGAGTGAGCGTCCATAATAACAGCAACAGTATGAAATCCAACGCCAGAAACGAGCTTAAGAACATCAATGAAATAATTATTGATGATACAAGAACTTATCTTAGAAATGGGTATCATTGCGACCATGTCATTATATCGACCCAGAACACTCTTTATCATGAAACAAAGTAATGTTTTAGTAAAATCCCCATTACTTTGACATCCATACATTTTACCTCCAACAAACTCAACCCTCTGACTAAAATATACTTCATTATTATAGATACATATTTATCTTTCAAGGACAAAGACTTCATTCTTTGGTGGAGATAATTAATTATTGAATTGTTGACACCGCCATCTACAGAAAATGAACTTGTCAGTTTTTTAAATGATTTACCGAAGGCAAAATGATAATTCCTGAATCGCGTATTTGATTATAAAGAACTAGGCTAGTGTTTTGCCACAAAGTAGAAATGCCTAAAAGTTTTGGGGAATATCTTCTCCCTTTGGGCATTTTAAATGTAAATCAAGCTGTTCCATCACAAAATTTAAATGATCATTAGAGTCTTCATCTTCTAAAGCCGCCTCTAAAAATTTCTTTGCAATGTCTATCTTAGAGAACTGAGAAGAATTGCTATGTCTACTTTTTTTAAACGATAAATTGTTATAAATATCAGCAAATCTTTTATAATTTTTGAGGGGCATATAAAATTAATTTATTCCTGAGAAACAACCACGCCATTGAAAAAACATAATATAGGGCATATCTTTGTTAATTTTAAGCCCGTAATGAAGCTCAAGAACAGGAGCGAGAAAAGATACAGCATAAAACATGGCCCATTCTTTGTCATATGCCACAAGAATTCGACTAGGTAATCATGATTTATCCAATTTATGTTGAATAGCTTCAAGAGTAGATATTTTTATCCTTTTCCAAGAAGTCAGATATTTTTTCTTCCAATAGTTGATTTTAGTTATCAATCCTGATAAATATATATACATAAAATACCCAAAAAGATGCTTTACATGCTTACCTTTTTGAGACGTCGCACAATGAGTTGTTCTTCTGGAATTGATGATGACAGATAAGATAGTGCCTCCGGGAAAATTGTCGGAATAGCTTCAGGCTTAAACTTAGCAAGCTTCATTGACGACAAGCGGTCATTTTTTGGTCTACTACCGTTATAGTCTTGATGCTCAAGTAAAAAACACGACTCTTGAAAATGTCGTCTGCACACATGCTTTGAAAGAACAAAATTCTTTCTTTTTATTGAGCGAAGCCAGATCTTTTAAGTTCCTCATCCTTAGGGAATATATGATGCGATACTTTTGTAGCTTTTGTCGAAGACGGATTCTTATTCGATCTGTTGGACACTGGGCAGCCGGTCCTACATCCAGGACAACAACAAGTAAACATTTTCACAAGCACTCACAAAAAATATCCTAACGAAATGATTCAATAGTTTTTAAACTCTGATTATGTTTATAAAATCTTTTATTTATGTAAAGTAATGTTTTTCAAATCAAAAGGATCGAAAAAAATTGAGTACTTAAACGTATTCATAGTTAACATTTGGGCTCCTTTGAAGTAAAAAGGTAATATAAAGCCCTTATAAATAAACCTTGACTGATAATTCAGTTTGAGAAGGGTTTGAACCTCTCATTTTATGTATAATATGTCACTTATGAATTTATATCTTTATAAATGGGATTGGGCACCCTAACTTTTATATAGGCCAAAGCAAAATAATATATAACGTCCCTTTTAATGACTTGCAACAAAGAAATCATTTATGTCATTAGTAAGTGTTCTATGAAAAACATGAATAAAAACACAACACCCTTCATAATGCATTAATGTTCCTTAAAAATGCATGGATATTTGCATCTCAACTTTGTGGAATCCTTTGAAGTTTAATAAAGATAAATTAATTTGGAGTGTGTCTGTCATAAAGACGTTACCGTAATCACCGTAATTACCGTAGAATGAGCGTGATTAAGAGATTGTAGATTGTTTTTCAATCCACTCGGCTAAGGAAAAATTTAAATCAAAAATAGATTTTTGTTATTGATAAATTTTAAACTATTAATTTTAAATGATATCACCCAGAAATATATATATATATATATAATATATATATATATATATATATATATATATATATATATATATATATATATATATATACAGTCATGGTCCAAAGTTTATATAATATATATATATATATATATATATATATATATATATAGTATATAATGGCAAAGGAGCAAACGATCCCCTTGTGTGTTTATTTAATATTAATTATTTTTTTAGTTAAATATAAGAAAAAAACCACTATTATATTCATAAATTCCTTTCCTTGCATTAGACAATTGAGTTGCTGATCTATTAAACCAATATGTATTTTTATCCTATTTGAAAAGCTAATATTTTTTTAAAGAGTTGAATATTTTATACTCATTTATTCAAATACTTTATGCACAAGAATTCAGTGTATTATTAGTTTGATGTGTTATAATGATGATGTCTGTACAAATAACTTGGCGACTATTGGGATACTTTCATTCTATTATTCGTTAGACTAATCATAATTGATAAAAGTTAAACACGGAACTTATGATAAATGGATAAACAATAAAAATATTAACTTGCAATAACATGGAATATCACATGAAAACGGCATTCTGTGCCCGGGTGTTAACAATCCATAGTACAAACTGTATTGTATATTTTGTCACTAATTCCTCATGCAAAAAGGATAAAAAGTCAATAATATATTATAATAATATAAAAATGCTGTTTGTTCGTCTATTTGTATCCCCTCAAACGATTCATTAGATTTGACGAAATTTTCAGAGATATCACGGAGTGTTTAAGGCATGAAGGACACTCACGAAAATTATTTATCGCCATGTTTGTTTCATTCGCCCAAAGGTATAAGTAGAAATTCTCGGGTAACGCCGTGCAGTATAATAATAAAAATAATCATCTATTAATGTTTTGTCTGAAAATCACAAAACCGTTAAAACATGTTCAATTCTTACAAAACTATAAATAAAACGAAACACTCTCATTATGATAATAAATATACATTATACCGATATATATATATATATATATATATATATCTATATATTATATATATATATATATATATTATATATATATATATATATATATATATATATATATATATATATCAGATAGATGAACAGGGTAACAGTTCACTACTCAGGAAGAAAAGTGCACCTCAGTATAAAAACTGGAGCTCTATATAATAAATATAAAAAATCACGTTGACAAAGTATTTTTCACAACACTGTGTTTCATGGTTATATTTAACCAATCTTCAGGTTCAAATACAAATATAATGATGGAGTAACATTTTGACAATTAAATTAAAGAAATAAATGAAAAAATAATAAACAACTAGAGGCATATATACACTCAGAGAGTGTGTACCTCCGCCGATCCCCACAACATTCTCATTCAAACATTCTCCCTTTCACACGCCCGATTTTCTATCTCTAATCATTATTTCCTCTCTGTTAGCTTTTTGCATATTAAAAAAGCACTCAGAGACGGGAAGAGGAAGAAGTTTAAGCTACGTCACGGGGTAACATAGTCCTGAGTTGATATATGAACAATAATACGTCATGAATATTTTTTTAGCGTCTGTTCTTGCCTACTCCCTGAATAGAGACCCCATTTCATTTAGTATTTTGCTCATTTTGCATATTAAAAAGCACTTAGAGATGCCAAAATTAATCACTTGTTCCTTTTGGCATTTCCAACAACTCCACAAAGTTTCATTCGAATCCGTTCCGTACTTTTTGAGTTATCCTTCGACAAACAAACCAACAAACCAACAAACGCCAGTGAAAAAATACCTCCTTCGGCGGA
>CP045899.1:15633449-15721082 GCA_013387185.1 Caligus rogercresseyi
TTTGTTCTATAAGAGTTGTCAACTGAATGGCTCTGAATATAGTATATATGGTCGTTTTTATTATTTCTGGGTGTAGAAGTTAGTCATAAGGGGACTAAAGATATTTTATATTAACTTCATTGGTACGAAATAGTAATGAGTCATCGACCCTAGAGACTAAGAAGGAATTTTGTATAGACGTGTAGCTTAAATATATATCATTGAACTCAATACTCTTTAGAGGCTTATAATCAATATTGCAATAAGTATATAAACATGAATTTCGTTGGAATTATAATTTTTGCGACCCCATAATTGCACAAAGTATTTGATTTATAAGGCATATCTATCTCATCTGACAGCAACTTTTTATTTAAAATGCCAATTTTGTCTAACTAATGATATAGGACACATGCTATCTTTTCAGTTGCTGACTGAAAATAAGAGATTTAAAAACAGAATTGCGTTAGTATATTTGGTATATTACGTATTTGAGCTCATTTCATAACAACCTCACATATGATAAAAGAAAGTATAAAATTAACAAGCTTAAAAACCGAATTGCGTTAGTGAATTACGTATTTGAGTTGATTACATAACAACCTAACATGATAAAAGTAAGAATAATAAAAATAAATTAGCTTATGGACCCATATAAACTGCACTGAATGCAGCCAAAGGTTTGCTTAGTTAGGTTAGGACACTTCTTCGGGGCTTCCTTCCCCAAGGCTCCTTGTCATGAATCATAAAATTCAATAGAGTCCATACTTTATTTACTCTCACATTTTCTGAAGAAGAAATAAATGCTTTCATTTCATAAGGTTATAACATCACTATGATGCAATATGGGTTTAGCCAATCACAATAGAGATTCCCTTTTGTCAAATGTATCAGGTGACTACTACAAAGTCGATATATACAATGTTTATTAATCAAAATGGGCGAGGAAGGCGAGAAAGGGGAAAACGTAAATAAACATGGTGTGATTTCTTGGCTGAATGACGTTTTTACTAAAATGAACATGAAATATGTATGAAAATAAGATGTCAACAGCCTTGAGTTTATTAAATAGTATTTATTTTCTTTATTTGATGTGTGCCTTTCAATCCATACAACGTCGTCATGTTTCTTCAACATGATCTAAGGAGAAAAATTATGGTATGAAACATACCCCAATAACAACAACGTAAAAAATAAGTCTTGCAATGTGTCTACTTTACAGTACTTGATTGAAATAAGTATTGACTTATTTGTGTATTATGCTAAATTATGACAAAGGCATCCCCTATCGTTTCTTGTCTCATCTTTCGAGTTCCATAATGACTTCAATCGTCCATCATAGAATTGAGTTTCCTCAAAGATCCATGTTCATTGGCTTAGCGTCATCATTATGCAATAGAGAAATCAGCCAATCAGCTGAGCGCTTGCTCATCCCCTCTATTTTGACAAACAATACAATTGTCATAGGTGAAACCTTAGGATCCTGCTCCAGATATCTAAATAATGTGCACTCATCTCTTTGTTTATCATGAGAAGCGTAGTAGTAGTAGTAGACTGGAATCCTAGGGACTTGAAAAAGAAATCCCTCTAGAATCTCTGATAGTTCTTCTCCTCAAGAAATCTTGGTCGAAGTCGTTCATGTTGTCTTTTGATGTGTGTGTACTACAGCATGAAGGGGGGTGGGTTGATGTCTAAGGCGGGCATGCGCAGGAGTCGTTCGATAAGAACGTAGGAAGAAGAGAGAGAGAAGAGAAAGAGAGGAGTGAGTGTTAGGTAGAGTGATGAAGAGAGGAAAAGAGAGAGAGAGAGAGAGGGTTTGTGAGTGAGTGAGTGAGTGAGCCCGCAGTGAGTCGCAGTCGTCCCTCTTCGTGTTGAGCCGCAGTGTCCCAGTGTCCCAGTCTCCCAGCTTCCCAAGTGAAGAGAGTCTCATCAAAGCAAGCAAGCAGTGTAGGTGTAGGTGTAGGTCTCGTCCCTCGTCCCTCGCTTCAACTTCAGTTGATTCTGCGGCTTCTCCGAGCATGTCTCCTCCCTCCTCCCCGATGCACCTCCTGGAGGATGCCTGTTCCTCGCTGGGTCGTGCCTGCTCACGAAGCCCCTGGGAAGTCCTTCTCCTCTCCTTCATTGCCCTGGCATCCCTCTCCGGACAGCTCTCAGAAGAGCAAGAGGATCAGGATCATTTGGGCAATCATTTGGGGCTTCGTCTCCTCTGTCTCCTCTACCTCTACACTGAGCTCAAGGGATCATCCTCCTCCTCCTCATCATCATCATCATCATCAGTATCCCATCATCAGACGACACACTCGGACAAGTTCCTATTGATGAGCCAAGTGTCTGCCCTTGGACTCAGTGCCTTCTCCGGGCTACTCCTGGGCGGATCCGACCTCGCCTGGGCCTCCATCCTCCTGGCAGACCTTCCCCGACTCCGTCTCCTCGTGAGCTCCGCCCTCTCGACCTCTCACGTCTCCCACTGGCCTGAGAGGCTCTCCGTGACCCTGGGATCCCTTCTGCCCCGGGCTGTCCTGGAGGCCTCTTTGAAGGCCGCCTTAAGTGTCTTACTCTCATCGCAGGGACTCGCATGGGTTCTCCTGCTCCAGACGCTTCTCTTGGGCGCCGTGGCTCCCTCCGCACTCTCACTTGCACTCCAAATGCGATCATCCAAGTGGAAGACCGTCGTCATGCAGCCAGGTCCCAAAGGAATCCCCATTGGACTTGTGGCCTTCCCCATGCTGCTCTTACCGAGGGGCTTTTCTTTGGGATGGAGGGCTCTCTCAGGACTCCTGGGGTCCCTTGTCCTCACGGCCTGGCTCTGGACACGACAAGAAGAAGAAGGTCCCCTCATGGACATACTGGGGGAAGAGGAAGACGAGGCCGGACGCCTGGAGCTGGATCGTGCCTCGCAAACAACCGACGAAGGCATTGGACTCCCGCCCAAAAGAAATGCCTCCGAGCTCAAAAAGTCATCGTCCAAGCTACTTGTGGTGGGCGATGATTCGTCCAGCGAGTCCGCCTGGTCGGAGGTGTACATGCCAGACCTCAAAGATCAGAAGCTCAAACCACGGACACGCACCTTACACCACAGCTTCACAGCGCTTCCACCCCCTCCTCTAGTGAAGATGAACACGGAGAGGACAGTATTTTAAGCTCACTTCCTCCTAGAAACATAGCCTCTTGTCTGAGCCTACTGAAGGAGACCAGCCATGACGCTTCTTCTTGTCCACTCACGGATGAGGAAGTCGTCATGCTCGTTGAAGAGGGTCATATCCGAATTCATGCCCTAGAGAAGGTCCTCAAGGACCACCTCCGAGGCGTCGTCATTCGCCGTAAGCTCATTTCCCGTCGTGAAATACATCTGCAGAAGGCCTTTGAGAAGCTTCCCTATCGTCACTTTGACTATCAGACCGTCATGGGAGCATGCTGCGAGAGCGTGGTGGGATACATGCCCGTCCCCGTGGGCGTAGTGGGACCCCTCAAGCTGGACGGAGAGTACTTCCACGTCCCCATGGCCACGACAGAGGGCTGCCTTGTGGCGAGCACGAATCGGGGCTGCTCAGCACTCTCGCGGTGTGACGGCGTGCGGAGTTACGTTACGGATGACGGCATGTCGCGTGGCCCCGTGGTCCGATTTGCAAACGTGGCCGCGGCACGAAAGACCAAGGAGTGGTTGGAGAACCCCTCTCACTACCAGGAGATCAAGGAGAGCTTCGACAGCACAAGTCGCTTTGCGCGCCTAAACAAACTTCGCGTCCGCTTGGCGGGTCGGCTGATGTACCTTCGCTTTGTGGCCCGGACGGGAGACGCCATGGGTATGAACATGCTCTCCAAGGCCACAGAATTCGCTCTCAACAAGCTCCACCTCATCTTCCCGGACATGCAGATCCTCAGTATCAGTGGAAACATTTGTACGGACAAGAAGCCTGCAGCTGTCAACTGGATCGAGGGTCGGGGAAGTCCCTTGTGTGTGAGGCCGTCATTCCGGCAGCCGTGGTGGAGAGTCTCCTCAAGACGAGCACGGAGGCTCTTGTGGACCTCAACAGCGCCAAAAACCAGACAGGGTCCGCTATGGCTGGCTCCATCGGAGGCTTTAATGCCCACGCCGCCAACATCGTCACGGCCATATTCATCGCGACTGGCCAGGACGCCGCCCAGAACATTGGGAGTAGCAACTGTATGACCCTCATGGAGCCCTGGGGCTCCGAGGGGAAGGACCTTTACATCACTGTGACGATGCCCTCCATCGAGGTGGGTACAGTAGGTGGGGGAACCATTCTTGGGCCACAAGGGGCATGTCTGCAAATGCTCGGCGTCAAAGGGCCACACATGGAGTCTCCAGGGGAAAACGCACGGAAGCTCGCGCGCATCATTTGTGGAACTGTGCTCGCGGGAGAGCTTTCCCTCATGTCTGCTCTCGCTGCAGGACACTTAGTATCCAGCCACCTAAGGCATAATCGTTCTTCAATTGCCGTGGGAGAAAACAAGTGACAATATCCTTCCTCATCACATTAAAATTCGACTATATATTCATGCGTCACTGTCTGTCTCTTTTGAAGCAGCTCCGTTATTCATATAATTAGTATCATACTTAATATCATTGGATCAATTATTATTATTATCATATTTGAATATTAATATTATTTATAATTCTTGAACAAAATCTAAAATTAACGCATTCCTATTCCTTCATTTTTCTCCACTTTAAACCGTGTGTTTTAGCAGATTATTTCTCGAATTTTATTTAAATGTATGTTATATCTCGCATCAGTTTGTATTATAGTAGTAATATTTATATCAGATGTTAATTATTATTATTATCATATTATCAATTTGATGAATAGTAAAAAATATAACGAGAGCAGAAGCTATAAAGCGGTGAGAAGTATATGTGTGAAAGAAAAAAGGACCACTCCTCATTCTGCAACAAAATAAAAGATTTCACTTTTTATATTCTCTTTTTCTCTCTTCATGAACAATCAAGAACGCGACCCTCAGGAAAAAGACCTTGAGAATCACTTTCCATTTGCAGTATTTTTTAAACCATATACACACACATAACTAAACATATTATCATCATTAATAATATTATTCGCATGTTGTAGTAAATACATTGGCATTTGTCAAGGTCATTATTTTTTAAGATAAAAGTCTAATTTAACAACTTATAATATATATATCGTACATTCAATTCATTCTTATAGGATGTCAGAAAATGAGGATCAGGAGATGGTTCACTACGTGATTGTACGTAGTACTAGCGTTCAAACCACCAGGGAGCTTCTTGAATCTATGGGGATTCTTTAAAAGTCCGTGCCCATCTTTAAGGAACAAGGGAATGCGATGGGGATACCTATTTTGGAGCCTTCCATAGATACCATTGAGAGACTACGGGATTCGCTAGGTGATGCGAATATAATTTTAAAGAGCCGTCATGCTCCTGTTAAACGTTTAAATCACCGGGATAAATTAATAGAGAAAATTAAGATAGTAAGAACTAAATTTAGGAGGCTTATCATTAGAATTGATATCTTAATTTATTTCTAAAATCTTAGGTAATGGGTGAGCAATGGAGACCAAATTTGGAGGAAGAGATTCCGAGACACTGGGAAAAACACTCGGATCTCCTTTTAATCCCTGAAAGCTCCTTTAAAGATCCCCAATTCGAGAGGCAACTGAGCCGCATTCTTGAAATACTCCAAGAGAGCCTTAAAGTAAATAGGATTGCTAGAAAATTCCGTATTGAATCGGATGACTTTCGCAGTCCCTCCAAAGTGGAGTTCCTGACTCCGACGAACAATTTTTGGGCAGAGAGGCATGAAATGGAGTTATTTATACATGGGACGTCCGGAAGTCCATGTTCAGCCTGGGAAACATAACTGAGAAGCTCCGAATAGGTAGCTTTAACTGTGAGGGAGAGACAGTGGTGGATTTATTTGCTGGGATTGGGTATTTTAGCTTGCCTTATTTGATCAAGGCCCGTGCAAGTCATTTGCATGCCATTGAATGGAATCCGGGGGCTTTGGAGGCGCTTAAGAAGAATTTAGATATCAATAAAGTATCTCCTGAGCGATATACGCTTTACTTTGGGGACAATCGGAAGATGTGTCCGCTCGGGATAGCGGATAGGGTTAATTTGGGTCTTATACCCAGCTCAGAGCTTTCATGGAAGACTGCTTGTGAGGCCTTGAGGAGGGACACGGGTGGGATTTTACATATCCATGGCAATGTCGACTCCTCGGGCTTTGGGAACACGAAGGAGGCGCTAAAGGACTGGGGAACTACAACGCAGGGACAAATTGGAAACATTTTAGGAGATAAATGGACCTCAGAGATCCTTCATATTGAGAACATAAAATCCTATGGACCCAAGATCTATCACGCAGTCCTTGATCTCAAATGTATCCCATCATGAATCATCTCATTTAAACCATTCATATCAATAAATTTGAATATAAATCGTAAAACGAGCTTCATAAAATAGAAGTCTATAGTTTATCATTCCGCAACCACTATTATATCTTATTTAGAAAAATAGTTATCACATAGGACATTTAAACATTATTAATCATAGATGTTTGCCTAGAATCTATTCCTGACATGCTATTGAAGGATATCCGTGGAATAAATTGACGTCTATTTAAGAGCATAATATTGATGGAAGTCAAGTATTCATTAATTCTATTTTTTAAAGACTCGGCTTTGGTTTTTTAAAAGTCAAATATAACACATATACAGAGTAGCTTTTTATTCGAAACACAATTGATAATATATATGGACTCCAAAATGTGAAATGGTGTACTTTTTATGCTTCTCTACCTAAGAATAGATTTCTTCTTTGAAAACAATTTAAATTTAAATTTACTCTCAAAAAGCCTTAAAATATTAGTTACTTGTAGTTTGATATAATTTGGAACAAGAAATAAATATAAATAAATATTTTTTTTAACCAGTTGAGAACATTTTTTAAATGTCACAAGGTACAAGAAAATAGGTAGTTATATGAGAGTAAAACATGAACGTTTCTTAGAAGTTACCGCATTTGTAAAGATATGCCGTATTTGAGGACATAAAAATATTATTTCCTCTTTAAATAAAATTGATATAGACTAATATAAAAATGACTTACACTGCATATGTGTCCTACAGTCCGAACTAGGATAACTTTGTATATTCCAGCTTTGGATTATAATAATTACGATCCTGCTACTTAATATGGTTCTTAATAGAACCTCCTTTAATTCAAGTAAAAAGTTATTTGATAAATGAAATACTTTTGAATTCCTCATACATTGATGCACTTTAGTCGAAATATATCGTTCCGATAATTAATTGATATCCATAAGGTCGTTCAAAACATATATATATATATATCAGACTTGTTGATTTATCGTTCATTTGTTGTCGTTCGCGAATGATGAACAATAAGGAAAATTCCTTATCGTTAGTCGTTCGTTTTTGGCCAATAAAAGACTAAGATTTTTAATTTTCATGGGACAAATTTCCTTTATAAAAAAACGTCATCACTTTTTTCAGTTCTAAGAAAAACTGTCGTCAATTTTTTTCAGAATGGCGAACGACAAACGAACGATGAACGATTCAATTTAAAATTAACGACGAACAATAACTTTTGGCGAACAACAATTTTTCACGAACGTCAACAAGTCTGATATATATATATACATATAGTGATTATAGTTAAAAAATACTGAAGCATCAACAGTTGACATGTTCATAAGAAAAATGAGAGCATCAAAAAATGATAAATATTCGCAAAATTCAATCATAAGTTAAGATCTAGGTACTCCCAAGGCAGTATGATACGCAGAAGTTGGGTGAACTTTATATTTATAACGCCCATATTGTTACGTGTTTGTTATTGTAAGTAGAGGTAAGAGGTCATGTGACTTAATTCATTCTCATTGTTGCGCTAATAAATTTTTAAATATCTTAAATGAAGATTGTATTTATGTTTATGATGAAAAAATGATTGATCTTTGGTAATCAAATAAAAACAGAATAGAAATCACCTTTGTTGCTGATAGAGTGCGAGATTGAAGGAACCGTTGAAGCCTAATATTCGAAAAAAAATATATAAATGATATTTTAAAAGTATAAATGTTAGCCATATATAAAAAATGTTAGTAAAATGATATTTATAGGTCTTACCCGATTTTTACCTCTAAAAAATTTAATCGAAGTGTTCAAGGAACTTGATATTTAAAAAATCATAAACGCAACAATAGGAATCAATGAAGTCACAAAACTTATTACTACTAACAATAATATCAAAACGAATGAAAAGGGATTATGATGAGAAAGTATAACTTACTCATTTGTACTTCCAAGTATTTTATCTATGATTCAAATATGCAATTTTAGAAACATTTTTTAATTCTATAAAACAATTGTGATCATTTTAAAAGTGTACTCATATATCGTTATGCGTAGCATTCATATATATGCTTACAACTTGAAAAATATATATATATATATATGTACTACAAGATTCCAACAATTAGATTCTTTTGAAAGAGATATTCCTTTTCCAACGAATTCACCTTTGAAGTTTCATTACTTACCCTTTTATCACTTTTTTAAATATACGGTTAAAAAAATATTATATTTTTTTCTAAAAAGGGCATTTTACCTACTTTCCATACCTTTACACCAACATTCAACTTTAAATTTAATTAGAAGGTGAATAAAAAAGTCTAAAACTATTCCACTTAGTGCTCTTCTTTTAAACCTTGAACTACTTTGCATATTTATTTGACAGCACGATAATTACTTTGAAAATGTCTTTAAGTTTCATAAATATCATCCCATTCTAAATTAAACTGTTCAATTTCTTAGGATAAAAAAGTTAAACAACGATGTCTGTTTATGTTGTATTAGGTATTTACTTGGGATTTGTATGTATTTATCATATCCATGTATAAGATTTATGAATTGCCTAAAAAAATCGAATTAACTAATAGGAATGTTAACTGAATATCATGTATGTAGAAATGTTAGGATATCATTAGTCATCAAAAGATGAAAGGGAAATCTTTTTTGAACACATGTTGGAAATTTTAATTTTTTATTATAATACTAATATTATGTGAAAAATACTACTGAAGTTTTTTTACAATTATTTTGACTTGGACATCACATATTATGGTTTTAATAACTTGCATCTAGTTGTATATATATATATATATATAAGCATTAAAACCACCATCGAACCTAGGATATTTTCAACGACGTTAGTAAAAGGACTACCGTTCTCAATAAGTAAGACTGAATACCGACTTTTGATAATATAATAATCTACTAAACTTTTTTGAAGAAAAAATACTTTTCTGTTAGAAGATATTTTTATATTTAGAAGTAGAATATCAGTCTTTTTATACTACGCAATTTTGGACCCTGAGATATTGAGTGCCATCTTTTGCGATACATATTTCTATGAAACTACATTCATTTGAATAAAAATAAGGACTATAGCGATAGAATTAGTCCAACAAAACAAATAACTGACAAAAAAAGTATCCTCAAGTTTGAGAGTAGAGCAATCTATCAAAGAGCAATAAATTCAACGGTACTTAAACATCGTCAGTGTCTATTCGTCAGTGTTAAATCTATACTAATAAAAAAGAATTCCGTTCGTTCGTTTCCCTTTATCTCCCGAACGGTTCATTAGATCATGACGAGATTTTCAGTGAATAGTTTTGAGAGCTCAGGGAGTGTTTTAGTGGGGTTGTCAACTCGCGGAAAATTCGTCATCGACATGTTTACTTTAATCGCGAAAACGTTTTTTTGGCGATTTTTTTAAATTGCCAAGCTAGATTTTTTTCAAATTTTCTGTGGATGATTCTGAGATAGTAAGACGTGTTTTTAATTTAATGGGGTTTTACTAGAAAATTCGTTTTTCATAGGATTGCTTAAAAATAAGTTTTTTATATTCCTGTCTTTCACCCCAAAGTTTGTATGATATAACATTTCTTTTATGACACAACATCGTGCTAATCAAATTTTAATACTACCTAGAGATGGAGAGTGATGTCAACCACTCTTAACTTTTCTTGATAAATATATGAAGTCGTACTCTCGCTTAAGTTTTTGCTGATCAAACAAATACTCTGATATTCAGCGCTACCATACATATATTCGGCACTCTATTATGCCTGTGAAATAACTTAAAAAATAATTTTTTTTGTGATATTTTAATACCCAGCCTTAAGGAATACAGAACGGAAAAAATGGCAATGAAGATCCAATGACGACTTTTTAAGGAACTTATTTTATTATGAAAAATCACATGCGATGACATCACTAACATTATTCGTGTTATTTTTTTTTCATTCCAGACTATTGTCAAGTTGGAAAATGTCGGGCAGCGCTGGGTAACATTCGCTAGTTTTACATAAGACTATTTTTTCAACTTACACTAATTATGGTTATTATAAATTAAGTGCAAACGTTTTGTAACTTTTTATTTAATGTTTCACTAGATATTTTTAGGTAAATAATTAATCTCACTTATTGTAAATTCAACAAATTCGTATAAACGCAAAATATATAAAATATGTGAATAGTTATATTCTTAAATATAGAAAATGAAACATAAGGCTTACCTATTTTCTTGGGATATGCAAGTCCTAGACCATCCATGATCTTCACAAATTCTTCTTTTGTCTTTGTCAATCTTGGATTGTGTTCCTTTTCCTCAGCAACAGAGGTAAACATTCGCCCTATAAGAAAAACAACCCTCATCAATATAAGCTGTGAAACATGATATTTATTGTTTAATATAATAGTTTACCTATTTTAAGTATTACAACATGCTTTGAGTGAGTCTAAAGTATAGTGAACTTAAGCTTTTGACATTGAGGTAAAAAATAAATATGTGCATATATTTAAGAATCATTTAATCATGTTTATAATTGTTTCAGCCTTTAATATCACTATCAATTGTGTTCACTTAGCTATATATTTTCTTAAATAGAAAGAATACGAGTTATACATAAGTATCCTCCATACCTTGGCCAATATTTTACAATTTAAAAAAATGAAGTCATCGGTAACAACGTCAATCAAAAACTTGACACATACTTTAGCAATCCAGTGACCATGATCATTAAACTCAAGACAGTCAATGCATTAATGCAAGAGTTTTTAAATAAGTTTGTCTCCTGGACCAAGACCAAGGGCGTCTTTAGCCAGCGAACCAGCTTGACAGAGACGTACGTAAATTAATATGTTTGATTTGGTATAAAATACATAACATAATCGTGTGAGCAATTTTTTTCTAATATTTAGATTGTTCGACATATTTCCTTATTTTATCTTTGTATTTTTAACGTATACATCATTTTTTATTCCCAATTCCAACAACTCTGGTAATAACCTCTTTAAAGATACTCACCCTGATAATCATGAGCCGGATATAGGATGTAGTCCTCCGGTAGAGATAATATTTTATTCCAAACATTGTCGTAGAGTTTAATTGCATTCCCTTGTTGAAAGTCCGTGCGTCCACAGCCACGAATGAGGAGAGCATCTCCCGTAAAGGCACAGCCATTCTCATGCGACACAAAGGTGATGCATCCATTGGTGTGCCCCGGAGTGTTATGAACATTAAGCTTTAAAGAGCCTAACTCAATGTGGTCCCCTTCATGAACAAAGATGTCCGCATCCGCTCCACTTTCCTTGGATATGATGGACTGGACCTCGGATTGAAGGCTCTTAATCCGCCCCGAGCCAGTGATGTGATCCGCATGAACATGTGTGTTCACTGTAGATGTAAAAAAAATGTTTTTAAACCTATGCTAATTATTTTTTGCAAAAAACTTTATTCTTTATGAGAAATTACATATTGACATATAAATAAACATTTTAGCTTCATATTAGATCTCTAAATAAAAGTGAAAAGACAAAAATAAATGTTGAAATATACAAATCATAATGATATCAACTGTAAGACAATACATTACTTAAACAATAAAACGACAATAGAACACACTAAATTTAAGACATGCTAAATATAGCATTTGTGAGTTAATTTACAGAGTAGTCCAAAAATAATTTAAGATAAATTATCACACTTATTTTAAAATAAATCAAATTTACGATAATAAAAAAATGATGACTTTTTATTAGATTTTTTAAAAGTTTCATGTTCCCACCGGAAAAAGAATAATAAAAACGAACTTTTTGATGAGTAAAATTCCATTTATCACAATTTGAGTTTGGATTGTTTATTGAAAGAGCCAAGTAATGCGCAGTTGTTATAAAAATATCGCTCATATATTCGCCTTAAAAAGAACATTATTGTTTGTTAGCCTATAATGTGCGATGTAGTCCTTACAGCTCAAAATAATTATTTCCAATACCTGTGTTTTGGGTGTATTTTTAGGATTGAATTCAATTTAAAGAGAAGGATTTAATGAATGGAACATGTTATTAAACGGACTATCGAGACCTGGCAAGAGCGAAGTTGATAGACATTGACTAATTTAATGGGTGCATATCATAAATGTCTTATAAATAGCGTATGAACATTTGAACTATTTGACAAATTAGCAATCCATCAAATTTTTTTTTACACCTTCATTTCATTTTTTTATGAAAATCATTTAAATTAGATATTTTCATTTCATGAAAACCAAATTGAACAGAGTTCACTGAAAAGTACGTTCAAAGAATACAATATTATACGAAACAGCAAAAAGCGAAACAAGCCTGCGAATAAGTGTGATATCTTACGACAGTAACGAAGTTTTAAACCATAGTCCTTAATGAGCTTCAAGTCCCTATCAGCCTTTTCAATGACAGGATCAATGAGAAGAGCCTCCTTGGAGTCCTTGTCGGCTAAAAGATATGTATACGTCCAGGACTCCTGATCGAAGAGCTAAAGAAGACATCATGCATGTATGGGATGAAAACATTGAAAATGGCTTTGAAGCTATACCTGTCGAAAAAATATGTTGGGCTTCCATCGGGGTGAAAAAGGGTGAACATTGTTTTATTAAGTATTCCAGAGCTTTGCATCGAGTTCTCAAGAACAACTCCTATAGGGAAAACATAGAACTTGCCCACACATACACACACAAACACCTCACTCTCTACAAGTTGGGTCTACTAAAGCGTTAAAGTAAAGTAGCGCATTCATAACATGAAATTCTTCCTTTTTTCCCAAAAGGAATTGGCCAAATTTTTTAGTTCTTCTTTAGCCCGTAAGGGGCGCTTTTATGCTAGAGCTCTTTGAAAATAATAACAAAGTCCTTTTATTATTTATATTTGGAGACGTTTTTTATCTTGTAGTGATTTATATATTTCAAATCATCAAATTTAATCCCTTTAAACCGGTTTTAAATAGGATTGTGACGTAATCTCATGGACAACGACATCTAACGTTAAAGGAAATTACCAAAATTTTGTCCAATTTTTTTTGTTTACTTTTCCTTGCATGCGCCACTTTACTTTAACGCTTTAGGGTCTTCAAGAGAACTATTATTATTTTTTCCTTGTCGTGGATAAGCACAAGGCAGCGTGGTAAGGGCCCCCTCCTTATTTTATAACAGTACTTCAACTTCTGGGGATGCCGTCGAAATAAACGTCAAAGGATTAATATGACATAAGAGAGAAAAATATGAGCTAAGTCAACTACTATTATTTTCCCCTCCTGCTGTTGTGATGTGTGTAATTATTTTTATTGAGTTATGTAAACATGAGGTCATGCTGGAATTAAAAGAAGAAGGTTGCGATAAAAAATAACAAGACTTATTGCGCCAGCATTCAAAAATATATATTTATTATCTATCTTTAAACCCATACTGCTTGGACAATTAGGCATATTATATAAAATGTATATTTGTTTAACACACTCACTAATCAATATGATAAGGATTTAGAGATAAGAATGGAGTATTTAAGATATAATTGGTTGTAGTGATAATTTAGACCACTCGCAATTACCCCTAGATAAATTAAGTTGATTGTATATGTACAATGAAGTGAAGGTATATTTATATAACACAAGCTTAAAGATTTCTCTTCAATTACTCAAACAAGAATAAAATAGACTGAAGAGTTAGGTGTGAAAACGTGGAAGTATATATTTCAAGTTAGAGATGAAATATGAATGAATGAGTTTAAACATCAAATATTAGATTCCAAAATGAACATTCTCAATCCGAAGGATTGGTAAAAATACAAGGTCGGCTGATAAGTCCCGAGACTAACACATAGATGGCGCCGGTGGATTTGTTTTCATCGTAACAGGACTAGCACCCCCAGACAATCACCCCCCGTTAGTAATATCTTATCTCTTATAGTCCACTTATTAAGTTAACTATGTTTTCCAGCTATAAACAAAGGTGACGTCACTGGTTAACCACTTTCTTGATCTCCTTTTCCGCTGCTTGCGAAGACTAATGGGGACTTGGATATCTTTAAAAAAGCCACAGGAACACGTTTTTGGGTGTGAAGAAATGAATATAATAGATTGAGAATAAAATTTATATGTCAACTTATTTGAGTGGATGAGTTTTTGATCATAGTCTTCGATTTAGGACAATTGGTTCTTTGATGAAATCTTAGAAAATAGCTTAGGACCTATATGAGATAAATAAGATATCTTGAGTTGATAGGTTACAAACTGTATGATTGTCTAGTTGTACATAAGTAGCCCAGATATAAGGTCTAAGATACGAAATTTGCAAATTTATGCACATTTAATTAATACATATTCCAATTCTAAAGGACTGGGACTGCGTACTAACCAGAGACGTCATCTTTGTTAATAACTAGAAAACATAGTTAGCTTCATAAGTGGACTTTATGAGATAAGAAATATTACTAACGGGGGGGGGGGGGGGTAAATGCCCGGGGGGTGCTAGTCCAGGGGGTGATTGTCGGGGGGTGCTAGTCCGGGGGGTGATTGTCTGGGGCAAGGAGAATATAAATAAGGTGAGTCAAAGAGGAAATCTTTGACTTATGCTCTTGATCAAAAGGAATAATTTGTGACGTCACGAATGCTACAATGAAAAAACATAATTTTTCATTGCAATGATTTAGTAATTATTTCTCAACTTTATCTTCCAATTGAAAATATTTCATTACAATATTGTTCTGTGCTAGTGTACAGAACCCATGTTGCATTAAAAATTTGTAAGTAAATGATATATCATTAGTATTCATTATTTTAAGTAATTGTCAATAATAGTTTCAAACAATAAAAATAATTTTTAAATTCAAGATTTTCATTTATTTCAAAAAAATTATAAATCACAATAATAGAATTCTACATATGTACATATAAAAAGGGGAACATAGGAATATGAATAGAATTATGCTCATTAGTAACCTGACCTATGTGTTTAAGTTTTCACTAGCATTTTTCAGTTTAAGTAGCTTATTAAGAAAATTGACTCGAATCCGTGTTCTTTTTATTTATTACAAAAGCAATAATAACTTATTTTGACCAATTTGGATATAAATTGATAAGTGGCTTAAAAATTCTTAGAAAAACATGGGGTCTTTATCGATTGCGTCTTGATGGTTATTATGAAAAAAATAGAAATGGTTTTCTAAGAGGTGTCAGAACTTCAAAAATCGGGAGAAGGGGCGGTAATAACTCAATCCAAGGACTTTGTGTTTCTTCAAATCCTTCAATGTTACTCCTCTGTTTCACCAAATGTGGGTGGAGTTCTTTAAACCTCCCGAGTATCCAGCAATATAGGAGAGACCCTCGTTGGAACAGTCATTGGAATTTTTCCTTTGTTTGCCGACTAGGCAGAGGAAGGAGTTTCCGTGAGCGCAAGTATTCAAAGGCCCGGGTACATATGCTCCGTAGAATGAGGGCGGTAGTTACATCTTCTTTTGAGTAGCCACGAATGAACTTTGTCAAAGGATTCACTAAGCTTCTTGTTTGAATCGTTGTGTAATCCTTTTCGAATGAGGTTCTAATTAAAGTTTCCTTAAAGTGTTATGAGCCAAGTTTGAGGCACTTAGCTTTGTAGCAGGACAGCTTCATTTTCGTGACTGAGAGTTCCTTATTCCTTCTCACTAGTCAACTCACAATTTTTTTCGTTCACGAGCTTCTTGACGAACCTGTCTGAAGGACTTGGACACACTTGAGGAGGGTGATCCAGGGATGAATAGTGTAGGAACAACTTGAGACTAAAGCTTCTTCCTATTCTTCCAGCCTGAATATTCCTTTGGAAGTCATCTGGAGTAAAATGACGATCACAGATCTTCGCATTCTTTAAGCTAATCCTGTCGGTTCTTCTGCATCGTGCAATCCACAGATGTTGGATATTGGGATCCCTCGTCGGAAGTGCAAAATATTATGCATCTCGAAGATTATAGCAAGAGGGGATGGCACTAACACCATTACTTCCTCGAGGATATCACATTTTCGCTTTTCAATACAAACTGAACTAGCATTCAAGCGTAGCACTTGTGATATCACAACAAAATAGTCAGCTGTCGCCCTGAAATTGCCTACGTCGATTCCCATTGCCTCACCTTATTTATATTCTCCTTGGTCTGGGGGTGATTGCCCTAGAACCGTTTTCATATGACAGTCAGCTGGTACCAACCACCAAAACATACATGCATAAATATAACAGCTGTCTGAAAACTAGTTTGGGAGATATTGCGTTTAAGTGAAGCTACTGTTGTTATTGTGAAAAAAATGGAAAAGACGAATTTCGTGTGTTAATAAAACATTTTTTTTATGGGAAAAAATACCGTCGAAACTAAAACTTGGCTTGAAGAATGTTATCCGGACTCTGCTCCATCGAAAGCAACCATATGTCGATGGTTTGCTGAATTCAAACGTGGTCGTGTGAGCACGAAGTTGATCCAGATAGCTGATACTCTGAAGATATCGAAAGAGCGCGTTGGACATATCGTGCATGAATATTTGGACATGCGAAAGCTCATAGGCGTAGGAGGCGGGGGGGGGGGGCAACTACCCCCCCCCAAAAAAAAAAAATATATATATATATATATATTCGGGTGAATGCTTAAATTCGGGCAAATTGGTTGAGGTATTCGGGCATTTAAATTGAAGAAAAAAAATTGTAATTATGAAAGCAAACGGATTGTGAATTATAAACAAGAGCTTTCCACCTTTATGTGACTTCAATTCACATTTAAGAGTCCACTTTTCCCATTTTGAAGAAAATAACGCTCAACTTTTTGATGAGAAATATGAAATTCAATATTATCACACATTTAAGTTAATTATTTTTGCGCCACTGAAAAAATGCACCTCGCACGTAGAAGGTAATAAGAGTGTACTTTGATACTACTTAGATCTTAGTAAAAAGAAATATAAAATAACAACAAATCAACAAGTTATATGTAGTTCTACGATAACAATAAAGTTCTTCTCAGAGATAATTGTTAAGTGAACATACCTTTTGGAGTTTCGGCAACTTTATTAATCGAACTACTAAACAACACTTTTCTCCATAGAGGTAAGTTGCTGCTCACTGTATTAACCAGAATTGCTTATATATGAAAATTATGATTTAGGGAAGACGTTTCAAGAGTACATGAAAATGATGAACAAGTAAAGTTTATTCCTTTGGTCGATCAAAAGCAGAAAAAACTTTCCTTCGGAATTATGAACAGTGGAAAAAATGAGAAAATGATGCCAACGGAGGACACTTCCTATACAGAACAATCAAGCAGTATAAAGGACATACCAACTGACAACAATGAACATACTGAACAGGTAAAGATGAAGATTCTTAATTTGCTAGCTGTAGAGGCAGTGGTAGAAGATTTACAGCCTACAATGGACAAAACAGAAAATAGGCCCATAGGCTATCATCACAGTGCCAAAACTGACATGCGAGATCATCCACATCAACCTCTGTTGGATTAATACAACAGGAAACAGCTAGATCAGGGAAGTGGGACAAGAGACTTTAATCCTGACCTGTTCAAGAAGTACCAATGAACGAGCTTTGATATTCCCACGAAATCTATAGTTTGTTTCCTCTGTCAGAAGTTTTATCTGATTCCACTTTCACATACAGCAATTGGAAGAAACGACTAGTGAAGCATGACAAGAGCGGTAATCATCGACTTGCAATGTCTTAATGGATGATTTCAAAAGTTAATAAAAAGGATCAGACATCAGTCTTGGTCCAACTTGATACAAGCCACAAAGACATGGTCCAAAAGAACAGAAATTACCTTAAAGTTATTGTAGAGTCCATCTTGTACACCGCACAGCAAAACATCCATCAGAGAGGCCATGAAGAAGACAGATCAATGATTGGACAGCAGTCATACATAAACCGTGAAAACCTTATGGAGCTTTTGAATTTGCGATGTAGAGACATTCCTTGGCTTGTCACTAGACTAAACTCTAATTTGGGAGCCCATCGTCAGTGGCTTTCACCAAAAATCCAAAATGAAATACTGATGATTGCATCTAATTTAGTACTAAAGGAAATAGCTAATAATGTTAGGGAAGCAGGCAAGTTCAGTCTTATTGTGTATGAAATATCAGACGTTGGCAACCGGGAACAAGTGGCAGTGTGTTTGCACTATTTAAGCAATGAGCACTGCTCATTGTTTAAATTGAGCAGCCTACAGAAGCATTCGTGGGATTTTATGAAGCTAAGTCCACAACCGGTGAGACACTGTTCAAAATTGTGATTGAAGTTATCAACTGCCTAGAGTTACGCGTTGAAGAAATTGTGTACCAATGCTTTGACGGCGCATCCAACAAGACTGGAAGGAAATACGGAGAAAATGATCACTCCAAATATGCTTACAACAGGCAGGTCCCTCCGTCCGCTAACGACGGCTGGCAGAGCAGAACTACAAACACCAGGAGTGGACATAATGTGGGAACAAAGGAAGAAGATCCTTCAACACTTCTGGAGAAAATGGCAAGCGGAGTACCTTGCCACTCTCTCAGTTGACAATAAATGGTCAAAGGGCAACAAACCAGTCATTAAGTCAGGTGATGTCATCCTGCTAAAACCAGAAACTCAGGAAAAGGGTCAATGGAAATTGGCCAGAATAATTGGCGTCCACAAAAACCTGGACGGTGCTATCACCACTGTCTCCATCAGATTGCCGAACAGAGCAACCTTTACCAGGTCGATAAGAAATGTAGCTCTGCTAGAGCCATCTGTCGAATTGTTGGAGAAAGTGGTTATGGAAAGCCCCGCGTCCGCCGAGTCTCCGGACCTTGGCAAGATGTGTGGAACGGGGTTGACGGAAACGGATTCCCAACCCGCTGGTGCACAAGCGCAAGGGACAGAAGATCCTCGCCCTGTGACACTTTCCTACTCGGAAAGGGATGAGGCCAGCGTGGGTGTTGAGTACACAGAAGAGGCAGATGCCACTAATGCCGATTCTGGTTCTTTTGCAGAAGTTCCAAAGGGGGTTCGTGACGACGAGTCCTTGGACGGTTCCAAAAGTAAAAGAGCTCGAAAGCACAGAGGTTATTATAAGCTGCTTGCTGAAGGCAGCCGGTAATAGTGCATAAAGCCAATGCACTGATTCTCGCTATATCAAAATTAATGTATACACCAAATTATTAAATTCAAATCTTGTTAAGGGCATCCTCCATAGCGGGAGGAGAGGTGGCTCAAGAAATGAGAGACGGTAACAAAATATCGTGGTAGTCAGATTGTCTGGGGGCCGTCTGGATGGCCTTACAACCCATCCTGGTCTGTGAGCGTTCACGAGGATTTACAACCCTTCTAGTTCCAAACCCACTCTTGGTAGACTTAATGTTTTCCAGGGGCGTGCAGTCTTGTTCTTAGGTTTTTCACCGATAATGACCAATGAGTCTAGGTTTTCCTATGTTAATAAGTAACAGGAGCTTAACAGTACCGTGTAGTACCCAGAGAGATTTTCATTTTTTCCCTCTAGTAACGGGAGTGAACCAGCTTTAGTTTTTTTTTTCTTAGTACATAAGCTACCAAAGGCTTTATAATAAGTTTTTTCCTTTGGAGAAGTTCCCTCTACACGAGTATAAGGTGATACAAAGGGTGGCAACCTAAACACCGGTTCCAACTACTAGCAAGATATATCTGCAATAAGTCTGTCAGTTACCTTGGAGCGTAGACTCCAGACAGCCAGTTCGATTTGTTCGTTTCTGTGACGTTTAAATCACATACATTAACGACGCTCAGACTCATTTATCTCACCAGTGATGTGAGTGGTAAAGGCCAAGTCCTTTACCAGGGGGAGAAGGACTTGGGGCTTCCCGCAGAATTTAGCCCACCTAGCATTCAGAGCGGAAATTGAATTTTTCAATTCGAGAAGAGTTTCCTCTTCTCCCGCCTTGATCTCCTCGGCCTGGTTCGGATTCCCCCGAATCTTTTCTGCAATTCCGCTGACTTCAAGGGCAATCAAAGGGCCGTCTTCTTTGGCCTTGAGGTATGCCGCCATGCCGTTGGCAGCAGATCGGAGATATTTCTCCCTCCGGACTTGGATCTCCGAGGGTGAAAACTTAGCCAAAGCTTCCTCAAGGTCCTTCTTATAGGAGGTCATGCCCTCAACCCATTGGCGTTTTTCATAGGGACCAGCATCGGTGACTGGACACTGATCCACTGTGAAGTTGGTCTCTGAGGATCCTGCGATTTCCTCATGTGTGTAGGTTGAGGGTAGACATGTCTTGCCCACAGGTCTTCCCTCGACGGGCCTTTCAGAGGATTTACCCATGAATTCCTTAAGAAGGCCCCTCATCACTTCCCCCGTCTCTTGCCCTTGCTTAGACAGGAGGGCTTTAACGGCTGCTGCCGTGAACGAAGGTGTGGCATCCTCCTCTTCGTATTCGGAAGCTGAATTAGAGCTAGACTCCGAGTCCTTGACTGACTCGTGGTCGCTTCTGACGTCTTGAAGATGACATTGTTCGGAGGATAAATTAAGGATGTTGCTGTCCGCCTTGGGCTCAGGGACGTCTTGCATAAAAGAAGCCTCGGTCAGACTCTGCTTCTCGGAAGAGTAAAAGCCTTTTGGATGGTCAGCCATCTAAAGGAGGATGAAGGAGTAGATAAAATTAGAAACTTAATTCTAAATATCAATATGACTGAAAGATTATTCGTTCAAAAACACGATAATTTCAGTGTTGTAGCTCTCCGACTCAAACTTGGACTGTATATGTAAAAAATGTAGAGCACCTCCCCCCGTAGAAACTACAGGGAACAGACTCAAACTTGGACTGTTCCAGAGCCTAAACTTTACTTCTATAGAGATTAAAGTTATGGTTCTGTCGTTATGAAGGATCAACGTATTGGGTGTCTTATCGGCTAGCGATATCAAGCCTGAAAATGTCCTCCAGGAATTCTGGGATGGGACGGAGGGAATGTAAATCAACCTCACTTTTATGACTTGCCTACGACAAACCAATAAGTTTCTAAGCCGACCTTATTAGGTTAGCTCTAAGTATAGTAAGAGGGGGAAGCCTCAATGTAAGATTCAGGATATATTTATATGATGAGAACCCTTATTATCGAATATTGGGGAAATGAACAGATTCCAACTTGATACAGTTGTATTATTCTTTCCTATTTTAAGTATATTTAATCTTAAATAAAAAATTGGACAGAGGTTCCCCTTAGAAAAAGGGGTCTTTCAGAATTTTATTAGAGTATTTTGAACGAAAAAAATACCTTAAAAATTAATGTCCGAATAAAATATCTTAAGTATGTTTAGACGTAAATAAAAAAATTGGACAGAGGTTCCCCTTAGAAAAAGGGGTCTATCAGAATTTTATTAGAGTATTTTGAACGAAAAACAACTGAAATAATATTTTAATAAAATAAATTCGACTTTAAAGGCTCAATACATCCCAATGATCATCAACTGAATGTTGAATACTTCGTAGAGTAAAGAATAAGGAGTTAATTTAGGTGTCTTTGACTTGGGCGTCCTTTATCAGGAGCCTCAGCCGTGACGCTGTGGGAACTGTGCCGGGGATTCCGGGAAGTTACTACCGACAGGGACCTTACTGAATGAAAGGACCGGCTAACCTAATTAGAAACTGCAATTCCACGGATACGAGACGTCAACGGCCTACTGCTATGGTAGTACCTAAGATCAGGCCTGCCTCAACCAATAAGGTATTGTTGGATCTAGGGAGATCTTTCAAACGTGTATTATTTCGTATCCGGCTCGAAGGACCATGTAACGAAGCAGACCGCGCTGAAATGGGTCTGAGAATCTTCGCTAACAAATAATAATATCAATATCAAAAGGTACTCACTATAACACAATAAAAGGAAATAATAAGACGCTTCTATTTAGACTGTTAGAAAATGACTGTATTTCAATTGTTTACACTTTATTGTATTCGTATATTATTGCGCCCTTTTCCGCAGCTGACTGATGACGCGTAGAGTTGTTTATTTACATTGTAAGCTGATTAGTGATGGAATGTAATATCAGACTCGGTTCGGTCAAACCTGTGACGCGACACCAGGCAACCAGCATTTAGGAGGGGTCCTTGAGGGTCTGTCTGTCTCCGACACGTCATCCTCTTTGATGCAAAGAGAATAGGCTGAGCACCTATGCTCTGGGGAGTCATGTCCTCCTAAGGTTCCACTCCTTGCTCCATGCTTGATCCGAGGCTATGTCACGGTGAATTCTTGTCACAAATGTTGTGTACGACGGCACAGCCGGCAGGCCACTCATTAGGAATCCTGGATCCTCGGAAGATTTCCGGGGGAAAACACTCAAATTCCAATGAAAGGGGTAAAATTCCTCTTTATTGTTTACCTACATTGTGACGTCAGTTTCTCTCTCTGTTTCTATCTCACTGGGTGACTTATGAATTTCTCTAAAAAAGGGCAAAATGGAGAGGATTTAAAAATATTCATTTGCTAATTTTGATTAAAATAAGGCATTTTATGGAACACCAAGCATATCAAATTAAAGCTTGATATTTTTTCTTCATATTAATATAAATTTTAATCATGTAAGACCTTTGAGTGAGGAACAGTAAGGAACAGTGAGTCTCTAAGTAAAACCCTTCATTTTTCGTACAAATGACATATATTTTTAAGTCTAAATGTGCCAGAGACAAAGTAAAAATTGAAATGAGTACTTTGATCTAAGCTCTATCAAATCATTGTTTTTCATTTTTTCTATACTTCAGTCCTTGAATGTCAATAATGGCTCTGAATCGAAAAAGTGCTGAAAAATTTGAAATCCATTTAGCTCTGAATTTATCACCAGCTTTGAAAAATGAATACCATATTCGGAATCAGTGGATAAAACTCTATAAGAATTAGTGAAAATTAGTCCGACCTAAATTTGGCTGTTGCCCAGTGTTATTATTAATTGTCTATATGTATGTGCGTGCAGTGCAGGTACTTAATTTTCTATTCCGCCAACCTGAGCGGAAGAGCGGAATGAAGTGAGCGGAACAGCAGTACTCAAAAAATGAGCGAATGAGCGGGAGCGGATCAGTTGCCCAAAGTGAGCGGATGAGCGGTGAGCGGAACAGCAAAAAAGTGAGCGGATGAGCGGTGAGCGGAACAGCAAAAAAGTGATCGGTGCCCACCACTGATTTTAAGCATTTGTTTCCCCACGTTATTTTCTGGTGTGGCTGGTTTTAATATTACTACGTCTCCTTCATTTAATATGTTTTTGTAAGGAGTTGACCACTTCTTATTTATGCTTAGTTCATTATAGTATTCTTGTCTCCATCTTGTCCAAAATGTTTCAGGAATCTTTTCCTTGATAACCACATGTCTCCATATGGTAACATTGACAAAACTGATTCCTCTGGAGTTATTAGTTGTCCTTTTTGACGACCATAAATCAGTAAAATTTGGAGTTATAGCTGTTGACGCAGTAGGCTCTTGATTTTTTGTTCCTAAAGGTCTTTCATTAATAATATAGATAATTTCTATGACCAACGTCTCTATTTGTCGAATGGTTAATTTATTTCTATGTGCGGCTATTCTGAATTGTTTTTTGAATATGCCCACCATCCTTTCTGTTAACCCATTCGTCCAGGGTGCTTCAGGCTTTGAGTATTCCCATTCAATACTGGAGTCTCTTTTATCTTGTCGAATTTGATGTTTTCGAAAATTTTTTGAAGTGACCGTTTGCTTTTTTTAAATTAGATGCATTCTCAGAATAAAATTTGATTGGTCTTCCGCAATGCCCTAGAAAACGTCAAAATGCTCCGAGGAAGTCTTAAGGCAAGCAAGATTTTGCGACTGTTATGTGTATGGCCCTGGTATGAAAGCATGTAAACAATACAAACCAAATTTTTCTCGAGGTTGGATGAATACATTTTTTACTTAATACTGTCCTTTTCCGGCATCTTATTAAGGCAGTCGTGAACACATGTTAAGGAGCCTAAGTAATCGACTCCCACGTTTGACCATGGAATAGGATTGTCTATTCTCAAGGTTGGTAGTGGATTCATTCTAGGTGTTTCTTATTTGAGGTATCTGCATCTTGGCGTTTTGCATAACCTGATAATTGATTTCACATAGGCTAAATTACCTATTACCCAATATTTTTGGCGTATTAAGTTAATCGGTTTTTTTTTTTACTTAAATGAAGTCTTGACTTGTCCATGTGAGGATTGTGACTACCCAAAATTACCCAAGGACCACGATTTGTAAGTGGACTGTAAAACTTGCGAATAAAACGCGAACACCAGATGATGAGGATGAAATAATACGAAGTCTGTATTTCAAGTGATAATAAAATTGTAAAGGGGAAAAGTGAAATAATGGTACGCGTCGTAGAAAACCCCTCCACGTGAGGTTGGGGAAAAACAAAGGGAAACTCTTCTCTGTGGGGGAGGGAGAAACCAAGGTATATAGAATACAAGGTATGTTACATTTATAATTTTTACTTAATAAACTTTTATAAATCCCCGGCGTGCTCTCAGTCGTCATTGGTCCGACTTCATCTGCCGTGCTAGCTGGGGATATTTTATAAATTTCCTTATAATTAAATATTGAGATAATTTACAAACAAAAATCACTAATATTTTAAAAGGAATATTTCAATTGTCATTTATTTAATTTAAAAGAATCGAAGATTTTTTTTCTTGTAAGAATTATCGCTTATAATAAGATTAATATAACAAGGTAAGGTAGAAAAGAAAGGAATAAATGTAACAAACTCTCCAGTGATGTATATGTAAATAATAAAGTAAGTAATGTGAAGAAGCGAATTGACATCATTGGATATTTGCTTACATCGCATTCTTTCTTTACTTCGCAAGTCGTGAATGTATGATAAAGAAAAATATTTCAACTATAATAAGGACATCTTCTTTTTATGGACAAAAAAATTAACTCTCACGGAAACTTTAGAAATAAAAGTTGAATAATATGATTAAATTATATAATATTGGGCATTCATTTTTTATCCTCATATATAATAGTTGGACAGAGTATTCAATTGTTCAACTGTTGAACTTCATAAACAAGTTTAATAAAAAATGAGTAAAATATGATTATAAGAAATATTGATGAATTTAAATAAAAACTAAGACTGATCAATTGAAATAAACTAATATCCATCAAATTAATATAAACAATAATAAATTTAAATAAATACTCACAAACTTCTTCCAAAAACTGCCATGGAGGCATTCAGATTTATTAGTATAGTACATCTTATCCCTGAGTTAAGTGTAGCAATAAAATTGGATTGAGACTTTTTATTCAGAAAAATATAGTTAATAGTAGAAGCTGTCGTATGGTTCAACAGTTGAGGCGCTAGACAAACTCTTTGCTTTTGATTGCTCTGGCATTATTAATGAATTTCCTTGATTTTATGAACTATTTATAATTCTTGGGGATTTATTTTATTAAGTCCGAAAAATCTTTTTTAAATCTTTTCCCTAAATCAGATAATGGCCTCTGTCTAAAAGGTGATTTCTTAAGAGTTTGATCAAATGAGAGACATCATGAAACATATAAATTATCTTTGATGTATCAGAAGGATTCCAAAAATATGACAAATCTTTTGAGACTTCCAATGAGTTACGTAGTCCAACATTTGATGGGGGCATATCAGAAACTAAATGCAAGGCTGCAATGCTCCTTCTTTCAACCTCATTTGTGTGAAAATAATGTCAAGAGACATCGAGATGTCTAAGATAAAATTGGCAAACATCTTCCACAGATCATGGCAACTTTAATTCTTTTATTCGGACAACACACTTGATCAATAGATAAGAAATAGTCAAAACTACTTTTCAGATCCATTTAATCGAGCGAAAAGACGCAAATATGGGTGAATTGATTTTCCACTTTCCAAAACCCTAAAAAATGTAAACCAATATTCTGATAAGGTAGATGAACTTTAAATTTAATATGCTTTATACATTGTATTTATCCTTGGAGTATTAACTTTAACAAAATAAATGGAAGTTCTATTACACAGTTAAAATATATATTATCTGAATTTATAAGTCTAATAAGATGATAATAACTTTTTTTCAATTTTTAATATAACTTTTACTAGCAAAACAATGTTCTGAGTACAAAAAAAATATTCTAATTGCTATATTTTAATGGATTTGAGATATCATACGGAACTTGAATATCACAGATCGACAAATTTTGGGTGAACTCACTTGATTGAGCAAATGAAATATGAAATAATACTCAATGAATCCAAATATGATATTAATATCCTTTTAGCAATTATTTATCCTTAAACCCAAGATATTTAAATACGCCAATTATTAAAATAAAAAAGTACAATTTGTCCTTTAGATATTAAAATATCATTCAATAATTATAATAACATAGAAATTGTCAAACAATTAAAAACACTAATAAAAACTAGTAAATCTAGTTACGGGAATAAAAAGTATTTAAATTATCTTATCAATTTTTATTAACGACATTATTGAAAGATTTAAAAAATTACTGCAAAAAGTAATAGGTTTGAAGAGCCAAAAATATATTGTTGCGATACTTAAATATATTAAGATTTAGTATTGCTTTAAAGAAATCTACTTATGTTTCAATATTTTTTACATTCATCTTGCTTTATTGATCCTGAACTCGTTATTGTTATTAACTCAACTAACCTGAAGAATATTTACTCAGTTTATTTTCACTGATGCTTTAGAAATGAATAAAGTCTAACCTTCTTATCGAAATTTAACCACTAATAAAAATATATAGCTTTGATAAGATTGGCGTCAAACAATTAAACTTATTGAATTAATAAGCTTAGCCTTGTATTTCATACTATTAACATTACCTAGTGCGAAATTACAAATATTTTTTAAAGAGCTATTTATATATTGCTAGACTTATAACTTAAGTCAATTGTTATACGACAATATTTGAAGTTAGATCTAACCTAAAGCTTAAATAAAGTTATATGTTTTTTTATTATTGCAACAATAATCTAACATTAAATAATTACGCAATGAACATACATTAATTATTTCTTGTTGAAAAAATTAATAATATTTTAAATTGAAATATATTTTACAACACGTAGTAATAAAAAATATAAATAATATTTTTATATTTTTTATTACTACGTGTTGTGTAAATATATTTCAATTATAAAAAAATATTTTTTTAAATATTTTGTCATTCATAATTATCATTTCACTAATCTGGATATATAATCGGGTTCAATGATAAATCCAGTTCATCAATAATTGGGATATTTTTTGGACAATCGTTTCTTATGGATAATTTTTTTTTTTTTACCACATGATTTATAATTTTTTATATTATTTAGTAATCATGTATAAAATATAGAGTTAAATGCATAAGGGAGACTATTTAATTACTGAAACAATACCCACAATGAATGAAAGGTTGTATAGACACAGTTTTGTCATAGATTCCGATTTATTTATCCTAAGAATAACATAGGAACATAATAGTTTCTTTCATTCCAAGCGTTGTTTTGAGCCATTCCATGCTATTTCACCAGGTGGCGCTCCAATCTATTGTCGTAACTCTCCTTATAGGGCTTTGCCTTGGGAGAAACCTTTACACGTGGGAGGAAAATCCAGACGCAGATAAAACTCCCTTTGTTCGGTACTAGAACAATAGAAAAGTCCCACTTTCTGGAAGACAGTAGAATGTTCCAGACTAACATTTGGGCGGCACACTATAAGCATGATGCAATCTTCTGTATGATTACATGCATGTTCGGATATGGGAGGGTACCAGATTCCAACAGACATATATTTAATATTTTCTCTCTGCAATCAGACTTTTAGGGATTATGATTGGTTTTTATACTCATGAGATAAAAACATCTTTCAAGCCGTACGACTTCATCCTTTTGGTCCCAGAAAATAGGTAAACGTTTCAAAGGTGAGTTATTAGGTAACTTGTTTCTGTGACCAAGTTTCCCTTTAAGATACTTATTTCATTGCTTAAATGTTTCTCTGGAGCTCTTTTCATAATTTTGAGTTCTGCCCATTCAATTTCTACATTTGACATGTAATTTCTTGAGTTTGTATTTTGAAATCTTATCCATTTTTGTTCCTTCATTTTTAAAGCCAGCCGCTTTTTTCTTATCAACGTACGAATTATTTTATTCCAATTGCTTGCATTATAATTTAATTTTATCGAGAAATTGTAAGTTCTTACTTTTTTAATACTGAATAAGTATGAGTTTTAATTTCTTCTATTTCTTGAAGCTTTTCTGTAGTTGCTTGATTAAAATATATATCAAGATCTGTTTTATTTAAACATTAATATCCTTTTCATTTTGAGGACTCTTTAGGCCAAAATTATTTAGGTTGGAGTAAGAATTTCGGTCTTTTAAACCAAAAGTTTTCTTTTTCTTTAGTACCTCTGTGTTTCTGACGACAATCCCGAGGTCGTCTGACTCCCTTTTCTAGACATTATAATAAAACACTTCACTCACTTTAATATCTATATTTCAACTGACCCGCACGTCGCAGCGTGGCTCTTTCAAAACACTCCCCCATGACCTCAGCTGACGTCACTACATTCCCCTATGATGTCCTCATCACAAACGTAGTCCTCCAATCTCCGAGGCCGCTTCTTCGTTCTTTCTGGTCTTTCGTGATGGGCTGTTAAATGTAGATCGCGTCTGTCCCTCGGTCCCTCGGCTCTTCTTCTCAAATCCTTTGGGTGTCTAGGAACACCGTTGACTTCAATATTAAATGGGCTATTGACCTCCGAAACAACGCCTCTCTTCCACTGGTCCGTGCACCTGGCATTGGGTGGCTTCACCCAAACTTCCTCACCCACACAGAATTCGGCCTCTTCATTATCGCTTGCAGCTTCACTTTCCTGAACGGGCACAAGGAAAGGATTCCTCCACTCATCCTTGAAAATTGAGGCTGCTGGTATTAAGCCCCCGTCACTCCTAGGAGTGAGGTTGTACCAGTAGACGCTCCGATTGATAGATGATTGCGCACGGGCCGCCGAGGTCTTAATAGTTCGATGGTTCCTTTCCACGATCCCATTACCCGACGGCCTGTAAGCACATCTAAACTTGAGTGCTACTCCCCACTCGGACAGCGTTGAGGAAAATTTGCCCGACCGGAAAGTCCTCCCATTGTCGCAAAGCACTTCACCAGGTGGGCCCATTTGACTGAAGACTTCTCCAACCTTTTGGCATACTTCAGTTTCGGATTCGCTGTTTAAAGCCCTCCAAACTGCAAACCTGCTAGGCCCACAATCCACAATTGTGAGAAACTTAACATTTCCAACGTGTGTGACGTCCACTGCGAGTCTCTGCCAGTTTTCATCGACCGATAAGGACCCTACTCCACACTGTTTGGAGGCCGGATCAATTGAACTACACTCGGAGCAACTCTTCACAATGTCTTTGACAAGACTCAACGGTACTTCGGCCCCCGTTTTTTTCGCAAAATGGAGGGTGCCCTCCACTCCCCTATGGTGCATTTGATGGCTTTTACGAATTAAATTTTCGTTGGTCCGGTTATCAAGGAGCCAGCTCTTAGGCACGCGAGTTAATGGGTCTGCATGGTTTTTCTCTGATCTCACTAGATCGACACGCCACTCTATGCCGTACTCAATAAACAGCTCGCCAAGGAGAGCGATCCTTCTCCTCACGAGCATTTCCGACACGCCGGACACACTCAATCTCTTTGCGCCTCTTTGCAGTGTGTTAAGCCATGAGAAAACAGTGGCAGAATCGGTTTTGACTACCATGCTTTTGACACCCCATTTCAGGGCCATGTTGACACCCTTTATCACTGCGTTTAGCTCAGCTATATTGATATGAGCTCCATCATCTTTTTTTCTAATCCAGGCACCATCCTCCACTATATCGCCGTTCTTCATTATGACGGCACCGATAGCAATTGAACTCGCGTCACACCACACATCAAAAGTTCCATTGCAGTCAACGTTCCACACACCTTGGACTGGGTCCGCGACCATGATCTTCTCCGAAATCTCGTTCATCATCTTCTTCGTCGCCGCCCCTACTTTACTGCTCCATGAGCCTTCTCCACAGGACCTCTTCAAAAAGCTCACCGCTATTCTCAACCACCCAGCTACAGGGTAATGTCCAACAATTTTTCCGCACCACGAAAATACTTCCCTCCTCGTCATTTGCTCTTCAATCACGTCGCACGGTTCACCAAGCCTCCTCCACCTGAGACGTCCATTGCGCGCTCTGAAAACATCTAGCCCAAGCACACTTGTTCCGTCAATCTTCTCCATGGGTTTCGTCTCGAGGCCGTATTCGACGAGAAGTTTCTTCACCCTGTCAGCGCAAACTTTATCGAGGTTGATAATTATGTCGTCGTAGTAGTGGTCTGTTGCAGACGACACATCTTCGTCTCTTGACAACACATACGACAGCACGGCTTTCATGATTTGGGGGGCGCAATTCAGTCCAAAACCGACCCGGGTAAGTTCGAAATGCTCGGCCTTGAACTTGACCCGCATCGCGGAGGAGCACTCCCCTGCTACGCGAATCTGCATGTAGGCGTCCTTGAGATCGAGAAGGGCGCTATTCTCCGGGAATTGCCTCCATGACCTCAGTTTGTCCCCACAAACGTCTGCGTCAGCTCCACTGCATGACACGAACTCGTTCAGCTCGCGGAAGTCCAGCACGGGTCGAACCTTTCCCTTCCTTTTGTGCTCCACCGCCATCAGGGGCAACAGTCCCCCGTAGTTAGGGGCCCTCGGTTTGAGCCATCCTCTTTCAACCCACTTCTCCACCTCCTCGTTGAACTTTCCCCTTAGTTTGCCGGGGACTTCGTATTGGCTAGTACGGTTCCTTAGTCTTGGCTCCTCCTTCCACTGCCACCTGGCAGTCCAGGACGCTCCGTCGAAGACGACCTCAAAATTTTCGCCCTTGACCACTTCGACTTCTCTCCTTGCCTCCGCGCAGGCTCCAAGTACCAATTGTCCCCTATCGAAGAGGATCCGGTATCCTCTCAGGATGTCGTGGCCCAAGATGACGTCCACTCCACTAATGAGGTTGAAGCTTACTATCGCTCGGACGCTGTGTGTTCGATCCCTGACGGTGAGCCTAACGTCTGCCTCTCCCAAACACTCGATGAGGGATCCGTCCATTGTCGCAATCCTTTTGTCGGACGGAACGAGCCTTCCCTTCCATGCACCGGCTCTAACTATGGTCTGGGAGCACCCGGTGTCCACTAATCCCCAGACAGTTTGACCCTGGATGATTACCGGGATCCTCGGGCTGGTCGCGCCATCTCTGGTTTGGGGAGAGCTGCAGGCGCGGAGCAGGCCCCTAAATCGTTTCCCGTCCCCTTGCAGTACCTGACTAAGTGTCCAACCTCGCCACACGCAAAGCAACGCCTCCGCTCTTGGCACTCCTTCTCCCGATGTGGGCCCCCGCACCGAAAGCAAGCGCCCTCCTGGGATCTGGCCACAAGACCCACTTCAAATTGGGACTCCAGGGCTCGCGATGCTTGGTGCTCACTAGTGAGAGCGCGGGCCATTGAAGTGAGGTCGTCCTCGCTCATTTCAAGGATCCCTGGCGTTGCTCTCATCCGAGCCGCCACGTCGGCAGGCATGGAGGAAATAAATGTCAGCAAGACCAACCTTGACGAATCGGGAACGCCCATCAAGCAAATAAGCTCCTTGATTTCCGCTAAGCACACGTCCACGGACTCCTCAGTGGACCACCTCTTCGTCCTCAGTCTCTCACACGCTGTGAAAGGATTCATAGAGAAAGCCCTCCTCAAAGTCCTGAAGATTTTTTCCTCATCTCCCTTATCATCCGGACTAAGCTGATCATATACACTGAAGGCCTTTCCACTAAGGAAGAGTGGGATAAGCCGGGCAACCTCGTTGAATCCCAGCAAATCTTTAGCAATCTGGACTTGGCGGATCCATACTTGTAGCTCCCCCGTCCCATCGTATCTGGGTACGACGTCTACTAATTTTAAATTAGACAGGGCCGTGATAGCTTGTGTTTCTGACGACAATCCCGAGGTCGTCTGACTCCCTTTTCTAGACATTATAATAAAACACTTCACTCACTTTAATATCTATATTTCAACTGACCCGCACGTCGCAGCGTGGCTCTTTCAAAACACTCCCCCATGACCTCAGCTGACGTCACTACAATCTAATGACAGGCCTCTGCTAGGTAGGTCAGCAGGATTCAAGACTCCAGGACGAAACTGAATGGACGACTCTTGAACTTTATCGAGGATTTTTATAAGACGCCTTTCTTTCCACATTTTGCAATGTCCTGTGCCCCTCTCTATTCTTTGGAGGTTTAATAAGGAATCGGTAAAATATGTAATATCTCTATTAGTGATTGATCCTTTATATGTTGTTAACATATATTGACCGATTCTAAAAACCATCAATATGGCTATTAATTCTGCCTTAGCAATGGTTAGAGCGTCTTTAATATCTGCTCCTTGGCGCAGATTATTTTGCATTATTGATGTTTTAGAGAATGCTAACTGGGAATTTATATTCCCCATACAAGTATATTTCTTCCGAAAACTTTATAAATTAATTTACATTTTAACTTCAGTTATGACTGGATTAGAAATATTAATGACTTAACCCTTCCTTGTTTGTTTTCTATGAAAAACATCTGCTTCTCAACTCAACTCAATGCCCTTTCCCAGAGATGACAGAATGCCTCTTATGTGGTCCAATGCATGTACAGAGGACAATGTATGTGCAGTCAAATCTTCACTAGAAGCCTAATTTAAGTTTTATTTTCATCTAGTAAAATTAAAATGTATTATATTTTCTCGTCATTCTTTTTACTCTTTAGATTAATCCAACTGCACCCTAAGTAAAATTTGGCATATGGCAGTGCTTATAATACAATACATACGTACCTGTTCTTGGATGTCAAGAGTTTCTTGGAGGATTTTCCTAGCATATACTGCCATTTAGTGGTCAGATTTCATAACTTAGATAAATGAGAGCTACAACTGAGCATGATCCTGGTTACAAATGATGGCTTTCCCAATGGTGTTTACAGACACCTGAATTGGTTTGACATAAAATCCATCAATGTATTGTTGTGCAAACCTGAAGCCTTTACTTTCTGTAAAGTGAAGGCATGAACTTGGCAAAAAATTAGTGACAAATGTGAAGTCACCTTACAGATTATTATTTATAAATTGCATGAAAAGTTATAATAAGATAATGCAAATGAATGACAGTTAAAAAATAGAACATAATAGTGTACTAAAATTTTAAGAGTACATTTTTACCCAAAAGTAAATAGATAAAAGAACGTATAATCTATATATTTATAAAACCTTTCAAAGGCCAAAAAAAATATGACAGTAAACAGTGTGTACATATTGGGGCCGGTATAAGGCTGGCTAGAGCAAAATTGTCCCGGTGGATAAATTCTTCCCATTCCGCCCTACCTCCGAAGGACCATGTGAAAAGCTTAAAGAATTCAATTAAAAATGATCCCAGGACCGCGTGTAGAAGACATAAGCGTAGGGGAGATGTTTGGTTTGGGGGGGGCAGCATTCAATTTGCCCGAATTTTAACAAGAACTATTAAATCAGTGAAAAAATAACCGAATGAAAAAAGCTTTGTAGATTATTTTTTTCTTTATAGTAATTACATACTATTCATTACATTATAGGTACTTATTTGGTTATAATTCAAAATCCGGTTAATTTCATAATTTAATATTTTATCTTCAACTTAAATGCCCGAATACACCAACCAATTTGCTCGAATTTCCTACGCCTATGGTAGAAGATCTAACAATCTAGTACCAATCGAAGCAAGCTTCTACTCCAATTATTAAAAATTAGTAGTATAACTTAAATCATTTCTTTTGTTTCCCTAAGTGAAACAATATGAACAGGTAAATGAGGTGCGATTAACATGTGTATTTGGAACGAATGATGAATAGTGAAAGAGAGATAGGAGACCTACCTATATATACATAAAATATAGGATATTAGGAAAATGGGCCAAGGAAAATATGAACAAGGAAGAAATGGACCAAGAAGAAATAGACAAAGGTAGAAGAGGAAAATGATGACTCGTGGAAGAAATGGACCAAATACATTGGTAAGCAAGTATTAGAGTGAATACACGAATACAAGGAGAGTACTTAAGGCAACTGGCAAGAGGTCTTTCAGTTGGAAAAATTTGCTACGCAGCAGTTGCTGTCATTCCCTCACGTCTTGGATGTGAGACTTGGGAAAGTCTGTCCTCTGCTGCGTACAAATCAGTACAAGTATATATTAATGACGCGGCCAGATCCATTACAGGAATAAAGAGGACTGACCACATCCGCATTCCTGACCTACTTCGCAAAGCAGGTCTTCCGTCAGTGAATGAGATCACCGTGAAAGCTGTAGCCCTGGAAACATGGAAAACTTACTCCAGCTCGGATGGAGGGTGCGGTGAGAGAAGTCTCATCGGCAAAACCATTTTTTCCTCACACACCAACCTACCATCCGTATCAGGACTAGCACCCCCCAGACAATCACCCCCCGGACTAGCACCCCCCGACAATCACCCCCTGGACTAGCACCCCCCGTGCCAATCACCCCCCGGACATTTACCCCCCGTTAGAAATATTTATTATCTCTTAAAGTCCACTTATGAAGTTACCTATGTTTTCCAGCTATTAACAAAGGTGACGTCACTGGTAAACCACTTTCTTGATCTCCTTTTCCGCTGCTTGCGAAGACTAATCATTAGTAATGGGGACTTAGTTATCTTTAAAAAAAAGCCACAGGAACACGTTTTCGGGTGTGAAGAAATGAATATAAAAAATTGAGAATAAAATTTATACGTCAACTTATTTGAGTGGATGAGTTTTTGATCATAGTCTTCGATTTAGGACAAGTGGTTCCTTGATGAAATCCTAGAAAATAGCTTAGGGCCTATATGAGATAAATAAGATATCTTGAGTTGATAGGTTACAAACTGTATGATTGTCTAGTTGTACATAAATATCCCAGATATAAGGTCTAAGACCCGAAATTTGCAAATTTATGCACGTTTAATTTATATAGATTCCAATTCTAAAGGACTGGGACTGCAAACTAACCAGTGACGTCACCTTTGTTAATAACTAGAAAACATAGTTAGCTTTATAAGTGGACTTTAAGAGATAGGAAATATTACTAACGGGGGGTAAATGCCCGGGGGTGATTGGCACGGGGGGTGCTAGTCCAGGGGGTGATTGTCGGGGGGTGCTAGTCCGGGGGGTGATTGCCCTAGAACCCCTACCATCAGGAAACAACAGGTCGAGCCGATCAAAGTCGCTGGGCATCATCCCCTGTCCACTTAAAGTATAGGAAAAAACGTTTTCTGCCTTCGCCGCCGATCTGTGGAATTCGTTTCCCGAGCTGAGGTCCGCCCCCACACGTGGTGCAGCAACGGTAGTTGCCAAAAACATTTCTAAAATAGCGCCAATATAAAGTCCTCTTTTTTTATCAAATGACTTTGCTTTTATTGTTATTTTTTTAATTTTATTGTATATATATGTGTATATATATATTTATTGTTTTATATAAGTTTTATATATATATTATTTTAAACATTATCCTTTACGCCATAACTAGTTGAAAGAACTAGGTGTTATTTTATAAGGATGAATAAAGACGATTACACACACACATAAGTATTGTACAGATACTATTTCTCATATAAACTGAGTAAATTTTGACGTAAAATGATTTTTTTTTTGCAATTTTAGATATATTTTCTCTTTTTTATGTCCACTGTAGATCAAAATCACCCAAATTATTGTAAATAATACGTATTGTCTTAAAAAACGAACATACCGATGTTAGAAGCACTCAAAAAATAAATACATAAAGTAAAGAAGTCTATGCCTAATTTCGGACGCTATTGTTATAAATGGAATATTTGTATTTATAATGAATCTCAACTGCAGTTTTGTCTCTATTTTGTCGATTGATATTTTCAAAGTTATTTTCAACTTTTCAAGTGCGCCCACGATACTCCCACTAAAAAGACACACCTGAATCATGCGATAATAAACAACCTCCCTACATGGGAAGGGAAAAATAATAATGAATGTCCTCTTGTTGCCAAGCACGAGAGATAGAAAAAACTCCCTCTCAAGGTATATAGAATACAAGCAAGGAATAGTATAAGCTAGGTTGCAATGTATATTTTGCACGGTAATTCCTTCGTGAGTAATTTTAGCGTGCACTCTTCCATTGCAAGCCTTTTCATTGCACGCGTTTTCTTCGTTCTCTTTTTTCTTCGCAGGGTAATATTAGCGTTCGTCTTTTCATTGTGGGTAATTTCATCGCAAGTAATTTCTTCGCAGAGTAATTTCTTCGCAAGTTATTTCTTCGCAGAGTAAATTCTTCTCAAGTAATTTCTTTGCAAGTAATTTCTTCGCAAGTAATTTCTTCGCAAGTAATTTTTGTGAAGGACTTAGTTACAACTGTGTTCTATATGAATATATATATATTTATATATATATATCTATATATATATATATATATATATATATATATATATATATATAAAATGAAATGCAATGAAAGGCTTGCAATGGAAGAGTGCACGCTAAAATTACTCACGAAGGAATTACAGTAAACCCTGAGTTGGTCCGACCTCATCTGCCGTGGTAGCTGGAGATATTTCTTAAATGTCATTATAAGTAATTAGTCATAGGATTTACAAACAAAAATCAATTATATTTTACAATGAATATTTCAATTTTCATTTATATAATTTGAAAGAATCGAATAATTATTTTTCTTCAAAGTATTATCGCTTAAAATAAGATGAATATAATAGGGCTATGTAGAAAATAAAGGAATACAAGTTATAAACTCTTCAGTGATGTAATTTTAAAAATAAAGTAAAAATGAATCACTTGGTCTTTTTGTCATTTGCCAATAGATGTCGCTGTGCTGTGCTCTCCTCTTTGAGAGCACTGCACAACGACATCTATTGGCAGAGTAGGCTAACTTGAATATTTATTAGTATTTAGCTCATTTTGCACCTTAAAGAAGCATTCAGAGATGCCAAAATTTTATCACTTGTTCCTTTTGGCATTTTCAACAACTCCACAAAGTTTTATCCAAATCTGTTCCGCACTTTTTGAGTTATCCTGCTGACAAGCCAACCAACCAACCAACGCCAGTGAAAACTAGAGGCATATATACACTCAGAGAGTGTGTACCTCCGCCGATCCCCACAACATTCCTATTCAAACATTCTCCCTTTCACACGCCCGATTTTCTATCTCTAATCATTGTTTCCTCTCTGTTAGCTCATTTTGCATATTAAAAAAGCACTCAGAGATGGGAAGACGGAAGAAGTTTAAGCTACGTCACTGGGTTAACATAGTCCTGAGCTGATATATGGACAATAATACGTCAATGAATATTTTTTTGCGTTTGTTCTTTCCTCCTCCCCGTATAGAGACCCCATTTCATTATTATTAGTAGTAGTATTTTGCTCATTTTGCATATTAAAAAGCACTTGGAGATGCCAAAATTTAAAAAGAGAGGTAAATTTGGAGCTATACTGGCAATAGATTTTTCAAAAGCATTTGATTTAATTTCCCATGGGACAGTATTAAAAGCTGTCAAAAAACTCCTGCCTCGAAAATACTTCAATCCAGTGCGCGCCTTGCTCTTCAATGGTACATCTACCCTCTCAATTAATGGATTTGAAAGCAAACCTATTACCTTGGGAAAGAGTTGTAGGCAAGGTTGTCCTTCCGCCCCTCTTCTGTTCATAGCTGCAATGGAGGAATTTGCGCAAAACATCATTAAAAATACAGTGGATTTGGTGTAGACTTTGAAGGCTCCCGTCACATCATTGACATGTACGCCGATGACGTAACTATTACCGTTGAAGCTAATTCTGAAGCCCAAATCATCAAACGAACGGAAGTAATTTTAGATTATTTTAAAAAATTTGAGAAAATTTCCGGTTTATCTTTAAATAAGAAAAAAACATGTGTTCTACCGATTGGCGCCTGGAATCCTGCACAAAACCTTAGTATTCGTTCGTGTTTTATTAAACAGCGAGTGGAAATCTTGGGTGTTTATTGGTGCAGAAATGGAATAGATGATAAGAATTGGACTGAGATTAATACTAAGGTCAATCAAATACCATACAATGGAGGAATTTTAATCTTAAGAAGAGAATAGATATGTATAACTACAAAGTTATCCCTCTGGTTCTTTACAGAGCCTCTTCGTCTCCCTTTATAGCCGAGAAAGTGATTTTAGAAGAAAACAAATGGATAAACTCCTTATTTCATTTTAGTTATGTCCCTGCTGTTAAAAGGAAAAAGGAATGCCTTGGTGGGGGCATTTCCAATTATCTAATATCGTTCCAAAAATATACAATAAAGTAACTATTGATATATTCAACCGTCCGTCCTTAGAGTGGAGAAGATCAGTTACTCACCATGAAATATCATGGTGGCTTCTGTTTGGCTCGGATCTAACTAATTCTGTGTCGTCAAATATTTCAGCTGTTTGGGGATGCCTACAGAGAATTCTTTGGAGGAATGTCCCATCATATGAGGGCGATTCTACCATAGATATAATACGCCAAAACTACCTAAAAAATACTTCTTCAAAACTTTAGGAAAGCCTGAAGAACTTGAAGAATGGGTAATTAAAGAGCGTCATTTCACTCTCCACTGTGCGTATGACGGATCTATTCTTCATGACGGAAGATTTCGTTTCGCCCTACAACGGTCTGCTAATAAACACTTACCCTTAAAGCCTTGGCACCTGAAAATGATAGGTCCTTATTGTCCTGATACCAAAGAAATGAATAAAATTTGCCTCAAATATATGAAACTTCTGAAGCTTCCTGAGAACTGGAAAAAAAGAATGTTGGGTTCTTTAAAATATATCTATGATGAAACAAAGTTCACAGCGCAACTACAAATTTCTGCTGACTTGATCAGATTTTACGAACCATGTAAAGATTGTGGCAAGATCTACAACGACACCATCCACGCTTTCGTGGACTGTCCCATGGTATCGGTTTTAAAGAAATTCGTTGCCTTGAATGTGAGAGGAATGGAGAAGTGCGTGAACAATTATGTACAGGCCTATATTCTCTTTGGATCCAACGGGAGACGAAAGTCTACATCAGCAAGGTCAAAAGCAATCGAATTCGCTATATTGAATTCGAAAGCCTTGGTTGCAAAAAAGCTGACCTCACGGGATCTTTTGCTGCCAACAGAATTACGTGGAATAATTGTAGCAGCCGTTGCAAGGTACGCTGCTTTTTCGACCCGCGTTCCTGATGCTTCTGGCGACAACTGGACCTTGGCTTCGGATCTAATAAAATATTTTCCATCGATCTCTACACACCACCTCAAAGCTGTTAACAAGGTTTTAAAACATTTTAAATAATTGTGTAACTTCAATTTTAAATGTGATGAATATTTGTATTTTAAATGTTTGATTTTATTACCATGCTTTTTTTTTTTTTTTTTAATAATTTTATGATTGCCTTTTTATGATATTTGTTTTGTTGTTCTTCTGCCATTGTATTAATTTTAGATTATAATATCTATTTATGTACTTATCACAATTACTTTGGCATTTGTAGAGGACTGGAATTAAAAAAAAAAAAAAAAAAAATTAATCACTTGTTTCTTTTGGCCTTTCCAACAACTCCACAAAGTTTCATTCGAATCCGTTCAGTACTTTTTGAGTTATCCTGCTGACAAACAAATAAACAAACCAACAAACGCCACTGAAAACAATACCTCCTTCGGCGGAGGTAATAATGCAATATGGCATAAATGGATATTTGCTTACATCACCTACTTTTTTTACTCTGCAATTCGTGGAATATATGATATTTTAACTATAATATGTAATAATGACATCTACCATTTATGGACAAAATTAATTAACTCTCACAAAAACTTTACAAGTACAAATTGAATAATTTTATATAATTATTTAATATGAGTCATACACTTTTTTGTTCTTATTAAATAGCTGGGCAAAGTATTAGATATTTTTTTAAAATTTATAAATTGAAATTTAAAACATACTAATCTTATATAATTTTTTTTCCCACATATACATTACTTATCCTTATTTACAGAGAGAAAACTAAAAAAAAAATTATTCTTCTGAAGTAATCTTAAATTTTATCGAGAAAAATCTCAAGACAAACAAGGCGTGTGGCCCAGATGGAATCACTGGCAAGGTATACGCGCAATTCCCTGATGAAATTGTTCCTTTTCTTTTAAAGATTGGCCAGGAAATGGAAAAGAAAGGTAAAATGCCAAGTTCTCTCGCGAGAGGTAGAATTGTTCTCATACCAAAAAACGGAAATGGCACCGACTTCAGTCATTGGAGGCCGATTACAATTCTAAATGAGTCGTATAGGATTCTGTCAGGCATTCTTGCTCAACAAATGCAAGTCCAATTGAATGAAAAGATTGGCATCCATCAAAAAGGTTTCCTTAAGAATCGCAAAATATATGACGTCTCGCGTAATATTCAGGCTTCAATTGAGTCTGTCAATAGAAGAAAAAAGTTTGGAGCCATCATTGCTGTGGATTTCTCAAAAGCCTTTGACACAATTTCGCATACGCATATACTTAAAGCTGTTCGGAGACTGTTGCCAAAGAAATTCTTCAATCCTGTACGGGCCTTACTTTATAATGGTTCATCGACTCTATCTCTTAATGGTTATGTTAGTGATTCGATAACGTTAGGGAAGAGTTGTAGACAGGGTTGCCCTTCTGCCCCTCTCCTTTTCATAGCAGCAGTCGAAAACTTTGCGAGGAACTTGCTACACAAATTTCGTGGTTTCGGTATCGATCTAGAGGGCTCCCGTCATCTAGTAGATATGTATGCCGATGACATTACCATCACTCTGGAAGCTAATTCGGAGGCCCAAATAGTTAAGAGAATAGAAATAATTTTGGACTACTTCTCCAAATATGAAAAAGTGTCAGGTCTCTCAGTAAATAAATTGAAGACTTCTATTCTTCCACTTGGCATTTGGCTCCCTGTTAGTGGACTTCGGGTTCGTTCTTGTGAAGTTAAAGCAAAGTTGGAGATTCTTGGAATTTTTTGGTGTAGAGACGGTTTCGATCTGTCAAACTGGTCTGCTTTTCACTCACTGGTCTTACAAAAAATGAAAAAATGGAGACATTTATGTTTACAAAAGAGAATAGATCTTTATAACTATAAAATCATTCCTTTAGTTTTATACAGAGCATCATCCTCGCCACTCTTCGCGGAGAAGGCTATTTTAAATGAAAATATTTGGCTGTGCGCACTCTTTCATAAAAGCTATTTAGCAGCATTAAAAAGGAAGAATCGTCACCTGGGGGGTGGGCTGATTCTCCTTTCCTCGATCGTACCCAGGATTTACATCAAGGTCTTGAGGGATATTGCCGGGAGTCCGTTTTTGGAATGGAGAAGATCTGTGTCGAGTAATCAAGTCTACTCTTGGTTAATGCTGGGGACAGAATTAACCAACCAAATAACAACGGCCTTATCCCCCGTGTGGGGATGTGTTCAAAGGTTAATTTGGAGAAATACTCCAATATACGAAAAAGACTCCACTATCGATTTAATTAGGTCTAATTGTACTAAGAAGTATTTTTTTCAAAACCTGAAACCCCCAGAAGAGCTTGAAGAAATAGCCATAAAAGAGGGCATTTTAACTGTTCATGACCTGAGCAGAAATGGCTTTTTGATGACGGGAGGTTTAGATTTCCTCTCTCCAGATCGGCCATTAAACATTATTTGCATAGGCCCTGGCACACAAAGCTGGTGCATAATTTACAATATGGTCCTACCGAGAGTCGGGACATTTGTCTTAAGTTTATGGCCCTTTTGGACCTACCAGAAGATTGGGAACAGAGGATCCTAGATTCTCTATCTAAAATTTCGGATGAAAGGAAGTTCACCGCCCAGTTCCAAATATCGGCCGATCTCCTTAAATTTTACCGCCCATGTAAAGATTGTGGAGTTTTATACAACACAATAATTCATGCCTTTGTGGACTGCCCCATGATTAATATTTAAAAAAAGTTTATTGCCCTCAACGTAAAAGGCATGGAAGACATCAAGGCATCTAAATACTGCAAAGCCACAGTACTCTTTGGTCTTGGCAAACGGGATCTCTCCGCAAGGGCGAAAGCAATAAATTGTGCCCTCCTCGGTGCGAAAGGATTAATTGCCAGCAGATTGACCACGGATAGTCCGATTATTCCATCGGAATTAAGGCCAATTCTAATATCTGCCGCAGCTCGCTACGCAGCTTTGGACTTAAAAATTCCCTCTGCATCTGACTCTTCATGGACATTAGCGGCATCTGTAATTAAATATTATCCCGGAATATCACACTCTCTTAAAGTAATATACAAAAGACTTTTAAAATATTTTAATAAACGCCACTAAATGTTTTTACTTTTTTGTAACCATGTGATCTTTTAAATGTATTTAGTTTGTTCGTTCAGTATCGATGATAAAATTTTAAGCTATAATGCTTATTTATATAGTTTTACTATGTATTATTATCGATTTTTATATATAATCTTATGTATAAATTTTTTTCTGAACTGTGAATAAATAAATAAAAAATAATAATAAAAACGAACATAGGTAGTACATAGAATACTAATAAAATAAGTTTGCAAACATCCACATGGAAAAAACAGATTAAAAAAGCAGACATACAAAAAGTATTAAAAGGACAGTGATATTTAAAAAATTACATCAAAAACATCCTAAAAAATCAAATCCATTTAAAGCAACGGTGACAATTGAATTGCTTAACTTTATTTTCATAAAATATGCATATGCAATAAGGTCTGAAACTTGGCTATTGCTTTGGAGGCGGTTCTGAGTATCTTCGACTGGGGATGAAAACCGTAGAGCTTCTCATCCCGCGTTGATTGCCTCCCCACACGCTCTTCAAATGACTTGTCCATTCCTTCCCAAAGCCTACTGATCTCTTTACAGTCTCTGAAGACATGGGTCATTGTTTTTTCTTCTTCTTTCCCGCACATCTTATATAATTATATTGTACTTGGAGTTTGTAGGAAATGGAAGGCTATATATTTTTATCATTTACTGTCTCTTATTGTCCGATATTAAATGCACTTTCAGGTACTATAGTTTTCAATACATAGCATAAGCTTATATTGAATGTATATTATGTATCTGCTCTATAATACTATAAGTTATAGTTGTTTATTTATTTTCGAAGTTCAAGTTCTTCACACAAGGGAGCGCTTGGGCAAAGCGACTGTTGAACGATGTTTCTCTGCTATTGAAGGGAATAAGCTCTCTATATATTTATGTCTCTATGTGAATGTCACAAAAGTCATACTTTCAAATATACCGTACCGATTGGCAATCAGTACGGTATTCGGTAGTTTCAATCGAATATCGTATATCGGTTCGGTATTTGAAATACACCGTCGGTAGTATCGAATACCGATTTACATTCGGTAGGCGCAGCTCTGGAAATAAGACATATAAGTTACGGGGGGGGGGGGGGTAAATGGCACGGGAGGTAAATGCCCGGGGGGTGATTGTCTGTAGGGTGGTAGTCCTGTTTCGTAAAAAAAACTACACTAAAACTACACAAAATAACACAAGACACCCTCTTCGAACAGTTGTGTAAAACTAAACATAAATGACCACTATATTTCAAGTTAATTGAATTATTTTTCATAATAATAATTCGGATAAGCGACCTCAATTTGGATGTCTTGTTCCGTGGATTCCCTGTAGTAATCATTATTATTCACCAGTCCAAAGGACTCCGACCTTTCAATCCTAGATCCTTTCTTTCGTTCGTCTTTCAAAACAGATTTGTAGATTAATGCTGCGAGTAGTATTATCAAGAGGCCAGATAATGAGATGAGGCGTAAACATAGCCTCGACACTCACTCTCTTGTCCCTTCGGTGTATACGTCAGTTGAATGGAGTTGGGAGGATGATCAAACTTGATGGAGCGAGCAAGACTCAGAGTATTAAAGTCTGGAAGCTCCAAACACTCTTTGAGTGTATCCGAATCAATATTTTGGATCGATACAAGTCAATAAAATGAATAAGAACTGTAAGTTTTTAACTCACTAGGAAAAGTAATTTCCTTTGTTGTTGTTTTGGAATTATCTGCATATGATAATTTCCTATTCATTAGTTTAAAAATAAAGACTTTGCTGCTTTTCATGGCATTGTTTCGATCAATGCTGAGATTCATGGCTAGAACGGCATTTGGACAAAGGTCGGTAGGTTTTATTCCGTAGTGACTTCCTAGTTTGAGTCTGGTCTGATCTGTTGTTAGTGTTGTGAGAATGGAGTTATCGTCTAGGGTTTTTGGAAAAGTTGTCAAGGTCAGATTAGAAATCTTCATTTGTGTAACTCCAGCATTACCCAGGGTTTGTAGTTCACCCAGGTGATTAGAGAAGTATATAGTGTTCCAAATGGTTTGTTGTCCCAATAAAATGACAAAACGGATACTCGAGCTATGTATGCATTGTAGCTTGAGACCTATGCTCGGTTCAAAATGACTTAAATGTCTCACAACAGCCCGGAATTGAGGATGAATACGATTTCGGATTGGCTCAATAGTAGTTTGACTCGCTGTCTGAGATATTTTTATAGACATGTTTGAATTCAAATAAAGGGAAAATGTGATTGGGTGCCCATTTTCTTGGAAGGCAATAAATAGTTCCTTTGAGCTGGAGGCTGTGTTGCCACAAGAAAATGACATCTTACAGTTGGTTATCTCACAATTGTGATAGCGCCGTACGGAACAATGATCTGCAAGATTCAAAAATATAAAATTACTTTAATAAAAACAAGATTAGCTTATAAGTACCTGTTAACGCTGAATTATGATGGGAGTATTTGAATAACCTACGATGATGCAATGCACAGAGCAGCGTAGTAATTACGAGGACATATTCCATCCACGAGTTTCTTTTCAAATACATTTAATTCCTTTATTTCGGTCACTGTGTTCTCAACTTGTCTTCCAGCATATTTTGATATAAGGATAAAGTGTTCCAACTATGTACAAGGGATTCCACTAAAGTTATTGACCAGTATAAGCCTGCTCTGTATATAATAAGATTAGCCATTGAATATGACCAAAAGGAATACAGATTATAAGTGTCTAATTTAAAAAATTCTAATTCGTGGCAACTGTTTTACATGTAAAAAGCTTTTAGTTTAGAGCTTCCATTTCCTATGCTACTTGGTACCTATTTGTGTTTGCCAAATTTGCAACTGTGAATGTACATAATGTGGATATCATCCGTTGCATGATTAAAATTGCGATTTTTAGATCTTTGATTTTGGAAGGGAAAATGAACTTTTTTTTACTCTGAAATTAATATCAAATTCATAACACAACCGGAAAGCTGAAATATTTATGATATGTAAATCATACATTTACATATAATCGACACATAGCTATGTAAAACTCGAAACACATACGGAACAGTGATATTCTTTTCAAAAATCAACTCTTACATCAAACGTCACATCATGTCATCATAAGTAAGCCGTTCCAACTGTGGTATTAATCAGTTGATGAAATAATTTCGTAAATAGGCGGCTTTAAAAAATATATTTTATCTCTTTAAAAACCATTTCATGGTGATGCAAAAAGTCGAGTAGTTTAACTCGCTTAAAAACTAACATGATTGCCACACCATTCAGCATAATGATTGCTTTTCAATATTCTTGCCATAGGAACAGTGGCAGATAGAATTGTTGCCGGAGGGGGAATTTGTCTGAGTGGAACCTTGCCGCATGGACTTTTGATTTAAAAAATGAAAAAATAGATTTATGTTGGCAACTTTTGTGTAGTAATATTATTTTTGTAATAATTTTATCTTCATGCAGACTTTTCATAGCATGTTGTTTAGTCTTTTTCTCTCATTTATTTGGAAATTTCAACACAAGAAAATGTCATAGTAAGTAATGAATGGTTCTTATAAAATAACCTCGTGATTGTACTTTAATTGATGTTTTGAAAACGATGAGGGATCCTAAATATTAAATGGGAAGAACACGTCACGTGAGACTCTGACGTCATCACTCAGATTTACAAACATTTTCTTCCTTCGTTAATGGCGGTTAATCATATAAATCTAAGTAATGACGTCACTTACCTCACCGTCCATAGCCTCACTACACCTTATTGGGCATATATATATATTAGGGTTGTTCTTATTTTTCAAATGTTTGAAATGTTAGCGACTTTGAGCATTTTCTGTTTCTTGGTGATAAAGAAGACGACATACAAAGTTTGAACAAAATCGGTCAACATTACGAGGTCGCGCAACGAGGTCAAAGTTTTAAAAATTTAGTAAAAATATAGTTTTCCGCAAATTTCTTCAAAATGGTGGACGTTACAGACTTCAATAATAGTTATTAATTTAAAGGAAATCTAATTTATTACCAGACGTATGTTTTATGTTTTTTAATAAAACAAAGTTTTCAGTAAAACAAAGCAAGAAAGGGAGTGAGTATTGTTAGCTGGTAATAAATTAGATTTCCTTTAATTAATAACTATTGAAGTCTGTAACGTCCACCATTTTGAAGAAATTTGCGGAAAACTATATTTTTACTAAGTTTTTAAACTTTGACCTCGTTGCGCGACCTCGTAATGTTGACCGATTTTGTTCAAACTTTGTATGTCGTCTTCTTTTATCACCAAGAAACAGAAAATGCTCAAAGTCGCTAACATTTCAAACATTTGAAAAATAAGAACAACCCTATATATATATATATATATATATATATATATATATATATATATATATATATATATATATATATATATATATATATATATATATATATATATATATATATATATATATATATATATATATATACCCGAGTATATAGGACAGTGTGTGTGCCCAGACTCGGACCGTGTTTCGCCAGTTAATGGCCCTTGTGAATTGCCACATGATTATAGAAATGCTGATATGTCTTAACCAGATCCCAGCAAAATAAAGTGTTTATCCCTAGTATGTTTAATAAAATATTATTAATATAATATCCAGCTTTAACTTCTTGGTCAATACCTTTAATGCTGAGAGTATTGTCTCATTGTAGAGTTGAACGATGTCTCCTAACTCATCGTGTCCATTTCGACAGTCTTCTTTGCCATTGTTATGATAGTGGATATTCATTAACTCCGTGGCAAATATGTCCATCCTCTATAGTATTGAAGCCGTCCTTTTTCAGACAGAAACAGTCCTTTGGTCGTGTAATCCGTTTGACGGGGGTTTGGTTCAGGTATGAGCCTGAAAGAAGTATAAAACAAGAATAGTATAAACAAGGAAAATAGAGACAATTTTTTTTGCAATCATTATTAGTAATTGTAATAATACGTACAACTCTTATTATACATCTCTTTACTCTTGCTCAGACAAGACTCTTTACTTGTGTACATCTCTTTACTCTTGCTCAGGCAAGACTCTTTGCTTGTCTACAAAGGGTACTCCCCCCTCCCGATTTTTACTATAAAAGAGACTGACTCCTTATATATAGGGTTTTTACTCTTTGATCTACATTAGAGCAATAAAGATCACTTGGTTTCAATATTCCGCCTTGTCCATTTTTATTCATCCTATCCGAGGATATCACATGGCGCAGTCGATAGGATCGGTTGGAAAATATCACAGTAATATATAAAGACATTATGATCAAAACAAGTGCCATAGAAAACGTCATTGTTCCGTAACAACTGCTTAATATCCGTAGAGTATTGTATTCTGGAAAATGATTTTATTATCGTAAGTAGGCTGGGCAAAATAGGCGAATCAAAAGCTGAAATCAAAACATGTTAATTTGCATGGTTTTATTTTTCGCAAATTTGTCTTTTTCTACATTTTCCCTGCATATTTTGTACATTTTTAGATTCGCCTATTTTGTATTGTGTACCTACTTGACGAGAACTGCGACCAAGAATGCTGAAAAACAGCGTATGTGCTTTCTCACCCTTTTTCCATTAAAAACAATAAATACGTGGGGCACATCATTTACTGCAACCTTTTCCCCCATGTGAATTCCTGTCGATTTAGGAAGGGATATTTCTTATCTATTTACAAATTTCATCGTTTTTCCGCATATTTAGCTGTTTTTATTCAATATTTTGGCCATTAAAATATCTCTTTCTTACTCCAGATTTACTCCATTCCAGTCAAAAGTTACCCTTTAGCTTAAAAATTTTTTATATCATAAATTACAAAGTAATTAAACGGAGTTGAATTGGATCCGTTAGTTTCCACACATCATCAAATTTAGTGAAAAAACTTTGGGCCAACAACATGAGGGTCGTAAAATGATTGGGATTTAAAGCATTGCGTGCTCCAAAACTCTTCTATTGCTCAAAATTGGGAACCATTTGTATCTTGCTCCTTCTATTTATCAAAATTTCATCCTTAGTTTTTTTGTACATTGTACAAAACTATTTATTCACACTTGCAATTACTACATAGATTGACATATACAAAATGAAAAACTCTAATAATAATAGTTTGGGCCGATATAGGGACATGGGATATTATACAATCATGCCCAATTAAAAATATCAAACGCAATAGATGTAAAACAAAAAAGGAGGTCTCTAAACTAACTACTAAGAGTCTATCTAAAAGATAAATTGGTAAATCAATCTTGTTGCTCCGAAATTTGTACAAGGCATTAAAAGTTTTTGTAATTATAAAATTTATTTCCTCCTGAAAAGGGCCGATATATATATAAAGGAAAGTGGCTTCGTCTTAAAATAATATTAAAATAGGAGTAAACTCTTAATGCAATTTTATCACGGACAAATCTAGTGGCTTCACATTCAGCTAACAAATGACTCAGATTTCTTTTTGTAGCTTACAAAAGAAGCAAAGTCTTTCTTCAAGTGTTTTCCCATGGATATTGCTTGTAGTGAGGATGTTTGAGACAATTCTATATGCGAAACCAGTATAAACTGTGATCAAACTTTGTATTTGATAGACTTTTTATAATTTGGTTCATGGGAAAATTTTCATTTACCTTATCACGGTGCCTCTCAATTTGCCTCAAATATTTACATTTAATATCGTTCGTTAATTGTAGGAGACGTAGGCTTTTATTTCCAAAAAAAAACTAATAAAATTAAAAAAACAATCCCGAGGTCCAATTTGTCTGCTTGTTATTTCAATAATACTTAAAATTCTTCGGTTCTCAAGTGCTTCGATAAAAGTTTCTTCTAAATTATAATAAAATATTTTCCAAAAAAATCAACTTCTTCTTTAAAAGCGTGCCTTTCAGGAAGTTCAACCTGTTATTATTCTTTAGTGGTTCTTGCTACCCATAGGTGGAAGGATTTTGCGTGAAAAAAATTCTGCTACCCCTGCAACACTATTTCAAAAAGGATTAACCAGCTTTAAATAATCAATAATTTTTCCGGCCCGTTATTTTTTCACTTTTTCAAAGGACATTTTCCCTCATATTCCATTTTAGAAACTATGGTATTCGTCCATGACGAGTCTTCACAATTCAGTCTCTTAAACGAAAAGAGAAATGCCTTCCAAGTCTCTTCCATTGGTAAAAGTCCCAATCCTCCGTACCTTTTCGGACACACTATTCTTTTCCAAGATAATTAGGAAGAAGTCCCTTTTCCGAAAATGAATGATGAACACAGTTCCTCTATTTTCTTTATTAGTTTATTGTCATAAGGAGTGACCCTTAACAGGTGTATAACTTAAGGAATTATTAATGAATTTTCAATTTCTTTAGTGGTACCTGAATACAAAGTAATAATATCATCTGCATAGGCTTGTATTTTGCTACTTACTGGACCAAAATGATTCCTTTTATTTCTTGGGAAGAATCAATTTTTCTAATGAGTTGATCAACACACTGGAGCCAGAGGATCACCTTGGCGGCAACCTCTTTTAATTTGAAAACTTTAACCCTTCTTACAGTATGTAGTGTAAATTTCACGAAAACATATAGATATCATATTTACAAACTTTGGGCTACTGGCCACACATTTTAATAATATAGTATTTTTTCCACTCTTTATTCTTTATATAAATGAACTTTTTGGTAAACATACCTCCAGTAACCAATATATTTATTTTGGTAGCAGAATTCCTCGTCCGTTCCATTGAGGCAGTCATTGAATCCGTCACATAGCCGTTGGGAGTCACCATAGGTATCCTTGCCATCTGCACACATCCAGGGGTACTCAATCGAATACCCTACTCCTGATTTTTGAAAGATGAAAAGGACAAGAGTTAACAGTGACTGTCATTCATGACTATTTTTTGCTGTGTATAAACATGAAGCTGTCTTGACGGGATGTCAAGACATATCCTTGTCTGATAACAAGGGAAAAATTATATTTATATATAATTTGTTCAATACAATAAAGTAATTTATTGCAGTGTTATATTATTGTCTAATAGGTTCCTAAGATTTTTTATTAGCCACCCTTGAGATGTTTGCAGACTTGGAAGGCAATTTTGGACCCCTTCAAACAATATTAATGTTTTAAAGACTATTATTTTTCATTTTCGCTTATAGTTTTTCATGACTTTTAATGTTCACAAGGAGGCAAAAACATTATAATTTGCAAACGCCCCATCAGCGACAAACAATCCAGAGGCAAAAAAAAAAAAAATACACAAAACCCTTTCTAAGCATCTTTTTTTTCTGTTCCATTTGTCATCAGATTTCTTGGTTTTTGTTTTAACAACAAAAAATAAATAATTATGTTTCCATACATTTGGTACTTCTGATTACTTATTATTCGTGCTTTTTTCGTATAAATATAAAAGTATTTTTATGTTTCAAAGAGTGTTCATCAGATACCCGTAGTGTGGTTGTGTTCTCTACTTTAGTGTTATATGTGCGTTTCGTGTGTATGTCTATCGTGGATGATAGTAATAAATATAAACAAACAAACAAGAGTGTTCATTCTCAGAAGTACATACATTGCACATGTGAAGTAAGCTGACATCTCTGCTAATAAGTTAATTATTTCAATTTCCAAATATTAATAACGGTATTAAAAAGGTATGGCATAGAAAAATACGGCTAGGAAGGATTTATATTATATATATTATATATATATCTATATTATATATATATATATATATATATATATATCATATATATATATATATATATATATTATATTATATTATATATATATATACATACAGGGCGCGGGAAGTGGGGGTGCGGGAGGTGCGGCAGCACCCCCTGGTAGCGGAGCTTCGAAACTGATTTTTTAAAGAGACGATAAAGTTATTTGTTAAGTAAGAAAAGGGGAAAAAAAGAAAAAGAAATACATATATTTTTGTAGTTATAAGGAGAGGAACTTAATCAGGATTTACTGGATAATATATATTTTTCCCTCTCCTTTTTATGAAAAATATTCACATCATTCTCTATCATATAACTACTTTCTATACGACGTCTCCATCATCATCTAAACAAGCTTAAAAAACTTCATTGTTTGATGCAAGGTTCAATCCTTGCCTCAACATATTATCCATAGATATGTTACCATGTATAATGCTGTGTCTGTAGGCCACCCACCCGCCCGGAGGGCCTAGTAATAAATAAATATTTAAACTCAAGAATAAATGTTGTACGAATGTATAAAAAAAATAAATTAATACAATTTGTTGTGTGGCCAATCAGATTTTCTTTTGTCCTGACGTGATTGAGATTCCTCGAAACAAAACCCGCGAGCCCGCTGTGTTAAAATAAGCAAAGAGTCGAAAAACATGTCGCAGAAGAGGATGTCGTCTTTTTTTCAAAGCCTCCCCAAAAACAAACTTTTGAAGAATAGTAATCCACAGCCCAACGCATTGGACCAAGAATATTATCAAGCACTGGAGCGTCAGGACAAGGTTGCTGCTGATGTGATCCCTGTTAGCACTGCTGCTAGCCCTTCGCAAGATACTGAGGAGAGTGTCGTGGAAACAGGGACATCACCTCTGCCATCAGAGCCGTTTCAGCCGCAAGCTTTGGATTTTCCAGCAAAACAATTCGGGACTGAAACTTTTACCAGATCCTTCAAATCAGCATGGTTTGGAAAATGGAAGTGGCTGCATTACCTAAAAGATGTGGACAAAGCTTTGTGTTACACCTGCGTGTCTGCGGTCGAGAAAGGTCTTATACAGGAGGAGAAAAGAGAGCAGACGCGGTGTTCATTAGAGGGGGCTTTTCGAATTGGCGTAAAGCCACCAACAAATTCAGGGAGCATGAGAGATCGACATTTCATCTGGGCGCCGTGAATAAAGTTGCTGCACTTAATAACACCCCAATCAGCGCTTTACTCTCCGACGTGGTGGCAAAAGATCAGAAAACTGCCAGGGTCGTTCTGAACGAGGCGTTCAAGTCGGTGCGCTATTTGCTCCGACAGGGCTTACCACTCCGTGGCCACGACCATCGGGACGGCAATTTTTGGCTAATGATGCTGGATCGCACCGAGTCTCTTCCTGAAGCTCGCCAATGGATGCTGCGGAGAGATAATTGGCTCTCGGATACGATCCAAAACGAAATGATTGAGCAGCTTGCACATGCTGTGCAGCGAAAGTTGGTACAGGAGGCAAATTGTTCAAGTTACTTCGGGTTGACAGCTGATGGCACCACAGACATCAGCTCATCGGAACAGTTTTCCTGCCATCTACATTACGTGGATTCTCAAATGGGCAAACAAAGTGTTTTTTTGGGGTTCTACAGTGCACCAGACTCCACGGCAGACAGTCTGTTCAGGTGCATTGTTGACATATTTTTGCGACTGAACCTGCCTATTGAAAAGCTGCAGGGCTACTGCTTTGACGGGGCAAGCAACATGGCCGGAAGAATAAGTGGAGTGCGGACGCGTCTGGCAGAACTTTGCCCTGGCTCATTGTTTGTCCATTGCTGTAACCACTCGTTAGACCTGGCATTGCAAGAGGTGGCGCGGGATGTTTCTCTGATAGCGGAAATCTTCAACTTTGTACAAAGCGTCTCCACTGTCATCCGGGAGTCTGCGAAACGAATGAGTCTCTACCAGAGCCTGTTCTCAGAGGGGGAACCTGTCACCAACCTAGCAGCGCTGTGTCCCACAAGGTGGTGTGTGAGGACCAGGGCTATAAGCAGACTGCTACAGGGTTACGGGCCGCTCCTCCAGACCCTACGCACTCTACAGGAGGACAGAACTGTTCGTGGCGAGACTCGCCAAAAAATATTTGGACTCCTGAAGCAAGCGCAGAAAGCCAGAACAGCATACGGTCTGCTTTGCTGTGAAGCGATGTTTGGGCCATGCGAGACAGTGGCAAAGAGTCTGCAGGGTGACAACGCGAGTGTGTCCGGCGCACTTGAGTGCATCCTCGTTCTCAAGGAGCGCATGAGTAAGAATCCGATTCCTTCATTGTATAAGCCTACAATTATATTTGTGTTTTCATGACCAAACAAAATATAGGCCAATAAATAGGCCTACTAAGATATGGTATTTATAAATCATTCTGGCCTGAGTTTGACATCCCTGGCCTAAGCTATATATAAATACTGTATATATGACACATTCTTTGTTATTATACTTGTAGGTGCACTGAGGGGAGATAGAGCTGTGGACACAATATTTGTGAAGGCCAAAGCATTCGCAGCTGCTCACAGCCTAGAGTGGCCTAACGAATCCAGGGTCTGCAGAACACCGTCCCGTTTTCGGGATACCGCCGCGGTGGAGGATGTAGCAGATTGTGCAGCAGAGGCGAAATGGAGACGGGAATTTTTCGAGGCGGTGGACCTGATGAATTCCGAGCTTGATCGCCGTTTTGACCAAGCAGGAATGTCAACAGCGGCAAGGAGAGAGAAGGTGCTGCTGGATTCTACCAGGGGCCTCGTGTCTGACAGTGATGATGTCAGTGCCCTTCAGCTGCCAATGCAGGATTTTGAGTCTATCGCCTTGCAACTGAAAATGCTGGGTGGCCTGACCAAGGACCAAGCATTTCACACAGTGAACGACCTGGGTCGCTTCATGGCAGCGCTTCATCCCCAAACTAGAGGCCTTTTTCAGAAGTGGAGAAGCTTATCCATCTGTGCCTCTGTTTACCTGTGTCAACTGCATGCTCGGAAATATCATTTTCAGCTCTGCGCCGCCTGAAAACCTGGCTCCGCAGCAAGGTCAGTCAGTGCATACTGACCCACATGGCCCTACTCCACGTCCACAAAGATATCTTGGACGATTTAAATCTTCAGGATGTAATTGGAGAATTTATCCACCGCACTCCAGAGCGCAAATCTACGTTTGGAGTGAGTAAATGATGTTTACTTGAATGCTTACCTGAATGTTTTTTTTTTTTTTTTTGCTATATGGTTCGATAGAATGCATTATACCTGAAGTTTCTTTAATTTTTGACTACCGTGAAGTAATACACTTAATGATTGATGAATGTATTGTTTTGTTTAGGCCTATTTTTTTTAAAACATGATATATGGGATATGTTTTTTATTTTTATTTTACAACCACCTATTTGACTCCAATAAAGGAGTTTGTCTGCACTTAAACTGTCAATCAATAAAACCAGTGTGCCTGTGGTTTATTGGTTCACTCAAAATGGAAGGCTGCGTGCTGTGTGCCACATTGTAATAGAGGCCTAATAGGTCTATAATAATAATAGTACTGTGATAATGTATTTATTTTTATTCAATATCAGCTGCACTGAAAAGCAATGCTGTAACTCTTCCGCAACAAAGGGGGAATTGGCAAGTCATTGGGTTATGCTATTTTCATGTACAGCACCGCCGAGTGCTTTGTGTTTAATTGCTATTTTCAGTGCCGTAGGTAGTGCTGGCAAGAGCGAGTGCATGAGTTGCTACCATTGATTCTGATTGCTACAGAAATGATTGTGTTGTGTGTACCAACTCTTTGGTAGATTCTGAAAGAGTGAGTCAGATGGGATTTGCCATGCCCTAAAATTGATTAGAATGCAGGAAATTGCATCTATAAAAAACATTTCTGGGGGAGGGCCCCAGATCCCCGTTCAAAAGTTCGTCCCCCACCAACAGCACCCCCTGCCAAAAATGTCTTCCCGCGCCTCTGTATATACACAATATATATATATATATATATATATATATATATATATATATATATATATATATATATATCAGAACTCTTGATTTATCGTTCATTTGATTTTTCATTTCATTGGGAAAGTCATTTTTTCAGAATGACGAACGACAAACGAATATGAACGATTCAATTTTAAAATACGATGAACGACAATTTGTGAACGTCAACAAGTCTGATATATATATATATACATATATATATATACTCGTATATATATATAGTTTCTAAAAGTCGAAAATAGATCTTGGGGAAAAGTATTTGACTCCTAGGTAATGGGTCTTGAAAGGCCTCGTTTAAAAAGATATTAAAAGGTTTGTCCGAGTTGGAATTCTGTAAAAAATCGAACATGTGTATCGGTTGCAAATTGTGCCGAATTGATGTCAGTAGACTGGTTAAAATCTTTTTCAAGAAATCAAATACTTTTAAGGAACAATCATGTACGGAAGGGGATTGCAATTAATTTTCAAAAAATCATGATGATTATTCATATATGTGTCGATCACAAAAAAAACTTATCGTACCATAAAGAAATAATTTTTTAAAAATATACTTTTTGTCTTTCAAAAACAGATGAGGAATCTACGAGTCCAAAATTCTGTAGTATAAAATAGACTCTTTGTAAAACATTTATCAGTAATCCTTCATAAATTTACATAGAGATAATGAGATTATTCCTTCGATGTGCCAACATTTCAAAGTGCGTCAAAAAAAATATCAAAGTGATTAGAAAATTTAGAAGCAGTCTTATTAGATTCTCTGATATATTCCTTTTTTGGCTATGGGTTTTATTCTTTTGGAAGGATGTTAAATTTCTAACCGTATTCAAAGCTGCACTTTATTACATTGTGTCATAATTTTCGTCCTTCCTAGCAGAAGTGAATAAATGATATGGTTTTTTTATTATTTATATGTTTTGACCGGAAAGAGGTTGAATTATTCCAGTAATCATTTTTCGATAAATATTGTTTTATATATACCAAGAATTATATATTAAAAGAATTGGTATCAATACTGATGAAAGGGATTCAGAGGGAGTAGATTGGGATTCGATGGAGAAAATCTACTATCATTAGTTGTTTTAAAAACGTATTTAAAAAATAACTTAAAAACATCAACATGAATACCCTCTTTTTCTTTGTCCTTCTTGAAACTATAAAGAACCCTAGTAGGAGCTGTTATTTAAAAAATGGTTGGTGCGTCAGCCTTATGTTCATTTATTGGCACTAAATATTATTTGACGAAAATTTACAAAAAACTCTAAAGTCATATATTGATCATAGCTAAATTTGGTAAAACTATTTTTTCAAAATAAGTAATAACAAAAAAGTTTTGCTCTCTCATCAGTATTGATACAAATTCTTTTAATTTTTGTTTTTCTCAAAATGGAGTTTTCAATGGAAATGTCATATGGTAATCTCGTGAATTCGCCAATAGACATTTTGTTCAACATATATTATTATATATATATATATAATATTATATATATGCTCATATTTGACAATCAAAAAATTATGGATTGAACTATGAATTCCGTAAATGAATCTAACGGGCGTCATAACCAGACAATACCATCAGCTCAATCACAGAGCTGGTAGCGTTGACACGATTGAAACACTTTCGGGTTGCATGGGAAACACACGACGTGAAAGTTCAACAGCCTGAATAATGTTCTGACACTGTTTCTCGCTCTGGTCAGCACTTTAGTAAAGTCAGACCTGAACTTGACGGCCCTCTCTGCCGCGTCATTGACAACTTGAAGAGAGGTGACGATGCCGCTTAACTCAATGAATGTTGAATCAGAAGCCCATTGTGCGACCGGAAGCTCCAAGAAGGTTGGATGGATGTTGTAAGCTGAAGGTAGAAACACTCAATGAAAATTCAATAGCTAAATTTGGTAAAACAATTTTTTTTCAAAATAAGTAATAACAAAAAGTTTTGCTTCATAACGAAACCTTTGAACCCAGTGACGTCCGATTTGTAACAATGCTAGATAATTTTTAGTTTAGATATTCGTTTTCAGCATCAAAAATGAACCAGAATCGCTGGGACTATGTGAAAGAAATAAAAAAGTGGTTTCATCCTGGGAGGTCTAATATATATATATATATATTTATACATATATATATACATAAATGTATGTATATATATATATATTGATTGTCATTAACATACATAAATGTTTCTTATTTTCTGTCTGACTTATGTCATCCTCTTTAACAGAGCGCCTTTTTGGCCTTGAATCTTTTCCCGTACCGTTCAGACACACTTTTCACTTCTACCCGTATCAATTAGTAGGCATACTATAATTGGGTACAAAGTTCAAAATTAAAAATATAAGCACATAGGTATAAAGGAGCTGCTTTCAAAATAAATCAATTTATTGATTTCCATTTTTTCAATATTTCAAAGTCAAGAGCGTATGTTCGCCTACTGAGAGAGGAAGCAGGCCAATTAACTCATTATTATTCCTCTAAAGATAATCCTCAATTCTATGAACTTAACTATTTGACACATTACTTTTTTATGATAAAGGAATCAACTACTCCTTTTTCAATACGTACATAAATATTAAATGCTACATTAATCTATAATAATAAATACATATAAGTAATTACTTTGAACTTAATAGGTCTTTTAAAATAATTGTTAGTTTCTTGGTTTTAAGTTAGTTTTCAAGAGTTTAAATTAAACCCATTCAATCAATATATATTTTAATGCCTTATGGTTTTTTTTTGTTTAAGATGTTTATTTATTAGCTAAATATATACAGTGTAAAAAAAATAACAATACATTAGAAAGTAGGAGATAAAAAACACCATCTTAAGACAGTTAGGTAAAAACAAAACATAAATGAACATTATAATTCAAAAGTACTGTCTACAGATAAACCACAATATAAAATGACTTATTAAAAAATATTTTTATTCAGAATAAAATGTGATGTCGTCTTATTGTCGATTTGATTAGCTTGAGGTATTCGAGAGAATTTGAAGGAATAAACTATGTTTTATTCATTTATGTATAGTAATCAGTAATTCAAATACATTTTTATTTATTTCCATGCAAAGGATATTAATACTCTTCCTAAGATTCCATATAAAGAATGAAAGCCTTGTCAATGGACCTTTATTCAGCAAATAAATTAAAGAAACTGTGAGAATATTTTTCTGGTCAAAATATTTAGTTTCTGGGTACTTTTCCTTCCAAACATATAATAATAAAAATGTAATACATAAAAATAAACATAACTAAGTTTATGTATTAATGTCTTATTTTATTAATAGCGTAGCTATACATTAAATGCATATGAATCGTTTCTCTCCATTTCAAATAAGTTATTCATTCCTGCCATTGCATCATCATATTTGAACGCGATGGCTGATATAAAATATATTAATATTATTATTATTTATGTTTATATAAGTAATTAAATACCGTCATCCTCAACTATAGTATCATTATCCAAGATAAAAAACTTGACATCCACGTGTAAAAATATCAATAATAATTTAAAATCACTGTGCAGATATGTACTTATATATTTACCAGAGCTGGGCAGTTAACTGTTTTTTCGATTCCGAACCTGAACCAGGGGCTGAGTGGTTACGAATCTTTAGCTTCCTCTAACAAAGAATGCATTTGTTCATATGTTTTAAAATAAAATTGTACCTTACGTACAAAAAAATAACAGTTGACCTAACTAATTATTAAGACATTTTTTTTTCTCTTCGGTTGGGTCTATATTTAGCTTGAATGTATATGTCGCAGCAGAGATGGAGATCCAGTAGAATCGTTGACTCTCCTGGTAGATATTACGATCTTTATCTCTTCTAGGAGAGATGACGACCTAAATATGGAGATTGTACAAACTATTTATTTCATTTGCAATTTCAATTTTATATTTGGTGGAAATGATTTCATTGTATGTTTAAGGAAGTAAATGCGACGCAATGTTTTACTTACATTGTATCTATGTATATTAATAACAATTTGATAATCCCTGAGAAGAAGAAATCGGGCATTATAGAAATGGTTTGAATAACATCGTCGTCTTACCATCTCCATATTTAAGTCGTCATCCCTTTTAAGAGATAACACTCTTATCTCTTATAGCAGAGTCGTTGATTTTTCTGATATAAATCGCGATCGTAGTCATCCTAGGAGAGGATACGATCGTGATCTCCATATCTACTGCGACATATACATTAAAAACAAAATATAAAATAGCGAAATTGTGTTAAAAACATAACATAAAAAAATATTTTAGTTAAAAATTTATTAATTGAGTCGACGACATAAAATAATTGAACATGCTATATTCATCCTATTAAAATTAGCATTGAAAGTAGAGTTTCAGAGGAAATAAATATTCAATGCTAGCATCATGAATTATTCTTTATAAAATAAACATTTTTTATTAAGACACATCCGGATCATTCGCAACTTTTTCCATTTTTGTCCTGCCGGAATAAATGACCTTCTAAAAGTAATAGCATTACTAATTGTATAAGGATACCACAGGAGGTCGTTATTCTAGAACATGATTGGTTGAAGAAAATGAATGATCATGATAATTTAAACAGTTGGCAATAGGAAAAAGACATCACTTAAATCGTGAGATGTAAACATCTACATAATGAGATAATATATCTTGTTTAGTAACATGAAGTTTATTTTCTCAATATCATGGTGTTTACGTGTCATTTGGATTTAGTAATCAAATAAGATTTATTAACATTCATTGAAATAAAATACCGTAAAGCTTAGCTAAAGAATGATGGTGTATTTTTTATTTATCACGTCGATACTTTAGACTTTCTTAAACGTTAATAAAGGAAGAATTTGAGTGTTGACTGAATAAATGAAGGACGTTTTTAGATTGCGAGAATAATCATTCAAAACATTCTTAGCAAAGACAGAAATATAAGTTTCTCAAGCGTTAAGTAAAAAGTATTAGTTTTACCACTCGAGGTTGCGATATTTTAGCACTAAATTTAATTGCGATGATATTCATCATTAATGGCCTTAAAATGACAAATTGAGATATTTAATATAATATTTTTAAATGTCCAAGAATTCAATAAATGAAACGGGCTGATTGAATTATATATTGTGGTTATGGAAATTACATAATAGCTTTTAGCCATAAGGTCATTCATTACTGTAGTGCGGTTTTACACATTTTGTAATCCTTATAATGAATGCACTTATTCTACGAAAAAGAGTGATTTTTATACATACATTCGATGTGTAAAACAATGATATAAACGACATCCATTCATTGATTGTTTAAGAACATTTCAAAAGAAAATGGACTCAGGATATGACATTTCCGAGTCGTTTTGGAACCTTCAGAAGCTACTTTATAGGACTTTTCGCATAATGTGCATGCATTTCTTAAGCATTTGTAAGATTGGACTCTATCTCTATGTGCAGTCATTAAGAAAAATATTTGATAGTTCTTACATATACATTGTCATAAACATATAATACCCTTTAAATGACGTTTTCACAACTTTTTAAAAGTAGTGTTTCTTCATGCAAGCGTCTATTCCATTCAAAGACAGCCTACTTCAGCAAAGGTTTGTGGGGTTCTATGCCGATGTGTGTAACCTCATTTACAGAGAGCTCCAAGTTTCCAGGTATTTATGGAGACTCTATTACCTAGCAAGCCCCCTCCTTCCACATTCCTTCAATGTTGTCGACGACGTCGTCTTTTACCTACCCAGCTCATCACACCGCCTATCCTATCCTTCTCAACAGCACTAAGCGAGCAAGCTATTTTAAAGAGCTATTCTACCATGACGTCAAGCATGATATGTCCATGAGCCCTTGGTTGCCTCCATGTCACGTGATTCGACTTGTCAAATAGATTGAATGAGCGCTCTTGAAGGGAAAAATAACACACAGACTTCAATCTAAAGAAAAAGGGAAAAGAGCCTTTCACAATTTTTTAATGTATTATTCTTCTTCTTCTTCTTCCTATTTGGAGGACTTGTTCTTGGTTTCTCGTCAGTGGCACGAATCTTTTTTTTGACTCCGAGTTTCATTGATTGTGCTTGATATGAAGTGTGAGTGGGTCGGCTGGCGGCTTGTGATGTGAGTCTCCTTGTTCTCTCTCATAGTTTAGAGTGTGCTATTCAAGCCCATGCGGCAGTGTTGGATCGGAGGCGTTCCTTCTTGTGAGTGTCCCGAGTCGTCGTCCTCGTCCTCGTCATGTTTAGCAAGAAGGTGGGTAGCTCCAAGAAGACGGAGGAGGTCCGGAAGTCTGGCTTGAAGGTCTTGGATCCCAAGCGCGACACGCCCACCCGATCCAAGCACCTCAAAGTCTTTCTGGAGCACTCCGAGAGCCGAGAGATCCAACCCTTCTTAGAGAAGCACCATTCCGAGTCTTCTATGTTCTCTACGATGCCTTTATCTTAGCGGAGACGAATTTGCGTAGCAAGGGGCCTCACAAGGCACAAAGAGAAGAGCTGGAAGCCGTTCTATTCATCTTAGAGAACGTAAGAACAATAAGAGACAAGAATTACTTCACTTAGTCTTCCAAGACACTCCACACTCCACACTCGACACTCGACATCATATAATATCCACTCCAATAGCCTCACGAAATGAGCCTCAAAGCTTTGTTATTCGTCAATCCAAACATGGATTGACAGTTTGGATAACAGTTTGGATCCAAGATCCACTTGACAAGAAAATATATCCATGAGTTTATGGAATAATAGAATAATGCGTATATAGTTTGAAAATGAGTTGAAATGGTCATCACTTCTTCCTTTCTACGTATTTCGTACTGTATTTGGAAGAAGCGAATTAGTTTCATTATCCAAGCCTAACAACATAAACGATATCGCAGAAGAAAAAAAATATTTGAAAGTGGAATATTTAACTGATAATAATTGATTTTTATAAAACGTTTATCGATTTTAATCCTATTCATTTGACCTTATACCCGATTCATGGGTTGGTTCAGAAATAATAAAATAGTGTTCTTGGGACACACAATGATATATAAAGGAAGATATCTAATAACAGGTTGATATGTAAAAAAAAAAATATTTAATAACAAAATGAATGTCAAAAAACAAAAATATTTTTTCGCATTATAAAATGAGCATAAAGAAAAAGGCGCACTTGTCTAAGTTAGATACATGGGTAGAAGTGGCAGAATCGTCACAGAAGAGATCATTTACAAGTATACAATTTAGATGGTTAAATGTGTATCAATTTATAAGTAAAGACAGCATTTTAAGCCAGAAACAAAATATATTTAAATGACTGATTTACCTACTTAGAAAACATATGACATTTCTATTAAACACACACAAATCAACGAATACGGAATCGAACCCATGGTTAATAAAAACATACCAGATTCAAACCCTTTTGCATAAGGAAATAGGGCAACTTTTTTTTTTTTTTTTTTCAAAAAACATTTCTTCTCATTACGTGATTTAAAGAAAAATCTTTAAATATTGTTTTTGTTAGTTAGCTAAGGATGTTATTTACTTAAAAGTTTATTGTTGTGCATGTCTATATATATATATATCGTCGCTGTCGGGCGCAAACCTCCTATGCCCAAAACTGTTATTTTTCAGGAATGAAAAAGAAACTGTGAGTTTCAGGATCCAATGGAGTTAGGAGCTTTAGTCACATGTCATTTTCCATACTTTTCATTGGTCAAATATTTGTAAAATCACAGACAGACATAAAGGTTGACCAATAGTACCGATTTATGAAAAAAAATAAAAATCATGATTTTTGGACATAGGAGGTTGTCGCCCGACAGCGACGATATATATAATTATAGCATAAAGTATTGCATAATGGTTTTTGGAGACGTTGAATATAAATCTAGTATTGCCAAAAACAGGTTTTTGCTTTTAGAATACCAAACAACTTCGTATATATAGTAATTGAAGCAAATAAATTTTATATTATTATAATTTGTCTAGGAGCAAATTCGTAATAGGGCCTTGATAATTATATTATGCATTGTGTTATATTGATCCTCTTTCTTCGATCCTATTAAACCACGCAAATAATAATCACCATTTAAGAAGATCAACAATTGATCAAATCAAATCTTTCTCATGTTGGAGCATATTTTGAATGATTTTACAAATAAGTACATTTCCAAGGATTATGGATCTTCATAATGGATAATTAATGGCGAAGTACATTTACAAAAGTCAGCCCTCTTGACACGGTCCGTTTCGCTTGACGGGGATTTTGATACCGTCACACCGACAGCGGAAATAATAATATTTTTTATGCTATTCTTCATCAAAAAAATATTGCCACAATAGACTTTTTGATAAATTGAAAATAATAATAAGGTTACCTAGGTTTCTCAATAAATAGAAACATGAAATAAACTTACCTGGTATTCTATATACCTTTGTTAATGGGTTGGATCAATACAATCCCATTTTGGAATATATATATATTTGGACATAAGAGGTTTTCGCCCGACAGCGACGATATATAATTATACGCATAAAGTATTACATAATGGTTTTTGCGAGAACATGAAATATCAATTTGCTTGCATATCGACGTCTCTATGGGGGCAGTTGCAATCCATTTTTCGAAATGATCTTATATCGTTTCTTATTTTTGGGGATTAGCTCATTCTTAATTAATATATAGTATATATGCAACCAAAATAGAAAAACATACATAATGTATAACCCAACTAATTGCCTAAAATAAATCCATGAATATATATAATCTCACTACTTCACTCACAATCCATTTTAATGGCAGAAGTGGCATTGGAACCCACTCCTTCGAAGGGACTGTTGAGCATCGTTAACCGGTCTTTTAGAAGAGGGATCTAATTGGCTGCCACCAATAAAGGATTGCGGATCTCTAGCTTTGCTAGAGAGTCGTGAGATTGTTGAGAGATAGAAAAAGAGGATCTTTCTTGGAGGACTCATTATTAATTGTTTTAATACTTATTCGGTTTCACAATTTTATTTTTTCATTTTAATTTATAAAATTAACTTTTTTAATACAAATCGTGATAAAAAAATATCATTTTCTATAACATGATTTATTATTATTTTCCTTTCAGGTCCTTGTGTACCTTCCGGACTGGCTTGGTCGTAAGTGGCAGTATCATGCTATCACGCGCCTCATGTCCAAGCTTCTTCACCCCGGGAACTCCTGGAAGATCCTCAAGCGTGAGGCCATGCGGCTCTTTCTTCTCTGGTACCAGAGCCTGGCGGACGCGGCTGGAGAGCCACTCCACGCGCTCTTGCCACACTTGTCCCGGGATTCCCGTCGCCCTATCCCGGAATGGACTCACTGCACTGGCTGCCCTTACGCCGGATACTCAAGTGAGTATCAAGTCTTCAACTGTTTTGAAGTTATTCAATGTCTACTTCGTTTAAAAATTAAAAAAATATATATGGTTTCTATAAAAGCACTCAATTCTCTGATATATAGAGACCTACCAGTTCAAGGTAAATATTTTATTGCAATTTTATTTAATAGGAGATATGAAACTTTATTTTTTATTTGAAATATATTCAAAAATATAATATCTAGAAATGTAACTACTTTATGAGTAAAAAAATAAGTTTTAACAAACTGTTAAACAAGTCGTTCTATTTATGTCTAGTTGAGTAGTCATAATTTTACTACAAAATATTTACATTTAATGTTTTGTAAGGATATTTTAGCCTTTTATTAGAGTTTTTATCAATCACAATAATGTTTAATGTTGTTGTAAAATTTATAATTTCTATCATGTGTTGAATAGCTTCATTCTTTATGTGACAAAATAAAAGCCTTCTTAAAAAATACTCTTATTCCATTGATCTTAATATAATGGTCAGCTAACGAATACCTCTACGATATATATCTTAATAGTAAAGTGAAATATGCTTTGAAAAAATCTCTTGACATATTAGGACTCGCAATTGTAAAATTACATCTTTGTTAAATAAAAATTAATAAGGATTTTATCGTTAAAACTGCATTAAAAACTGCACTTTAGGGTTTACTATTGTTGATTCATTTGTAAGTAAGTGTCTAATATAAATTAATCATTGCTAAGATGAAATTTAATAAACTTTCAATACAATTATAAGTCATCCGTTAATTCTTCTCCGTTTAATTAAATAAAAGCTATTTCATGGTTCAATAGTGTATTCCGTTATTTCGTATTCTATATTAAACCTACTATTTTTTCTAATCAGCTTAGGCTTGAATGATTAATTAAATTAAACTATTAATTTATATTATCCTTTTCAGGAAGGACCCATCACCCCTGGGGAGATATCCCCCCTCATCCCTCCCCAGAGCGGAGAACGCGTCCGCTCTCCAGATACCGACATTACCCGCATTTTTCTGGACGTCCTCCTGGAACTCATGGTTTCCCAAATCTCCCTCATCGAATGGAAAGAGGACAAGGCCTCCAAGCGAAGGAAATCCCTGGACTTTCTTCTCTCAAAATTCAAACATTCTATATGCCTCATATTTTCCAAGAGTTTAATTGGTCTCTGAGTCTCTATCGACCCTCCTTGGAGCTTCCTGAAGTGCGAAAGTTTACTACCGCTCTCGTGGACACAGGGGACGGAGGAAAGAAGATCGATCCCATGTTGGCATGCCGCGTAGTGGTCATTAAGTGGGTCGCCCTCTATACACATCAATCACGGAACAATACGGGGCATAACACCCTCAGCAGCAATGTGGGAGGGCTCAACGACTCCTCTGGACTGGAAGGCTCTAATCTTTCCTTCGAAAGGGGGGCTCAGGAGTCCTCCTCTATCAGTCTCGAAGAAGGGATTCTTGTTCGAGAAATTCTTTACGGAGATCGGGACGGTGTCAACTTTGTGCACGAAGTTTACCGTCAGGCCTTTTTACTCTCCTTCCGCCACTCCCCCGCCATCAAGAAGGTAATTTCCGTCTACAAGGACTGGATACAAATGAACGTCCCGGAGTTGCCTCCCTTTCTTCTGGAGCCAACTGAGCGCCCTGACGACTTTAAGCGGGCTTTGAATGGAGGGGATCTCTCCTTGGAGCCAACTCCTTGCCTCCGTGCAGGCCTTCAGAACGTCCTTCAAATCTTTGTGACCAACGCGGCCAACGTATTTCTCCTTGAAGTATCACCAGAGGACCCCATTTTCCTAGACGAGCAAGTGGAGCTTTGCAACGTGTCCTCAACATTTATCGTTACATGGTCATGAACGTGAAGATGGAGGCTCGGACCTGGGAGCAGTTACTCTTCATTCTTCTTCAAATTACGCAGCTCACCCTTCCAGAGACACCCCCGCGGCGAAGGGAGGACTTCCTCGGTGGACGGCTCGCACAAGCCATATTTCAAACCCTCATCGTCACATGGATCAAGGCCAATCTATACGTCGTGGTCTCTACTGAGCTTTGGGATCAGTTCCTCGAGGTTCTTAGCTCCCTGACTCTCTGGGAGGAGCTCATTCGTGAGTGGTCCAAGACGATGGAGACCCTGACGCGTGTATTGGCTCGACAGGTCTATAATCTGGACCTGAATGATCTCCCCCTGGATCGACTCAGCGAGCGTGCAGCTAAAAAGAAACGGGGGAAGCAAGGTGCCTCCGAGCATGGCCATAAGTTCTCTGCAGAATCCAACAAGATTCTCTCGTCTTCCAATCACCACCCATTTGATAATGAAGTGCCTCGGATCTCACCCGGGTCACGGAAGCGAGTAGACTCGAGCTCCTCCTACAACAACAGCTTGGGAAGCTGCTCTACCACTACGCGAACCCACGAGACTTCCAACAACTCCTGTTCAAACAACCACCACCATGGTAACACACACAACAGCAAGTCCAAGAACTCCGGGAGACGAAGACGTATTTATCGCAGCATGAGCGAAGGCAACATTGGCCCTCGTCGGAGTCCGGATGAACCAGACGGTGTTCTATTTCGTGTGTCCCGCTGCAAGTCCGTAGACGGCCTTCTCCGTTCCTCCGAGGCCTGGGGCAGCCGCTCCAGCTCTCCAGCGCCCTCCAGCTCCATCAACGACTCCCCCATGCAGTTTGACCCCGAAACCATGAGTGAGAGCGGCCTTTCGGACCTCTTAGGAGCCCACACTCTCCACGGAGACGCGGAGCAGCCTCGCTCTGTGATGTCCGGTGGGTCCGTCAAGGGTTGGCTCCCAGATGTGGCCGTGGTTCTCTGGAGGCGCATGTTGGGGTCTCTTGGGAACATCAATGCCATTGGAGATACTCTCATCCACGCCAACATCTACAAGTACCTGATCGAGCTCTTCGAGGTCATCCTCAAGATCCGTAGTAACCAAGGTGTCTCCACGGACAATCTGAGCAGCCCTCCGCCCCCACTCTTTGTCCCCCCGCTCACCATCTTCACGCCATGGTGCCTACGGCGCTCAGCCTGCCTGACACCTACCAGCGGGGTCGCATCTACGCTCTCCGTCTTCTTTGCTTAATGACCGTCCGATCACACGATAACCCACTCCCCAAGACGCACCTCGTCCAATTCTACAAGGTGCTCCACCAGGGCCTCACACAAAACCGTCTGGACGTCATGAACATACTCATCAAGTTCACGGGCCACGATTCTTCTCACTCATGCTCCCGGGTACTCCGCATACATCCTGGACTATCTCTACGCCACCAATACCATCATTTCGGGAAGTGAGCTCAAGGGAGTCCCGCGAACGGAGGCCACGTCCATTGTGGGATCCCTCCTTGCCTTCCCGCCGCTCGTTAGGGACGTCCCCGTTCTCCTACCTAACCCCAATGAACTCTCACTTATCTCCTCCGCGGACATCAAGGATCAAATCGTGGGGATCCTCCTCAAGAGCGGCCGGAAGGAACCCGCGGGCCTGGCTCGATGTATCTCACTCTCTAGCCTGGGAATCTTCGTGTACACGGAGCTCATACACGGGTCATTCCACCCCAAAATCAAGGAAGCCATACAAGTCCTTCTCACTGCATTGCGATTCAATAATAAGTCCGTTGCTCAAATCGCTAGCGATATGCTTCTTCTGCTCACGGATCATGTGGACAGCCTCCTGGACTACTATCCCGAGGTTCCGCGGAAGATCCTTGAGGTTCTGGCGAGGACCCTCACGGGCCTGGCTCCCAAGAAGGACTCTGAGGATGAGAAGCGGCTGCTCATGAGCCTTCTCTTTTGCCTGGGGAGTGGACCATGAAGATACCCCAGAGCATGCTCTGCCAGGTGCAGGAGGATGGACAAAGCCTATGTCTCATGGTCTTTAATGCTCTGCAAAGTGCTGCTACAAGTGGGCTCATTTCTCCCTCGCCTGTGGGACCCGTGGAAAACATATTAAGGAGGGAAGGTAAGTGATCTTGAATTTATAGACTGCAAAAATAGGGAGACACACTCATTAGTGCAATAAGTATGAAAGAGAAGGAAACAATTTATTCATTTCATGTATACTACCTCTAGTTGCTCTAATAACTTTTTTAACTTAATGAACAAAATAATTTTCCAATTTGAGATAAACCATACAAATAAAAAAAATCAGCTTGTAATAAGCGTGTCTAAGGATATATTAATAACTTTAAAAATATTGTGTTTTAATATAAACATGATGGATAATGGTGAAACGACATTCTATCTCCAGGAAGGAATGTATTATTAGTCGTTCAATATTTTTGGGGACTATCCATAGGTAATGCATAACAATTTTTTAAAGCCTAGTGAGGAACAATAACGATTATAAATATGTACTATATTAGCAATCATTATTGTGTATGGGCCGCCATTGTATCATACCCTTAACATCTCTTATTTAAAAAAATCCATACTTCATATCTACTTTAACATACAGCTGAAACACAATGGCTCAACAATATTACACTTTCTTTTATATGAAAGATATTCATTTTCTGGTAAAATCGATTATACTTAATCATTAAGTTATGGCATCGATGAAGTGATATGTAGTTCATGAATGGCTCAAAATCCATTCGTTCATGAACACGAAAGCTAAAGATTATATTTAAAAAAAGAGTTTTGCCCGATGATCAACTTCATACAATATTTACTATTAAACCTATTATCTTAATATTGTTTAAAGATTATAATGTGGTTTCTTTAAGACTTTTTCATCCCTAGAGCCAATGAGGTTGAGGAGCTTACGAGAGCTAACATTTATATTGAAAAATATTTAGTAATAGAGGAGTCCTAGGTTCGACCAGAACCATTATAATATTGTTTTGAAAGTTAAGTGAAATATATATATTTATTATTCAGACTTCATTTTTTCCTTCCTGTTCGAGTTTAGAACTACCAAACCCCTGACAATCATCCTTCGTTACTATATAATAAAGTTTACTTATGAAGTTAACTATGTTTTCTTTATGACAAAATTACATTTGCGTCTGAAACCCATGTTCCTAATATCGGTCATATGTTTTGTATGGCCGATATTAGGAACATAGGTTTCAAACACTAATGCAAAAGAAAACATAGTTAACTTATAAGTGGACTTTAAGAGATAATAAATATTAGTAACGGAGGGTAAATGGCACGGGGGTTAAATGCCCGGGGTGCTAGTTAATATAATTTTTAAGTAGTTTGACCTTGAGTCATACTGATTCAAAATATGTATTATGATATAGAACTTATCCATCCATGACCCTTGAGTATTTAATTTGGAAACACTTATTGGGTAGGGACTAGTGATGGGTCACAAGTAAAACTCGTTTTTTAGTACTCGAGTTTTATTTAGTAAGAAAAAAAAGTCTTCAAATACTCGACTCGTGCATGAATTCGACGAGTTTTTACCCGTTACTCGGGGGAAAACTCGCCACTCGGAGAAAAACTCGTTACTCGGAGAAAACTCGTTACTCACGTGAAAATTTCTTACTGAACGAAAAACTTGTCCATTCAAATAATACGTCTGGACCAATCAAGAGCTTCAAAAGGAATCGACTCTTAATAAAAATTAGTAATGAGACGGTCTTATTAAGGTTCTTTGTTTACTGAGTATTGTTTTTAAATACATTTTACCGTTTCTTTACTAATCATCCTAGCTTCATAAAAATAAATATAAAAATATATCATTTATAAGGTTCCCGGACTTTATGGAGACAGTGGACTATATAGAGACAGCCAATCAAATCACTTTCTCCATAAAGTCCCCAAATTCCCAACAAAAAAATGCTTTATCAGATTTTCTTTATGCATAAGTTTTATATATAAATATTCCTAAAACCAATATATATATTTATAGATTGATAGAGAGATTGATATATATATAAATGGATAGATAGAATCGTTCTCCAGTGACGTCATTGAATAGTTATACTGCTAGGATTACATGTTTGTTTTTGTATTGCCCAGACCTTATTATACAGACCTTGCTTAGGACTGCTTTGAAAAATTTCATAACAGGGATTGGACTTCCTGACAAATAACTTCTACGAATAGGAACAACGTTGGTGGACATTTTGAAAGTTTTGGATCAATTGAATAATATATTTAAAAATATTAATGCGTCATGCCAATAAAAAAAGAGTTCGAACTAGTTGTCTTAGTAAATAATTCGCTGTCGTTATATAGTCCGTTTTTGGACTATATGGAGACATAAAATATATGGATACAAAGCTGTCTCCATATAGTCCACTGTCTCCATAAAGTCCGGTTACCCATTTATAAGTCCGAAACAATTTTTATAGTACTTATTCTTCTTGCCTTCATCAAATTATATACCATGTGACAACGGAAATCAACTCAGAGAAAAAAGTAACATCCTCCAAGATAATTCCTCTTTACAAAATTTTGTTAAGCAAGTAGAAATAATTTTCTGAGGTTAGTCGATTTCCTACCCACTCTGTAGTCAGGATACTCATCAAAGACTTGTATTTGGAAATAAAAAAGCAATTTTCTGAAATAGAAACTACAGAAGCTTTGTGTAAGGCCACACTTCTGATCCACGTTTTAACACTAGAACGGCGTAACCCGTCAATTGACGATTTTCATTTATATGTCATGTTTTACTTGTTAACTATTGAATTTATGCTAATAATTACGCTATATTTTTAAACCATTATCAAGCAATATATTATCAGCAGGCTTGTTGATCGAAGTTTTTTCTGATCGGCGATCAATAGCGATATGGCGATATTGATCGCTGATCGAAGTATCGCAAAAGGTCCTGATCTTTATATCTTTTGATCGTAAGAAAATCACTAAAAAATAGCGATCCGATCAATTTGTATTAAATAACTAAAAAATAAAAATATTTGTAATAAGGATTTTGAGACAACCCTACATTTCTTAAAACTTAACTAGCTGTCACATTGACCAAAATCCATTCCAACAACTAATATTTGTTTAGAAAACACAAAATACAGACTAATACTAATGGAAAAAGCCAGTTTGTGCTATCCTGATATATTTTTGTCCTAAAATATAAAGACAGGCGACTATGTAGAAGTCATTGTTTTGGAGCTCATAGGCTATGGGAAACATTTATTCTGGCATCTCCTGTCTTAAAATATGCAGACATATGTCAATTGTGGAGCAAGAGTGTTGGAGCTCATAGGCTATGAGAAACAATCATTCTGATACTTTTGTCCTAAAATATACAGAAAGGCGCCTATGGAGAAGGCGTTATTTGGAGCTCATAGGCTATGGGAAACAATTCCATTGCCATATAAAGATGAATACTTATAAGGTTTGATTTTATATACATTTCAATTTTTACTTAGAATTAGTATTACATAGGTAATTTTTTTGTTGATCGCAATTAAATTGATCGGATCGCTGATCGGAAAAATCACTGATCGCTATATCGCAAAGAATTTATGATCGCTATTTTTGATCGGATCGCTATTTTTTTGCTGATCGCTCACAAGCCTGATTATCAGACAAAAATACAAGAACAGTAAGTTGCAGTGAACTCATGGATCATATACAGAAAGCAACTGGCTCTGGAATTTCTCGTCGCACATTTCTCTTCAAATTGTCAAAACAGCTTCGTCGAGATGACCAAAATGACCAAGAACTGCGCAATGATGCCCTTCCAATGATCCTGAATCGTCGTGTGACCTGTGGCATCCATGTCAATTGCGAAAAGAATCGCACTACGAACCTTTGTCGAAAAATGCAACAAGCCTGTGTGTGGAAAATGTCAAGCAATCGTGTGCGTGAGCCGTTACTAAAATTATTGTACTACATATGTTCTACAAGTGCTCAATTATAGTATATGTATGATGAATATAGTTCGAATTTTCTCAGAATATAGTTGGAATTTTCTCAGAATATAGTTGGAATTTTCTCAGAATATAGTTGGAATTTTCTCATATATAGTTGGAATTTTCTCAGAATATAGTTGGAATTTTCTCAGAATATAGTTGGAAGTCTTGGTAAAGTATTACGTAAACTTAAAATATTGAAAAAATAAACGAATATGACATGAATAGCCAATTGGACTGGTTTCATCAATGAAAATACCTTTCCAGATATAACCATTTACAATAGTTTGTTTAACAATGAAAGCTTAGGCCTATGTTATCTTTTTGTTTGTCATTTTATTATCTCACATAATTATTAAAAGTCACACGAGCCAGATACAAAAAAATTCTAGCAATTTTAAATTTGAAACCCGTCAATTGACGGGTTCCGCCGTTCTAGTGTTAAAGATTACCTACTCAAAAAGCTTTCGCAATTCGAAACGAGCAGAACATTTCAAAATGGACACTATGAGGAGTGCCAAAAACTGAATGAAGAATCCTTTAAATCATCCTTTCCCAAACTATGGTAACGTGATTGTAAGGGGTTAGTTATTTAAGTTTTTATTGCTGTTTTACCATAATACATACAAACATTACAAATATAGATTTATATAAGCGAATATGTACATACATACTAATTGTAAGGTGTACGTGATGCCAAAAAGTTTTGGAAGTACATACTGCTTTAATGAAAACGACCTATCATGACTAAAAAAATTAATTCTTTCAAAAAGCCTCAATCTACATAGTGTTTGGGAGGGGATTTTTTTTAAAAATCCACTATTCTAATCAAGACAATTTTGTTCAAAATGTACAAAGAGAATGGAACAAGTATTTAAACGAACCAAAAGTTGGGGTAAATGAAATCCTTTACTGTAGTAGTGGGAACGAAAATGCCAAATGTCAACTCTTTCATGCGTGTTTAAAAATATTTGATTACACAAGTAATATCTGTTCCCTCCGAAAGACTTTTCTCTACAGTGGGGAAAATTCTAACTAATCGTCGTAATAGATAGCTCATAGATGTTGATGCTGAACAATTGTTCAAATTAAACGCCAATCTACGTTAGTTATGCTAGATTTGCTAAAAAAATAAATCTTTTTTAATTAAAAAAAGTTGTATGTTAGCATAAACTATATATTTTTTTTCTATTTATATATATGTTAAATATAGCATTTAAAATCTTTGTTCTACCTTATGATACCTTTGTTCTTATTATTATCGTGCAAAGTTTATTTTGTAACATCTTGAAATGTCAAGGATCAAAATATTTGCTGGTTAACTCGTACAATCTATTGTAAAAAAAAATCGATGAGATGAATTTATTTGTTTTAAAGAATGAATTTTGATTTGGACTTTGATATCAAGTAATTTAATAAAAAATATTATTTTTAGCCAAAAAAGCTATAAATCTGTTACATATTACTACCAAAAATTTATCAATTATATTAAACATTTACCCCAGGTATAAATTTTAGAATTAAACCCCTTTTTGACTTTAATAAAATTAAGAACAAGAAATTCCGAACAGCATAGAACTTATGATCATTTCACATCAATTTGAATGTTAAGGAATGTTCTAAAAAACACGAGTATTCCCGAGAGTATCAAGTTTTTCACGAGTTACAAGTCTTCCTTTTTAATATAATATATAGAAATGAGATATTAAAAGTAACGAGTTTTTTAAGAGTTTTAAATTTTATCCGAGTTACGAGTAAAAACTCGTAATACTCGAGTATTTTTTCTTACTACTCGTCCAAGCTCGAGTAGTAAATTTAAGCTCGTGACTCATCACTAGTAGGGACGGTCCTAGAAACTTTGAGGTACTGGGAAAATAACCATTTTGGTACACAGTAAACACTAAAATTATATTTATAATAAAAAGGAAAAATAATGATTATTGGTTAAAAGTTACGTTTAAAAACCCAACAACTAATGATAAAGGCTTAATATTAAAAACTGTAAAATCGCAAGTAAACTTGCAATACTTAAGACCGAATTTTTATTGTACCTAATGAAGTTTGATTAAATTATTGTTCTATTTATAATTACAGACTGATAATTGATTTGTTTGTATTGAACAATAATTTTCATCATCAAATATAATTGTATCATTACAAACATTGCGTTAGAAAAAAAATCGGATAAATAACGCACACTCTAGAATTGATATATGAAGTCCCATAACCAACCTATCACTTCATACCAATGATAATTTCAAATAACAACTAACACATAAAAATATGGATGTTGCAAATATGAACTTAACCCTACATCTGTATCAATCTGCCATGTGCGTGTCGAAGTACTTTTTTTAATAGTTAATTGGATGGCGCTTCGGGCAATTGTCCTGCTATGCCCAGTCGATACAAACGCCCCTTGTCTTGTGAATCCGGACTTAATAACAGAAATATTCCACTTTTCCTTATAAAATTAACAAGAACTCCTCACAAGTCTTTAATGATCGCAGCTTTTTCTGAGAGTCATTGATTTTTTATTCGATATAGTTAAAAAGTAAATCAATTCGAAATATTTATTGTGAAGTATAACTAAATACTAATTTAAATTTCACTTTTCTTTTTCATTAGGTAAGAACTTCGAGGCCTTTCCACAGGTCTTCAATGACCGCAGTGGAGGCTCCATCGGCTCCGTTCCCCTGGGTGACTTTGACCCCAACATCCACGTGGACAACACCAAGGAAGGCTACCACAGCACGAACTCCTCCCCACAGAAGCCAAAGCCCGAGCCAGCCCAACCGCTCCCGACCCGCCCCAGCCTAGAGCCCCTCCTCCTTAACCCGCAGACCCTAAATGCCCTGTTCGACTCTCTGCTTCCGCCATCATTGCACACCTCCTCAATCACCTCCATCACTTCCCCATGGGGCCAGGGCCCTCACACCTCTCATGCCTCGTATCAGAGCACCACGACATCGGGCACCCGGAAGAAGAACTCTCCATCGACGCACTCAGCAACACTCAACTTTTTGTCTTAAACGAAGCCACACTCGTATCTCTTCTAGAGCTGCCCCCGCCTTCCTTCCCGGGCGTGCAGTCCGGAAAAAGCTCCGTTCGAATCATCCTTAGAGACCTCTCAGGGAAGTTCAGCTGGGACTCCACCATTCTCTATGGACCTCCAGAGGGACTCAACAAGTCCATGGAGGACATCACATCACACCCAGAGTTCTGGTCTGGAACCATCAACAGCAACAGCTCTTATTCATTCTCTCAGAGCCATGCACGCCCGCCACAAGCCCTACGACAGCGAAGGGCAAGCATTCTACCCAGTCATGATAATACTGCAGACGATATGGACAACTTGGACGATCTTCTAAGCTATTTGAGTGTCTCCAGCCCTGAGTTACTTGAGGAAAAACCCCTTAACGCCGTTGGGAATCCCCAGTTCTTTGACTGTCTTGGGGAGAAGGAGTTCATATCTGGTGTTCTTGGTCAGCGTACGGCAGAGCGGGACACTGCCTCCAAAACGGCCTCACAGTGCCTCTCTCCCGTTAGCCACCCGAGCCCGGGGAGGAATCCAGCAGCTTCCAATTCTACCGCTCCCTCTTCAACCAGCTGGGGTGGACCTCTTGGGAAAAGAGGCCACAGGTGCATCTCCTCAAAAAGAGTGAACGACTCATACGAGAGCTGAAGAATCTGGACAACATTCGTGGGCGGGAAACGCACAAGATTGCCGTCATCTATGTTGCTCCCGGGCAGGAGGACAAGACATCCATTTTGGATAATTCTTCAGGAAGTGAGGCTTATGAGGCTTCATATCGGGCTGGCCTGGGAGTCGAGCTGGAGTCACATCGAGGATTTATGGCGGGGCTACGAAAGAACAAGTCTACTGGAGAGACGTCCCCGTACTATGCAACTTCTTTTCTGGAAATCATGTTCCATGTGGCTACTCGAATGCCTTCGCAATCAGAGGAGTCCCTATTACAGAAGACGAGGCATTTGGGCAATGATGAGATCCACATCGTTGGTCGGAGCATGTACGGGACTACCGACGGGCATTTTGCCCACAGAGTTCTGTGATGTCCTCATAATCATCTACCCTCTGCCCAACCGACTCTTCCGCATACAAATCTCCCGTAAACCCGAAGTCCCCTTCTTCGGACCCCTCTTCAACGAGTGCATCGTGGACGGAAAGGCCCTTCCGGGTCTCGTCCGAGCCACAGCACTCAACGCCTCACGGGCCAAGCGGTCCTTCTCCCTTATTTCCAGAGCCACGTGGAGGAACGCTCCAAGGCCCTTGAGGAACTCATTCGGAATCACCGAGAGCGAAGCACCTACGAGGACTTTATCACCCGCGTCTTTAGCCCTCGACCCCTCCTCAACCTCTTTCAACAGCCCTTGCGATCCTCGCTCACTCTCTCGGAGCAGCTACGACCCCGCTCAAAGACAGAGATTCAAATCCAACGGCATCCAACCCTCAGCCCGGAGCCCATCCCGGATGAACCTCCTCTCTCAACCTCACCCAAGAGCATGAAGAAAATGTCCTTCAAAACGGGCAAAGTCAAGGGAATCCCTGTCGTCAACAGTAGTGCAGGAGGAGGAGGAGGCGGTATCATACGGGAAGAAAACAACGATGAGAGAAATATGAGGGACTTGAGAAAATAAATCTGTGATAACAACAACAAAAAGACCAATGGAGGATCCACAAGGAAAACAAAGAACCCAAGGATACCACTACTACGAGAAGAAGAATAATAGTTTCTCCCTTTGTTTTATGAAGTATTTAAACACACACACACACATAAATATTATTATATTATATATTCACAATCACACATACATATTATATATATATTTTTAAGTCTCTATGAAGGACAAATGATATAAGAATGGATTCACAGTATTTTTTACATTTTAGCAGCAGGAGTAATAATGAATATTTAATAATAGTAACTAGAACTGTAGTAAGGCAACAATAATAATCATATATATATATATATACATACTTTTATTATTATTATTATGAATTTAACTTATATACATTTTATGCTGACACTGTTATGTTTATTTTTATTATCATAAATTATAAGTAGCGTTTCAATTTTTTTTCTTTCATTATATAAAATAGGGGAGGGATTATTTTGCAGCTTTGCCTTTTTACGTGTAGTGATAGTTGGGGCTTGAAGGTCCCATGACTTGATTATCATATGCGTAGCGAGCTCGTGCTCTCACAATTCCGTTTTGTTGATCGATAATGGCTCTCCGTACGTCTTTATCTCCGGGTCCCCATTGTGGCGTGGGTCGTATGACGCGTGCGATTTTTCCCCTTGAGCAAGTAGTATACACTTGTGATGAGTGCCCAAAGGGGGATTTGCACTACGGGGATGAGTACGAGTGCCCAGTAGACCCAGAGGGCCCATGTTGGATATGGGATGACTTCGTCGTACTTGACCTCTGTGAGTTCGTAGATAGTGACTCCGATGATGAAAATGAGTGTGAGGGGAGCAATGACGACCCAGGTGATCTTCCAGAACATTCCTGGGGTACTCTTGAGCATGAGCTTGAAGTCCCGGCCCACGTTCTTGTGGCCGTAGATCCACATGAAGCCGATGATCTCCCAGAGGGAGACCCAGAGGACGGCGTAGCCTACGCTTTTGTTCATGAGTTCGAATATATAGGGCCCGGAGTGAGAGGTACAGGGGAGGCCCATGAGGAAACAACTGAAACAGGCTATAAAGGTCACCAAAACCTGCAAAGAAAAAAAAAGCCTTTAGTTGGATGTGTAAACGAGATAACATTAAAAGTCAATGTACTATTTTTTGATTATTTGGCTCGATGGAATTGCATTCACGTGAATAAGCGTGTAATTTAGTCCATCGAACTTAGGCCAAAACTGACCTTCCCCTCTCGGGAGGTATCGAACCTGCATCCTCAACCTTGAGAGTCGGTCACGCTTCCACTGAGCTAACGACATCCCTTGCTCTATTATTAGATTTTGAAAATAAAATGTACTAGTAAAATAGCCTAGTGGAAACGTGTTAGAATCTCAATGTTGAGGGTGCAGGTTCTATTCCTTCTAGAGAATCAACCTCATGGAAAATATACGCACCAATTTTTGTGCTTATTCGTGTGAGGTTTCAACGACATAATATAAAAAAGTTACTTGAACATTTAGAAAAAGTAATGGATAATTATATATAATTGTTGAGGGCGAAGGTTCGACTCTACCGAAGAGGAGCAAGGCAATCTTGATGTATATCAAAGGAAAGATCCTAGATTATATGGACTAATAATTTGAACACTATAATAGTTATTTATATCTACATGGACTGCAGTTCATTAGAACCAAATATATACATATATATTAGCGTTGTTCCGATCACGTTTATTTACTCCCGATCCAATTCCAATCATTGAATTCGAGTATCCGGCGATCCGATATTTCCCGATCAGATACATATTAGGCAATACCGTAAGAAAAAGAGGACTAAAACTCAATTAAAATTTTATTTTTTCATTATTATTCATCCACTCCAAATTGGACATTTGATGACTTTTTTAAACGAACGACAACAAACAAATTGCAATTGTTTGTCGTTCGCTTTAAAAAATCATACAGTAACTTGTAGGTTTGTACTTATTCAAATATCTTCATGAATGTCAAGCCCTGGCACAAAAAAGCAGAAGTATTTTTCGCAGATCAATAGTGTTGTACTTTTTAAATCCTTTTCGATGGGAAAAATTTATGTCTATAAAAAACGTCACTTTCAGAATGACGAACAACAACTTTACTGAACAACGAACGACAATTTTTTGCGAACGTCAACAAGTCTGATATATATATATATATATAACGAAAAAACATTATTATATTCATAATTCAAAAAGATATCGGACAAAGCGATATCTTTTTGCCGATTCCGATTTTGAAAATGACGTGATCACTGATCAGCCCCGATCGATCGGGACATCTCTAATATATATTATATATATATATAGATATATATATATATATATATATATATAATATATAAAGAAATCACGTTGACAAAGTATTATTCACAACACTGTGTTTTATGGTATATTTAACCAATCTTCGGTTCAAATACAAATATCATATCATATACAGATATTTGTATTTGAACCTGAAGATTGGTTAAATATAACCATGAAACACAGTGTTGTGAATAATACTTTGTCAACGTGATTTCTTTATATTTATTATATAGAGCTCCAGTTTTTATACTGAGGTGCACTTTTCTTCCTGAGTAGTGAACTTGTACCTGTTCATCTATCTGATATATATATATAATATATATATATATAGTCTAAAAAAGAATTCGTTTTCTCAACATTTGAGGAAAACTAAAAAGTGTAAATTATATAAGCGATATGTATCCAAAGAAAATGTAAATGAGTTAAGGCAAATATTGAACAGTATTATTAGTATGAGTCTATAAGTATCAAAATGGGACTCAATCAAAACATTTAGGGCCAAAAATATATTGAAAATTATATATTTCTTGATAGCATTTCATAACAAATGAAGGACAAAAATATTTTTGTAAAATAAATATTTAAATATAAGATTAACTAGAGGCATATATACACTCAGAGAGTGCAAACCTCCGCCGTCACGGGGTCCTTATCAGCCTTCCGAGGCGGATTTTCACGACTGGGGCGGTGTAGAGGGACGGGGGAGGGTTCCCCTCGACGGAAATTTTGAGAGGAAGACGCTCCCAGCACCCGATTTCACAGCACAGCGACATATATTGGCAGAGCAGGCTAACTTGGGATATTTATTAGTATTTAGCCCATTTTGCATCTTAAAGAAGCACTCAAAGATGCCAAAATTTAATCATTTGTTCCTTACGGCATTTCCAACAACTCCACAAAGTTTCATCCGAATCCGTTCCGTACTTTTTGAGTTATCCTGCTGACAAACCAACAAACCAACGCCAGTGAAAACAATACCTCCTTCGGCAGAGGTAATAAATACAATCGTCTAAGAACCTTTGCAATTCAAATACTTATTTGATTTTTTGAATATTCCAATGAGAGAAGCATAATGATATATTGCGAAGTATTTCGGAAGAACAAAGTTCTCTAAAAAATAATAGTATTACTATTAGAAAATAATCTAATTTAATTCTTACTCTTTCACGGCTTTGATTTTGTATCAGTCATTCCAAAAAGAAAAAATTTTTCATAATAATTTAGGGGTACCTATTTGATTCCATTATCTTAATATCAGACTTGTTGATTTGTCGTTCATTTGTATCGTTCGTCATTCGCGAACGTTGAACAACGTACGACAAAAGTTTTGACGAACGACGAACCACAACGAAAATTCCTATCGTTCGTTGTTCGTTTTTGCGCCAAAAAAAACAAATATTTTTCTATTTCATGGGAAAAATTCCTTTCTAAAAAAACGTCATCACTTTTTTTCAGAGTGAGGAGAAATAAAATATTTTCTAAAAATAAAAGTAGTCAAGTTTTTTCAGAATGACAAACGATAAACAAACGATGAACGATTCAATCTTAAAATGAACGACGAACGATAACTTTTGGTGAACGACAAAACGAACGACAATTTTTGCCCAACGTCAACAAGTCTTCTGAATACGCATTTCAATTTTATAATGTCACTCCTTCAAAAGCAAAGAGAAACTCTTGACATTAGGAAATGCACAAAGTACCCTTTTTTAAAATATAATGACGAAGCATTTAATAAAAAAATATTTTCTCTTGATTTCATAGACTATTTTTATTACTTGTTGGGTTTTTGTATATCCCTTAGAAGTCAAGTGGAAAGAATGAGGAGTTGAAATATAAGTAGAGGATAAAAAGGGGAATCAAACTTACGATAATATATATTAATTATATTTGTAAGAGTAGAGACAATAAAAGTAGGAATAGTTTACTGCGAAAGGAATGTTAATTTAATAATGATCAAAATAATAGAGATTTATAATTATGTTTCTATCTTTATTATTCACTTGAAGAATGAAAGACGTGGTGGGGCTCTAAAGATAATTTGAGTGCCGGAGTCACAATTGGTAGCCCTGAATGTCGGGGCATTTTTTAGTTCTTTTTATTGGAGGAAAGAGAGCAAGATAAAGATCTTAAGACTTCATATTATTAATTAAGAAATATGAAGAGTGAATTGACATCACTGCACTCTCTATGGATAAAAATCATAGCAGTTTTTCGCCATGGAAGATGTGAACAATAATGGTCTATAGCAGTGGTTCCCAACTTTTTTGCGCCCCCCCCCCCCCCCCAAAAAAAAAAAGTATATACACACGTTTTGTTCTCAGAGTCCATTGCAGTTTATTTCACACATTGTAATTAATACAAACCTCAACCTTTCTTTTATATTTTGTCCATTTTCTAGCAGTGTTTTTTAGTCTAGTGCATTTATACCTATTTTTATTCATTCGTTTTTCCCGCGCCCCCCCTGCAATTGCTCTGCAATATTATAAAAATATTCAGATTTTACATCATGCAAGGATTTATTAAGTTTGAAATAAAGTAATTTAGTTTGTTCACTTGTCGTCAACTAACAAACGTATATAAAATATAAAATATCATGATTAAATATTACAAACATTATTAATGTATGCTATGAACATAATAACATTGACGAAGGAGTCTGAAGCAATCATGATATAATAAATCCTATAATCATTCTATCCTTGAGCTAGAAATGAAAATCTTTGAAAGTACGGTTATATAGTTCAGCACCACGGGTTAATCCATCACAAAACGTATTGAAGCATCATCTAGAGTCTAAAATAGGACTTAGGAAATGCTCAAAACTTTTCATCTATTATAGAAGTTTTATAAAAGGTCATAGGGATATTAAAATTTAATAAATTTTAAGGATTATTCAAATATAAAGATATATTTTAAAGATTCCATCATATTGGGGTTTCTACAGATATAGATATAAAAAAACAATGGAAAAACAAAATTGTATATTATCCATACAAACACTTTTCATAAACATGTTCATTGGGCTATGATGGACCAAGCCTTCATTTTTAACAAATAAATCTACTTATATTCGTTTATCAAATTTGTATGTGTTGAACTGAGCGCACGTTTTTATCTTAATGGTACTAAAATATGTAATCTTGATATGTTCAGATTGTTTTTATTTTTGAAGATTGAAGCTGTTCAACTACAGAAAATTAAAGTAGAGTAAGGAAAATCCTCGTTGAAGAGAAAAAATTCTGGAAGAAGCATGACTTTTATCAGGTTAGAGTTAAATATAAGTTATTACCTCCGCCGAAGGAGGTTGTTTTCACTGGCGTTGGTTGTTTGTCAGCATGATAACTCAAAAAGTACGGAACGGATTCGGATGAAACTTTGTGGAGTTGTTGGAAATGCCAAAAGGAACAAGTGATTAAATTTGGCATCTCAGAGTGCAGAATTAAGATGCAAAATGAGCTAAATACTAATAAATATTTCAAGTTAGCCTACTCTCGCCAATAGATGTCGCTGTGCTGTGAAATCGGTGCCGGAGCGTCTTCCTCTCGGAATTTCCGTCGAGGGGAATCCTCCCCCGTCCCTCTACGCCGCCCCAGTCGTGAAAAATCCGCCTCGGAAGGCTCATAAGGACCCCGTGACGGCGGAGGTTTGCACTTTCTGAGTGTATATATGCCTCTAGTTTTAAGTTAAGTTAAGTATTATGTATATATTAAGTATTATGACTTTTAAACTGTAGTGTTTAAGGAATCTTATCATTAAACTAGTAAACCCCACTTTTCATCAAATCTTCTCATAAACTGCTGTAAAATTACAGTTAAGATATCCTTAACTCATATCAAGTTTATCAATAACCTTTTTACTTCACAATATCTCAGACAACTTAACTCCTAACATATCAGCTCGCTTACAATCATAGGATGACTTTTGGCGGATAAGATTTCATGACAATGTTTTATTTAATTTTCATCTTTTATGACCTCAGTAAATAAGGCGAGTATTAGTTTTGAATTACTTACGTCTTCAATGCTTTAAATGTTTTCATAAAGTTAACTATTTTTGATATTTTGTTTATTTAAAATTCTTCCTTATAAAGTATGGACTGATAATACATATATGGCACTTAAGAAGGCCACGATTTCTATATTAATTGTACTTAATGTATCAAACATGTTCAAAAATAATATATTGAACGAATATTTATATTTCATTGCATCAAGCTCAATCATGCTTGTGTTATTATTATCATTATTTGAAGAAGGCTATATCAACTAATCAGACATAAATTGACCATTAATAAATAGGAAATGCATTATAAATGTCATTAATCAATAAAATCCTTTTTTCTCGTCTCTCAGTAGTTCAAGTGCAGTTTTTTAAACTATGAAGTAGATAAATTAAACAATTCTTCACTTTATTTAAGTTTTTGGTGTTTATATTTCTTGTTTGTAACTTCAGTAAATAATTAACATGTTTAATATGTTTATAGGGTCATAAAAACGTTAAGCGTTTGACATATTTTATGTGATTCTTGTTTGCATTCAATGTAATTGAAATTAATTGTTGGTGATAAATCAAGACATTTTCTTTTATAAACTTAAGGAGTCTTTAACAATGCAGTATATTAAAAATATCGGAATCGCCAATAACCTCTGACTACTTTTGTAATTATGTTACAAAAATAAAACCGATTCTAAGAGACCAAGAAATTGCTGGATTCTCGTTACATCCTGCTGCAATAACATGTCCATAACAGTAATCCTTTTAGATTATACAATCTTGATCAAATTGTTTCGGACTGTTTCTATTATATTATCAGCATATATATATATATTCAGAGTCTAAAAAAGTCAACTTAATAAAAATAAATTGTTTTTAGTGATGAATACACAAACACACACAAAAACTATATATAATATATATATATATATATATATATATATATATATATATATATATATATATATATATATATAATATATGATATATATATTATATATATATATAAATATATATGTGGTGTGTATTCCATCAAACTAAAAACAATTATTTTTATAAGTTGACTTTTTTAGACTCTGAATTGTGTTTTATTGCACCACGATCGTTATTTAATTCCCTACTGTCATATGATATTCAAAGAGATGCATTTTTATCTATTTATAAAAAGACTCTATGGTAAAGTAACTTGTTTAGACTCAATCATTGAGGAGTGAAATATATTTTATTTATCCTTTTTGTACATAACTATAATTGTTTTATGGTGTTATATAGCTTAAAATGTCTTACTGCATCCCCCCCAAAAAAATAAATAATATATATATATATATCCATACGTATGTATATACTCAACTCCATCCATTATGCACGTGTCGTGAGGTGAGGCCCTGACGCAATTACTCATATGCTTATCGTGTGAATTTGAATGATGACGTCAGAGTTTCAGTAGCCTCACTGCACGCCTTTTACTCATTGCACCAAATACGTACAAATTCAACTAAAACGCTCATAGTTTCGAAATTGCTTACCTTATGCTTCTCAACTTAGGGAAACCATCATAAACAGCCGTCAGAATGGTTTCTAAGAAGGCAAACTCGGAGTCCAGCCCAAGGAAGAAACAACATGCTAAAGAAGAGAATGGCCCAGAGCAGGAGTAGTCAATCTGTGCAAGAGCTTCCGGGTAGACCACAAAGGCGAGTCCATTTCCCTTGTCCGCAACGAGGGAGATATCACTGATTTTGAGGCGGTGCTTCAGATTGCCAAGGACACTAAAGACTACGATGGAGGATATGATGGACGTGATAAAGTCTAGGGAGGAGACAATGGCGGCATCGATATGGACTTTGTTGTAGAACTTGTTGTAGGAACCAAACATGAGGAGGCGCCCCAGGATATTCTAGTGAGAAAAACATTTGCTCTGCAGCTTCCTTCCAAACGACGACTTCCAGGAGCTTGGAGAACTTGGGGACGAAGAGGTAGTGAAGACATCCTGGCACCCTCAAGGAGAAGCCTCGAATCAAAAGAGCAATGAGGATAAACATAGGGAAATGTTGCTGTGAAGTAAACGACCTGGAATATGAATAAGGATATGTTTTAACAATGGAGAATGCGGGAAAAATTTCGTGGTATAATCAGTTGTAAAAAATGCAATTATAATCACTTTTAGGGAAATATGATATCCTTCTCTGTGGTTGATTATATTTTAAAAATTATTTTCGCCTCACTTTTCACTGGACTTGACACCCTTCATGAGACATAGAAAGACGATAACCAGGATCCAAGGAGAGCCACGGGTAGATGATAGTCCCATCCTCCTAGATCTCCCGGTTCTCCGATTCCACCCTGCGTCATATTCAGAACATAGGCGTTCCCAGTATTGAACCGAGGGTCGCTCGTTGTAAGTGCAGTCCTCTAAATCCGCACCCAGGCGACATCGTTTCTTGCTAAAGGTCTCGTTGGAAATGGCGGATTGTACAATGATTGTGGCAACAGGAAATTGCCTTTAAAAAGGAAATAAACATTAGTAAGGCATTGAAGTATTTTTTTACATTTATATAAAACTTAAATATGCAACAAAACAAACTTTTTTTAAATCGGAGAGGAATAGTAAATAGATCAGAGGCTCGATAGAGTAATTTAATGCTCGGATTCATATCCTCAAGAAATGCAACTCAATCTAACCATTTAGACAAAAATGGTTAAATAATTGTTATATCAATATGGCTGCAAAATATGTTTCTTTGCTTCTATGTCATAGATAGTTTGTGAAAAATATGGGATAACATCATCAAGACTCCTCGAAAAATGGAACTAAACAATGATAAAAACTTGGCAGTTTAAATTTACCCAGAAAGAAAAAAACCAGGGGGCAGAAACTATTTTTAACATATTTAATTTAAGCTCGACTCTTAGGTGGGGCATATAAATAATTCGTTTCTAATATATTTACTCTTTTTTAATCTATATGATTTACAACTACATATTAGGGCTTGGTCTTATTTTTCAAATGTTTGAAAGTTAGCCTTGAGTGGATTCTGTTTCTTGGTGATAAAAGAAGACGACATACAAAGTTTGAACAAAATCGGTCAACATTACGAGGTCGCGCAAGAGGTCAAAGTTTTAAAAATTTAGTAAAAATATAGTTTTCCGCCAATTTCTTCAAAATGGTGGACGTTACAGACTTTGATAAATAATTATTAATTAAAGGAAATCTAATTTACTACCAGACGTATGTTTGATGTTTTTTAATAAAACAAAGTTTTCAGTAAAAAACAAACAGAAAGGGAGTGAGTATTGTTAGCTTATTTCATAGCTTTTTGTATCAATTAACTTCACTCGCCTGTAGAAGATGACTTGTTCGCTTCAGAGTAAAATAGTACTTTTAAGTTTAGTAAAACTTTAGATGATAAATCCAAAAATGACCTTGGTTACATTCTATCAGTTCAGAATTCAGTACAATCTGAGTTTACATCATATGATTCAGAGCCTGTATTGACCTATAAGAATCGATTATGAAAAAATAAATAATAATTGTTTCTAGATTTGCGTCAAGGTATCCTCTCAAAATTTTACTTTGTCTCTGACGCATACATAACCATTATATGCGTCATTTTGTACGCAAAATAGGCTTTTTTAATGTACATATAACCTCTACTTATTAAATTCACATGATTTAGTATACCAAAATATTAAGCTGGTTAACCAAGCTTTCATTTGATATGTTTTGTGTTCTAAAATCGCTATACTTAAGAGATATAAGCAAATTACGTACTTCTCCCCCAAAAATTGATCTTTTGATATGAGAATATACGATTACCATTGGTAATAGTGTTAGTGTTACTGGATAGAAAGAGAAGGAAGGGAGCGGGGTATTTCCTCCCTCTCCTTCTTTTTTTTCTTGCTATCCCAGGCAACACTAACTGGCGTTACAAGTAATCGTATTTTCTCATATCAAAAGATAATTTTTGGGG
>CP045899.1:15721182-15738947 GCA_013387185.1 Caligus rogercresseyi
GGCCAAATGGGGCAAGATATTTGTCAAATGATTTAAAGCTGTGTTTAATTCATTTTTCAAGCCAAATAGTTGATTGGTGGAAGAGTTTTGATGCCATGAATTTAAGAAGGCCAAAATATTAAGAAGGGTGTCACTTTTGTAATATGATTGTTCTTGGTGATATGTTCGAGATGATTAAAAGATAGATCTCTATCTTTCACCCTGAAAAATACAATATAGCAGGGAATAAAGTCATCGTAGTTGTATGAATCAGTATCAATAAGAAAATACTGAGGAATAGTCAAGTTTTGATATGTGAAAAACATATATAAATAAAAAGGTTAAGGAATGAAGTTTGGCATACCGTATATGGATTGACATTTCTTCATTAATCTTTAGACTGAAGTCTATTGACGGTCCTCCATGACTAAAGTTCATCTTGAAGAACATAGCTCTTTATCTTTTTCATCATAATGTTCTTGAACGCCGCTCGGAAGGCAAGTCCTATCCATTTTAATTTGAAGCTCTTCGAGTGTTAAAAATGAGTTGGCCTCTTCAAAAGCCTTAATCTTTTTTAAATTCGCTCGTTTTCATTAAGGAGTCGTGAGGAGGAGGTTGAGGTGGAGGAACGCTTTGGAGGAGGCTTTTTTTGAATAGTAGTGAGGAAGATTTGGAAATTGGAAGGGACGGCATCTTTTTTTAATATCTTAAGACAAAGAGTTTTTCCAGATCTGTCTGAACGTGATGGATTAGAGTCAGTAGACTCTGGCTTATAATCGGAGGGCATGAAATGTACGTCACACACGCAGAATGTCTCGAAGGTATCAATTTTTTCGCGGAACAGCCTTTGTCCAGAGTTGGCGTAGGGACTCATCCTTGGGGAACATATGAAGCCGTCTCTTTTTTCCCTCATTGCCCTTTGGATTGTAGCCACTCTTGCAACCCGGAGCAACACAAACCTTCCCCATTGTCGTCTAGTTTGAAGATAAATTGGAAGTTCTAAAACGATTCCTCTACACACTTCCACACTTCATTCACGCAGCAATAAATAATTAGTCCATCCCACTTTGAATTTTGTTTTGAAAGGTTGTGCTACTCTACCTTTCCTGATTGTTTAGTATTCATTGATCTAAGTATTGTACAAATACTATTTCTCATATAAACTGAGTAAATAATGAAATAAATGATTTTATTTTTGCAATTGTAGATCAATATCTCTTCTTTATGTCAATTGTAGTTCAAAATCCCTTAAAATTGGTGTCAATAATACGCATTGTCTTAAAATCGAATATACCGATGTTAGAAGCACTCAAAAAGTAAATACATAAGAAGAAGAATATATGCCTATTAGTTCGGGCGCAATTGTTATAAATGAAATATTTGAAGAGATTGAGTGAAGGGTGAAGTCACAGTCAACATAAAAATTGAGAGAGCCTCCAATGATTCGAATTGAGTATTCAATATTACAATCCGGCCGAAAGAAGGCATCTCAACACATACAGACATTGCCTTGGGCCCCCTCGAGTCAGTCAGCTCCCTCATTTATATGAGAAATAGTATTGTACAATACTTAGATATATTCCACTCAAAAACTTGCCTACCTATGTATTGGTCCATTTCTTCCATGAATCATAATTTTTCCCTTTCTACCTTGGTCCATCCTTCCTGGTCCATTTTTCCTAGTCCATATTTTCTGGTCCATTTCTTCTGGACAACCGATATAAAGATATAGAGAACTTATTCCCTCAATAGCAGATAAACATCGTCGTTCAGCTGTCGCCTGGCCTGTTTATATAAACAAAGTAATTTGTACTACGTCCTCGTAAGCTGATCAAAGTGATAGATTCTATCTCTATGATCAGCTTACGATGAACGTAGTACAAATTACTTTGTTTTATTGGACAAAAAAATACAAATGTAGGGAATAAGCTTTCTATATCTTTTTATCTCTATGGGAAAAACGGAGACCAATAGGTAGGCGCAGTAACAAGTCAGCTGACTTGCCTATGACGTCAGTTAAGTATTGAGGTGTTTGGTGTTACGTCATTTACACAATAGTATATAAATTTGATTATAAATAATTCTCTTGAAGTGAAATTCTTCTTAATTTACATAAAAAGAATAAAGGTGTATATTAAGATGAATTTCACTTCAGAGAATTATTTATATATATATTTTGTACGTAAGTATGGCGACTACCACCCTAGGATATATTTTTCTCGAACGTGATTGGTTGAAAGGAAAGTAATGTTGGCATGATGAAATAAAGCATCACTTTACTCTTGGCTGCTCAGGTGTGAACATCACTCAGATACACCACGAATCCTATCAATCTAACATCCCCATATCACATATTACTAATTAATAAAATAAAACAGTTTTTGTTCCATTACCTTTCCGATAAATTGAGAATGGCTTCAAGGATACTACATAGAACAAAATATTTTGCCAAATGACAAAAGTTAATGCTAATTGGCTAATTTGCCTGCACTTTTATAAAATATAATTGTACATAAGAATTCCAGGATTTACTGTAATATATTTCGTGGATATTATTTTCGCGCACGCCTTAATCGCACGCTTTAACGTCGTATGCTTTTTTTCAATCCATTGAAGTAAACCTGCGACTATAAAGCTTAAAACGACGTTTAAGTTTGTAATTATAAGCAACAACGACAATATAGCAACGCGTTAATAATACTCGCTTTAAAAAGACTGTGATGTTAAAGGCGTGCTCTAAAGGAACATACTAAAAAAGCATACAATGTCAAAGCGTGCGATTAAGCATAGAATACTAGACACATGGAAAGGAAGAAATAATTTTACGCGCACATGATGCGGGCATTTATTCTTCCCTTATAGAACGTATATATGTCAAATATTAAAATAAATTGAACGGTTTTAATGCTTTGATGAAGGTTTAAATTTATATGTAAATGAAATAAATGAGTCGGGAACCAATATGAATAATATTTTATAATACATTAGTACATACATATAAAAAGGACACCAAAAAAGAGTGCAATAAAATAATTAAGCTTTTGAAAGGAGCTTAGCAATCTTTCTTTCCTTAAGATTCAATTTGTTGGCTGCTCTTTTGCGGCTTTGATGTGGGGAGATTAGGCCATTTTGAGGGAATGACACCATCCTTCAAACATCTAGAAATTAACAAAAGTTCAATTAATAAAAAATATATCAAACAAGCCAAAATAAGTCCATACCTTTTTGGAGGGTTCTCCCTATATTTCGAGTAGGATCCTCAGAAGCTGTTACGAAGTCCGAATGAAGGAATGTAGACTACATATTCTTGAATTTGATGTTGGTGTCTAATTAGATGTATCCCTAGGAATTGCTTTGATCCACTCCGAAAGGATGGAATCCTTCTTGGGGAACGTGTGAAAAGTCACCGAAGGATCTTTTGGGGTGCTCTTGTATCCCTGCTTGCATCCAGGGGCACAACACATGTTCACCATGATTGTCTATTGGAGCAAGATCAAGCACGTATACACGCTGTGATGACTAAGCAATACTAAAAATGATGCCCGCATGTTGTTGAAAATTAGGCGTGTGTTTTTTTATCTTCCTTTCCTGGTACGTCTAGTATTCTATGGATTAAGACATGCACGAAAATAATACCCACGACTATATTACTAGAGATAGAAAATCGAGGGATATTTTGGGCGTGTGAAAGGGAAATTGCACCAATTGAGTTCAAGCTCCTGTTATCACTATTCTCTATCCTCTTTTGAGGAATATTTATTTCATTTATGAACCAGGCCAAGTCGGCCAGAACAGAACGGCCAGAGGGTGGTGGTGATATACATAGAACAGAAGCAAAAACAGAGATTCAAATAAAAAATAAATACCTTCCGTTCTGGCCGACTTGGCCTGCTTCATAAGTGAAATAAATATTCCTCACAAGAGGAAAGAGAATAGTGATAACAAGAAGCTTGAACTCAATTGCACCCTTCACACATTCTCCCTTTCACACGCCCAAAATATCCCTCGATTTTCTATCTCTATATATTACTGAACACCGAATTCCAGATATGCATATTGCATATATCTATTCTGTTTGTAGTTGGAGTCGTGCAGATACCATCAGTCTCTAACTATTTTTGTCGTCTCATAGGTTGAGCTATGAATTCTCGCCAAGCGGTGGAGTGATCCCAATTTACAATATCAAGACAGTGAAACTTCTCCGATATCTTAAGAGTTCAGAATACTCTGTCCTTGGTAGGTATAAATGAAAAAGTAATCTTGTTCTTTCAAACATCACATGTTTTTACGTTTATGAAGGATGCAATTAACTACAATGTATATTTTTGTACTTTTCTTTGCAATTATAAAATGTTCCTTGAATTCCTAAATTTTGTGGTTGAAAACGTCATTTTTCTTAAAATGGGCTATTTTGGTATATCCACTCTCTTCCGTCTTTAGTATGCACGACTCATTGATGTTTCACAGACTTGTTGATTTGTCGTTCATTTCTAATCGTTCGTCGTTTGCGAACAACGAACGACAGCAAAAAAGTCCTATTTTTTGTCGTTCGTTTTTGGCGCCAAAAAAAAAAGAAAAATATTTTTCTTTTTCATGGGAAGAATTTCCTTTCCAAAAACATCACTTTTTCAGATTGACGCACGAGGGAAAAATTTCCTTTCTAAAAATAAAGTCATTTTTTTCAGAATGACGAACGACAAACGGACGATGAACTACGGACGATTCAATCTTAAAACGAACGATGAACTATGAACGATAATTTTTGGTGAACGAATGACGAACGACAATTTTTCCGATAACATCAACAAGTCTGATGTTTTATATGTTCTCTTGAAATTATGATCTCCAAACATTGTTGACAAATTCACTCCCATTTCTGAATACTTCTATTGTTATTTTGACTGGATGTTCCTCTGATAATTCAAACGTTCGTAGACGTTCATCAAAACTTTTTACTCTCAGGCATGGAAATCGTACTTGCTCTCTTCATTTTATACTACATAATTGAGGAATGTCTTGAAATTAACTCAAAGGGTCTCCATTACTTTTTGGGTCTCTGGAACCTCTGCGATATCTCCATTATTATATCAACCTCGGCATATATTCTACTTAACATTGATTTGACATCCATGTTGATGGCTCATCACGGATTATTTGAGGATGGGGAGTACAGCCCTGACTTAGCTTTACTCGCAGACAGCTACACCTATCTTCAGTATTCTGTCTCCATTGGGATGTTTCTGGCATGGCTTAAGATTTTCAAGTACATTTCCTTTGATAAGACGATGCTTCATCTATCTGGAACACTCAAACAGGTAAAATGTTTTCGAAAATACCTTGTGTTTTATCACGTGGATGGATAATGATATAGAAATATAGAAAAAACTGTTGTTGATTTGATATATGAATCCATATAGAAGAATCTATGTCGACAAGCCCCGACAAGAGATGAAGGAGTTCCTCTGGTGTCCATGCCGAATAGGTAAAACAGAGAACATGAGGGCAACTCCGTAAAAAGGCTATTACTCTATAATACAAGAACTCAAGTACATAATTATGATACAATACTAATAACAACGATACTATCAGCTTTTGTTTTCTTTTTCTTCTTAAAAGGAAAACTTTGATGATTTGTCTTTCCCCTTGTACTTATAAATAATGCATGCAGAGAAAGGTGATATGTTTGTGGCATACGAATTTCTCGCCAATCGAAAGCTGTTTTTTTCTCTTTTTATCTCAAAAGTCATACCCTTAAAATATTGAGTCCAGGAATTCCTTTTTATCACTATATAAAGTAATAACGCTACACTCCGCCAACCTAAAAGTATCAAAATGAAAGAGAAAACGTGTGTTAAACAAATTTTATTTCAAATAAAATTGTGATCAGTGGACTCCTTTTGCATTACAATGAGGGATAAGCAGGGTATGTAAAAACCCCAAAATTTTGAAAAAACCCGAAAAAAACCCGGGTTTTACCGTGCTTTTTTTCGAAATTCGGGTTTTCCATTACACCATTAATTAGCTATTAGCTAATTAATGGTGTAATGAAAAACCCGAATTTCGAAAAAAACCACGGTAAAACCCGGTTTTTTCAAAAATTTGGGTTTTTTACATACCCTGGGGATAAGCAATATTTATCACTGAGGTATAACTTTTTTCGTTACCGTTTATGCCTAAGCTTATAACAAAAAGTTATCGTCCATCTTTTATATTTACTTTCTAGAAATTAAAAATGTAAAAAGTATTCAAAAAATATCTGTGTTTATATATTTCATCACAATTTCAGGTCCCATTCTTTTATTTACTATTGTGTATTTCTTTCCTTACAACTTTACTTTATTTTAGAGCGCCCCGGATCTACTTGGTTTCCTCTTCATGTTTCAAATCGTATTTATCGCCTTTGCAAATGTGGCATACATTACTTTTGGCTCAAAGGTACTTTTAAACTGCATAATATTTTCTGCATTCCTAAACGAGTGATGATGGCTCAGATATGATATTTTTCAAGACTTACAAAGATGGGATCTTGATACAAACTTTGTCATAGTGAGAGGAAGCAATATCAATATCTAACCTAATGACTTAGAGTTAATCATGGAAGAGAGCATGTATTGAGCAATCAAGTATAGAATGCTATGCTATGAATGATTTGTTACTGATAATAAAGTTTTTGGAATAATCGTAACTTTTTAATCTCTCATTTTCTTTATGAATACGCCAACTGTCGACATTTAAGTCTTTTATATGCTGATATATCCTATGTTGTTTAAGACTAGATTCATGTGCCTGAACCCTTGTGATTGTCACTCAACCTCATACTAGTGACAACATCACTCGTGTAAGGATGCTGTATATTGTCTTTTTACCGCTTTAAATTTCAATCTATTCCATTTCTATATTTGTAGATCCCTGCATTTAGCTCTGTTGCTCAAACGTTTTACTCTCAAATCAGAATCGTACTTGGTGACTTTGACTTTAAATCCATGGAAAAAACGGACTCCTTTCTGGGCCCTGCTTGGTTCATCTCTTATATATTTTTGTGTTCTTCATATTGATGGTAATAACTATTTTGATAGTGAACCCAATTTACTTTGTTGTTTATTATTTCAACATGTCTTTTTAGCAACGATTTATTTATTATTGTTCCGATTGAAAAAAAAATCAAACAGCTTTTAATAGGAAATGTGTGAATGAGGTTTAAGACTAACATTTTTTAGTATTGAATTAAGAGTATGGATGAAATGTAATATCATCCGTTAACAGTAGTATATTGCATACTAAATTATGCTCCACAAATATATATATATATAACTATTAGTAGTATTGTTAAAGTTTTAGTATGATATTTTAACAATATATAAAAATACTCTTTTCATTAGCTTTAGATCCGTTGCAACATCTCAAAGATGTTTATTAATGCTGCTCAGTCCTAGTTTTTTTTTTTTTTGTAAGCTGAATACATATTGGACTTGTTTGTTACAGATTTAAACAGAGTAAATTGGTGCCACTCTCTATATATTTATATCTGGGAATACTATAACAATCTGGAATAGGAACACCCTCCTTTTTATGTCAAAGATTAACTCCCTTCGTAAAAAAGAAAAGGAAGAAGGAGGGAGTCCCTATTATTAGGGACTCCCATCTTTTCTATTTCTTTTTTACCAAGGTAGTTAAGCTTTGGCATAGAAAGAAGGGAGTTCCTATTCCAGATTATAGTATTCCTTGCTTAGATATACGTCATGATTTATCATTCTTTTGTTTCACTTAGAATATGTTCTTAGCCATCATCAATGACAAATACTCCTTAGTCAAGGCCGAGGTTGAATCGCAGAACAATACTTTTCAGGTTAGTAATGAAGTTTTAAATGTATTTTCCATTGAGGTTGACATTACTGCATTTAATCATATAGGCCATGGATTATCTGTTGAGCGGCTACAATAATCTTAGGGAAATGATCTGTCACAGGGACAGGCATATTGATATTCAAAACACGATCAAAATAGAAGCTGACACTGGGAGTGTTTCATATGAGAGGGTTCGACTCGCAATGCGACGGTAAGTACAGAGCGAAGCAGAAGAAAGAGTGATTGTCGAATTATTATTTGTCATGCAAAGAATGAATCATTGGTGTCCTTTTTCAATAACTTATTGATTTCTAATTAACAGCATCATTTGTGGAATTAAGAAGCCTGAGTATAAACAAAAAAAGTTTTATAAAAATTAATTGTTATACGATTGTGGAGGAGTATGTAGGTATCCGAATCTATAATTCGCTTACGGTACTGCATACTTTTTGTTTGACTAACGATGATTCTTTTATAGTGGCAATCGACATTAAATAACCCAGGATATGTCAACCGTACCGCTTGGATATTATATATATATATATAACGTATAAAAAAGAAAAAGATATCCGAAGATCTGTAGGCAAGAAGCTATACCATCTGATCCATTTTCCTTTTGTTCTCTTACCGATGACTAGAGATAGAAAAAGGTAGTGATTTTGGAACTTGATTGGTTTGGTGGAAAAAAGAAGTCAGCATTATTCTATTTAACTCCCACCTGTTGAGGATTATGATTCCGATTATTATCGAACGTATAAAAAGGAAAGAAAACTGTGTAACCAAATGATAAAAAATATGTCTATTTTGTGTTTGCGAACATAACCTTTTCTCTGTCCCTAATGATTTAGAAATCAACAATCCGCGACTTCATATTCACAACTATTTCTTCCCTCGAAAATGCCCGTTCGAAATTGGATAAGAAAATTTAATATATCTATATTTTTATTGGTTTTTCCAATATTCTTTTTGAAAATATTTGTATTTCGACAAAATTATACAATTTTCTATTTTTTCAATTATTTTATGTAGGTAAAATACCCTGGAAAGGTTTCTTTTCGAATTTTCATCAACATATATTGAACGAAAATATGACATTGCAAAAAGTGGGATTCCACTTATGTCCTGGAATTCTGTGGAGTAAGGAATTAACTACCCTTTTATTCATTGTCTAGTTCAACCAGTCCGAAGGCACTTTTTAAGGAACAAGCATTTAGCAAGAAACAATATTTTATTTATAAATAAACTATAATTTTTATTTGAACTTCTTGAGCCTGTTGTATCTTTGACGTCAGAGTGACAATCAGCTGTGATATAAATTAACAACTTTGGGCTAAAATTAGCCCATCGGAATTAGGATACTTTTATTAAAGGTTGTCAAAAATATAATTGCAAGATAATGTTTTGAAGAGTCATCGAAATGTATTATATAATCTTGTTGTAATAAATCATTGCTCATAGCTTATTTTTATTTTTAACATTCGTACAACATTTATTCTTGAGTGTTACCAAACATCAAAAAACTTATTTATTACACATACAAGCATAAAATTTAACACAACCAATATTAAACAAAACAAAATCAAATATAATCAACAATTCTATTTGCATATTTAAAAACATTTTTCGATAGGGGGGATTTTTTGCTTCTTAATTTATAAAGTAAAATCTGTATTTTAGTTACAATAAAATTTATTTCCATGCTATCAGGGCCATTGTAAATAAAACAATTCCTTTCGTGGTTAAAACATGGCCAAACTTCATATAATTTTTGAACAACCATATCCCATATTTCTTTTCATGTGTTACACTCAAAGAGCAAGTGCTCGTAGTTTATAATTTTTTGGTTAGTGCATTTCACGAATCTTTAATTGCCTTTTAAAACTAGAGGCATATATACACTCAGAGAGTGCAAACCTCCGCCGATCCCCACCTAATGAATCACTTAACAGAATTACAATCCAATCATATATGTCTACATAAGTAGGTGTGTTTGGTGAATAATGAGTGAGGAGAGAGCCATCCTAAAAAATATCCATTGACGTCATACTATTTATTAGTCAATTCAGAAATACGTCACTGGATGTTTAAACTCCTTTCTTTTCTCCATCATGCTCTTAGTATTAGCGTTATATTTTATTTAATATTATATTAAGAGGAAGACGGGAAGAGAAAGAAGTTTAAGCACCCAGTGACGTAGTCCTTAGCTGATAATGAACAATATTACGTCAATGGATATTTTTAAGCGTTTGTTCTTTCCTACTCCCTAAATAGAGACCCCATTTCATTATTAATATTAGTAGTATTTTGCTCATTTTGCATATTAAAAAAGCACTTAGAGATGCCAAAATTTAATCACTTGTTCGTTTGGCATTTCCAACAACTCCACAAAGTTTCATTTGAATCCGTTCAGTACTTTTTGAGTTATCCTGCTGACAAACAAATAAACAAACCAACAAACGCCAGTGAAAACAATACCTCCTTCGGCGGAGGTAATGATGATTAAATTAAGGGGAAAATTAATAATTTATATAGTTAGAATATAATATTTTTTAAACTTTATTAGATTAAATTTTACGGACATTGAAATTGACCTGGTTTGTCAGCCTTATCAACGAAAAGATGGTACCTATGATTTCCTACTCAAGGATCAAGATGCCATCAATGACGATCCCTATCAAGAGGAGGATGAAGAAGACGAAAGGGCAAAGGGATCAAAAGGAGCTCAAACTATGAGGGAATATTTTGAGTAAGAGCAACTTGATGGTTTGATTTTTTATGTTAGCTTTATGCTTATAGATATACAGGTGTACCATACATTATGAACCTAACCCAGAACACTCCTAATTTTTATTATATTCATAAAAAAATGTTTTAAATATGGGAATGTAATCCCTTCATTGCAGTACCAAATAGACCATTTTCGTTCACTCTTTTCATCGTTCGCTACATGGATTCTTCATGCTTCCAAACATTGTTGCTCTTTAGCAAATACTTTAGTTTCCAGAACAGGATCCAGTCATATAGGACTAGATCTAAGTTGCATGGGCTCTGTTTGAACGGTTCCACGCTACCCCAAGTCAGGAACTCATTTATCAGCAGGAAACAATCTTTCTGATGAACCTCGGGCTGATATAGGTATTGAAAGCATTTCCCATTCGTCTTTAGGGTAATCATAGTCTTTCGGCTGACTGTGGTTTCGGGAAACAGTGCCTAGATAGAAATTCACTTTGGTTTGCAGGTGAACCTAATTGTAAATAATGCCCTTTCTCGGTGTCCACTTTAAAAAACCAGGCCTTGCGGGATCCATCTAAACCTACCTCCGCTTCGCCATGTCCACGTGTAACAAGGGCTCGTCCTGAACTAACAGACCCCAAAAGCGCTTCCTCGAGGTCTTGTAAAGGCTTCAAGAGGTCATGAGAGTAAGTTGGCTACAAATAGGCAGTGGAAAATGAGGTAATTAAGCACGGAAACGATCCCAAGATCCTCCTTGATGATCATGATGACGATAGTTACCTCAAGAGCATGCTACTCAAGTGCGATCATACGATTATACTTGATTAAATGCATCTCTTGGCCGACGTTATCTTTCTTTTTTTTGTCTCCCGGGAATAACAAAGTCTACTCTGTTTTTTTTTGTGACTAAAACTCCCGTTTTCGAAGAGTCTCTGGAAAATAGGGAGACCAGGGCAGGTATCAGACGATGTCCTTGTGGACTTTCTAACAGATTTTTTTTCACTACTTTGAGAAATTGGAGAGACAATAATGCCATTTTTACATTCTTCTGATTATATAAAACGACTTTGTTTCAAATCATTTACAAGTATATCCTTATATTATTTTTTTGTTTCCTCTCCATAGGATATTGAAAAAAGTGAACCTCATGGAAGAAGCCTTGACGGAGTGTATGCTAAAGGTTGAGTCGTCTTTTGAAATGGATTCCATCACGAATGGAATTTAGTTAATCGAATGATTTATTCCAATGAATAATAATTATATAAAATGATTACTTTAACTCCTATTTTAAATGTATTATGTCGTTATAATATATATAAATATGTAAAAAGTACACATTTAAAATTATTACACAAAACGGTCATCCGACTTTAGGATCAACAATAAACAAAGGCAAAAATACATCTCACTAAAAACAACAAAACCACAGGGAATGCGAAAGACATGTGCGTTAAGGCGTGTTCAACTCTCAATGTTGGGGGCGCAGGTTCGAATCCCGAGAGGGGATGGTATTTTTGATCTACCTCATTGATAAGATCCTAGGTTTCATATACTAATTTTAATGCTATAATGCTTATTCATATCCTGTCGGATGCAATTCTATCGAACCATATAGGCAAAAAAAAAACCCAATGGCTGTACTAAAACGGCAAAACGATGAATATTCCTAATTGTCTGTCAAAGCGTAAAAGTATTTTCAGGTCCTTCTTCGCATTCACAAATTTATTTCAAATTTTAGTAGCATTTCTTTTTATGATTGTTATTATATAATTATTCATCCTTTAATAAAGGTTATAAAGAAGATAAATTATTAAAAATTCAAAAAATTATATCTGTTATAGGTAGAGGAGCTCAAGTACTTATGTCACAATAGTACTAATACTAATAGGCGAAGAGAATATTCACCTATTTTTAATAATGTCTTTTGTTTACTTTCTCAACTTATACGTATTTTAAAAAATGATGATTACACTTATTTTCCTATGTGCTTATATAATGATAGTATTTAATAAATGTGAGTGATTAATGCAGATTAGATTTCTATAGGGCGATTGCCTTATTGATATACAACACAACTGTTTTTTTCTTCACTTTTGCGTATCATGTTTGTAAAGATGTATATCATACTCGATATTTTAACGAAATATTTAAGCATATTTTAATTCTTTTACAGATTATTCTCAATTTTTCTGCATTATATTTATGTTGGAACTTTGACCATTTTTTCCTAATATCTCTAACTTGATGACATTTTGACTTTGAGAAATGTCGTTCAAAATGAACTAATCCCTGAATTGAGTAATGAATCGAAAGTCGAGGGATATTTTGGGCGTGTGAAAGGGAGAATGTCTGAAGGGTGCAATTGAGTTCAAGCTTCTTGTTATCACTATTCTCTTTCCTCCGAACGGAAGCAAAAACAGAGATTCAAATATAAAATAAATACCTTCTGTTCTGGCCGACTTGGCCTCCTTCATAAATGAAATGAATATTCCTCAAGAGAGGAGAGAGAATAGTGATAACAAGGAGCTTGAACTCAATTGCACCCTTCAGACATTCTTCCTTTCACACGCCCAAAATATCCCTCGACTTTCCATCTCTATGACTCACTTCATTTTTTTTTTCAAAAAGGAATTGTACCCACCAGAGATTAATATTTCCGTGAAGGAAATTTGTTTAGCCATCACATCACATTTATATCATGGAACTCGAACGCGTTGACAAAAGAAACGTTTGAGGTGAATGTTCTTACCTATTGTTACTTTACTCAACAGTGAACTGATTGAACTGTGTATATGAGTACGAAAACACGTTTTTTTAGACAATTTCTTGTGGCAATTTTTTTTTCCTCATCAGCAAGGCCTTTATTTATCTAAGTGACAAAAAGTAACATACTTAAATAAATAGTAAAATAGGAAAATTGTGCTTTTTACTATAAAACATAAATAAACATTCTAGTTTATAATTAGTTTCCCATTTAAAGACCTAAAATTCGTACCCTAACGAATTCTGTAACAATGATGTAACGACTTTAAAATACCAAGTTAATGAACAAAGACAGATAATACGCATACATAATTAAAAACGAAGATAATAATCCGATTTAAAGTCCATAAGCTATTAGTTCTCCGTGTCCTTAATGTTTTCGTTATAATAACAATTTTTATTTTTAATTAATTTTGTAAATTAAATGTCATTGTATGGTGGTCCTACGTCTCCTCTAACTTATAATTGGACCATAACAGTCCTTAATCACCTTACAAAAAAAGAAAGATTCTCTGAGTAAGCATCCTTCAGAAAATCCTAATTTAAAGACCCTGTACTGTTAGCAAATACCATTTTTCATGGGAGTTCTATTGTGGCCTTAAATTATTAATCCAATCCTTATTTATATCCTATCGGATGCAGTTCTATCGAACCATATAGGCAAAAAACAAATCCTAATTGGAGATGTGATGTAATTTTTTTTTTTTCAATAATTTGTCAAACTTGAAGATTGTAAAATCATTCCTCATAAATGAAAGAGGGACTCAATGATGGAACATTCAACATTTTACTTTGAACAAATTTTATTTTTTAAATATTTCCATGAATTTCAACATTCATGGAAGACTGAGTAAATCACATAAAATAAGTCAATGACTATGCTGCACTCAACCAAACTGTCGATCTTACTACCAAAATGGATCTGAGTGAAATAAGTTATTCATTCTGAGTTTAATTAAACAAGATGTCAAACTAATAAGAAAATTTTTATTACAAATTTTTGTAGATTTAACCAACAATAAAAATTTGTTTATACTTAACTGATGATAAAGAATCGGTTATATCTTTTTTTAAAGTTAAATAGCAAAAGCTTAATCCTCGAACTTACAACGTAGTTCATGTGAAGCTAAACTTGTATTCTCAAAAAGTTTTCCTCAAACTATTTTGGACATATTAATTTTAATTTAGATGATGATAAAGAATCGATTATATTTGTCGTTTAAAGTTATATAGCTAGAACTTAAAACGTAATCCATGCAAAGCAAAACTTTTCTTCAAAAAATTGTCCTCAAGTTATTTTTGGACAAATTACTTTTCAAATGTGTATAAACAAGCTTCATTTATTAATTTATAGATGACTCGTCACTCCTAGAGATGATATAGCTTCATTTGTCACGCAAATTTATTGTATATAAAACCCTACTATTACAAGTGAAATGCCTAATCTATTTTTTTGGTACAATATTAAGAAATGTAATTTAAAAAAAGATAATACATTAAAAACTTTTGTTTTAAAAACTTTCATTTTTTAGAAATAAAAGTTTGTATCACTTAAAGACTAGTAATACTAATAATATATTTTCTGGTTGCTATACTTTGGTTTAAAATTAATTATTTATATATAAATAAATAAATGCCTTATCCATTAAGATCCCTGATGTCAATTGTTCATCTCGGATGTATACAGGCGACTTAGTCAGATTTATCCGTCCTGCTCAAAGTAATATCTCAATTGCTAAAAAAACTTAAGTTTTGCAAAAAAGTTAAAAAGTTAAATAATAATATTATAATTTACTCCTTCTGCAGAAGTGATTTATCCTGGATTTTTTTTTGTACATACCATATTCATTATACTATGTTTTGTTACTTTTATTTGAATTTAATTTTAAAGAATATTTTTATAATTATTGTTATTTTCCGATTTATTACCTCCGCCGAAGGAGGTATTGTTTTCACTGGCGTTGGTTGGTTGGTTGTTGTTTGTCAGCAGGATAACTCAATTAGGGCGGAACGGATTTGGATGAAACTTTATGGAGTTGTTGGAAATGCCAAAAGTAACAAGTGATAAATTTTGGCATCTCTGAGTGCTTCTTTAAGATGAAAAATGAGCTAAATACTAATAAATATTTCAAGTTAGCCTACTCTGCCAATAGATGTCGCTGTGCTGTGCTCTCTCTCTTTGAGTTTCTTTTTTTTTCCATGTACCTTTAGTTGTGTTTGTTTTAATATTGATGAGTAACTTTTATTTTTAGGGAATTCATTTTAAACTACAATGTTTATTTATACATTTTATTATGCTTAATTTCTCTGAATAAGTAAAGTTATATAAAAAATAAACTCTCCTCATACACCCCAAAATATATTTGATGCATTAGCATCGTTTTTCTTTTATACATTGTATATTTTTTTGTAGCCGTAAATAAAAAAAAACATATTTTTGATAGATTACGAAATTTAAAATTAATCATATTTCTTCAGATGATTCAATTTTAAACATTTATTTAGGAAGATTTATGGTCAATTTTTTAATGTTATTGATTTTTTCTATAAACACTTAAGCTATACATTTTTTAAAGGGTTCAATGTATAACTTTCTGCATATTTCTATGTTTTATTCTTAACATTTGTATTCAGAGTTTTCAAAAATTTAATAGTTGTGTAATTGTTTTTTTTTATATTATTATAATATTTTTCTTTGTATCCCTCCCCAGAGCAAAAATTTTAAGGGCGCAGGTTCGAATCCCGAGAGGGATGGTCTTTTTGTCTACCTCATTGGATAAGATCCTAGGTTCGATAGACTAATTATAATGCTATAATGCTTATTTATATCAATCGGATGCAATTCTATCGAACCATATAGGCAAAAAAAAAAAATCACTATATGTTATTTATGTTTTATAACACATTTGCTTTGGGTTTTTATGTAATGTCTCATTTTTATTTATTTAATAATAAACGAACTGGTTTGGAAGAAAGAAAAAAAAGTGTTCAACCAATGTTAAATTTTGTTAATAATAAACATTAACTAGTTTATGTATTAATGGATATTTTATTAATAGCGTGGCTATACATTTGATCAAATGTTTGACTTACTTTAATATTGATACTAATGTTTCTTGTTGTCATATGCTTATATAATGAACATAAAAATTTATTTGAAAAATATAAAAGTTGACCATAATTGCATAAATTTATTTGATATAATAAAATCAACCTTTTTTCTTCCTCTTTTCTTAATTGAATTAATGTCCGTTTTTATTATGCGAATGCAGAAAATTGCGTGAGCGTTCCATGTTTTCTAGACATCCATGTAAATTTAATGTATCACAAAGGGAAAAAGAGTAATTTAAAATGAGCTAATCTCTCTTTCCCAGGGTCATGTTTATAGATAGAGAAAATATGTAGGTACTCTTTGAGCCGCGATTGGTTGAAAGAAGAGAGAGGGAATAATAATAAAACAGCTGACATATTTATATTTTATATCGAATACATCAATTATTTTTTTTGAGAGCAATCTCTACTCTTAATGATCCCGATGGAGGCTTAAAGTGTTTCATGGTTGAAAAGGCTTCATGGCAATTCAACGGAGGCGTATTCGGCAAATCCAAAATTCTTTCCATGAATGAAATAAGCGCGTACCAGATTACCAAATCTACAGAAGATATCCTCCATTATGAGGTCGTGACAAAAATCAGTATAATGAAAGAATAATGTTTGAGCGACGGGTCCTCCGACTTTTGGTTTCTTTTCAGGTAGAGATTCAAACTCTATCATTATGTTTTCAATCTATTGGGAGATGTATTACGCGAAATGATCTATAAAAAAAGTTATATATATATATTTATGTTCATATATACATCGTTCACATTAATTTTATATTTAATCGGTTGTCGTTCGTCATTCTAAAAAAAATGACGACGTTTTTAGCGTCATAAACGACGCGCGATCGATAGGAATTTTTTTTGTAGTTCGTCAAAAAATCAACAAGTCTGATGTGTGTATATATAATATATATATATAGATATATATATATATATATATATATATTATTATATATATATAAGATATAATCAGTTGTTCCCTAACGCGCGTGCGAGTATATATTACATAGTTATATTACTGCGCAGTAACTAGAGAGAACAACTATTAGATATTACTTTCAAGTAATATGTAATATCCTAGTTACATATTACTTTCGTGAAAAAAATATTGACAGGTATTTTGACGAAAATTAATGAACTGTGAATATATTGACGTCACCCAATGGACATAATCTTTCTTATTGTAAAATAAAATGAACGTACATATTGATATTTCAGACAGGGTATTTCATTAGACCCTAACACACAGAACACCTTTTTAGATATTTATGGAGGATTTAATCGTAAAGAAAATAAGTTCCTCAAAGCCCTCGGGTCCCGCATGTCGATTGAGGCTTTTAGGAT
>CP045899.1:15745308-15768237 GCA_013387185.1 Caligus rogercresseyi
CCCACTAAAACACTCCCTGAGCTCTCAAAACTATCACTGAAAATTCGTCAGGATCTAATAACCGTTCGGGAGATACAGGGAAACGAACGAACGACAATGACAAACGGAATTCTTTTTTTATTAGTAAGATAATATTCACAAAAATACATTAAAACGTCGTTTTATTAACAATACAATCAATCAGAGAATAAAATTTTAGGTAAGGAACTCGAGTAGATCTCATTTTGTACATAAAATATTGAGTTTTATGGTAATAAAATTAATCTCTTCTTGGTACTGCTTATTATAAAATAGTTAAAATCCTTACTCCGCATTATATATTTAAAAATAAACGAATAACATTTTAGATATCTCAAATTTCTACAACATATAGCAAAAGTTTTGATGTCTCCAGCGAATCCCCGCCAAAAAAGCACAATCTTTCCTCCGCTGTAGTCCCATGCTACCCAATGTCAATGTTTGGTAAGTACTCCGTATTTAAACCAACAGAGAGAGTAATTTATCATTTTAGATTTCTAACCTTGAATTAATAAATTTACTGGTGTTCTCAGCCCGTTATCTTCCTTCCTCCTCTCAATCTGACGTAAAAAAATACATTTTGAATTTTTGTAATCAACTAAAATATGTCGGAGTTCCTTATTTATTGGAAATAAATATTGGTCTTTTAATTGTAGCGACAATACTTTTTCTTAATTTCAATGAGTGACATGAAGATATAAAACTCAACTCAATCATTTTTTTTTTACATACGTTTAAATTAATAAATAATTTGTTGCCCAGTATATGAATTTGTCCTATAGAGACATTAAACATATGCATTTAGTTATAATATTATTATTTATGACAACAGAGATTTAAAAAGTGACAAAAAAAAATTATTAAGTGAAATCACATTTATATAATTATGCATGCAATTTAATTCAATCAAACGAAACAAATTATTAAAATAGAAACCGATGTAATTCACTTATATTTTACAAACTACATTTATTACCACTGACATTAAGCACTTTATCGTTTTGCAACGGAGTCTGATGTGCACTACAGTGACTTGTGCTATTTTAATCAAAATATGCATATTTACATGAGATGAAACTATCAAAAAGGCTTAACATGAGGTTGACTTCATCCATGCAGGCATTACAAAATTGGAAGTGGAGAAAATACGATTAAAAAATATTATGCATTTCTTTCTTATAGATCTATCGTTACTCTCCATGAGACATGCAAAATTTATGGCGCCATTGTAGATGTCTTTTTTTTTAACAATGCAACACTTTTTTTGAGTCCAGAATGATATAAAGAGAAATACAAAACAAACAATAGCTATAAATCCATAAAGGGTTTTGATTTAAAAAATTATAAAAAGAAATTGTGAAAAAGAGAAATTATAAAACAGAATGCCGGGTTGGAGTGTAAGTATAGGTTCCATCCACTTTGTTGGAAGAATGGGAGGATTGAGTCGTACATGGGCGGGAATAGTTGCCCTGCATTGTCTATTTCATAGTTTCCTCACGGATCCAGTTTTGGAGTGATGAAAGCATCCTTTTCTTCTTGACGAACAAAGCAAAGGACGACGTGGCGATTAAGGGAAAATCCAAAGCTGGAAGTCGTTACCGATTCCCACAAATTTTCCATTCCTATAGATTGGGTAGATGTCTTTTTATTTTGCTAAAAAGTATGCACACTCTTCAACACCGAAGTTCAAGTTTCAATATTTCTTCCTATATGGTTCGATAGAATTGCATTCGACAGGATATCAATAATATTATAGCATTATAATTAGTCTATCGAACCAAGGATCAACTTTGTACTGGTATACTATAAAAATATATTAATCTGATAAAACTACAAATCAATCGGGTTTTATACCCTAACACTGTCTCGTTTACAAGGAGCTATACTTTATGCGTAATAGCCCGCGCTACAATTGATATTTCGATATGATAAATGTTTTTTGTTGTATAAGTTTATTCTACTTTAAAATTGCCGTCTATGGCTTTTTTTGGCCATTCAATTTGTAATTTAAAAAATGTAAATATGACTTATAATACCCGACAAATACGGAACGTAATCATTTTGATGTATGTGTTTAAAAATCAATGAATAAATACAGAATATATGACGGGAAATCGTATTTTGGCTTGGGATTTTTAATAAAAATAACTAAGATATTTAAATTATATATATGAATATTATTTGTAAGCAATCAGGTTAACTTAGCCCCTTGACCCACATATCTCTTCTTTAAGAGAAGAGAGCATTGAAATGAAATAATTGAATACTTTGTCGTATGTATAAATTACAAACTACCAACTATTTTTATAACCTTCGGCACACCCAAATTATGATATAAATATAATTAATTGATCATAATAAAGTAAAACTAAAGATTACGCTAAGTAGTTATGGTTAAGAAACATGATCACTCAAACAAAAAATAACAATTTGGACATTTTAAACTATAATACTTAAAAACATTAGTATAAATATTTTAATGTAAAAACAACATTGTTATCACACCCATATCTGTTTGGGTTACTCCCATTATAATCATTGATTCAAATAGATTAAGTTTTTCAACAATCAAAGCTTTTTTTCATAATAACATTACGTTAAAAAGTAGCTGCATGGATTTAACCGTGGGCAATATAATATGATACTATATGACCAATGAAATGATTTAGTTTTCTTTTTCGGACGAGTATAGACCATAGATATATATAGATATAGAGAGCTGATTCCCTTCAACAGCAGATAAACATCGTTCAGCTGTCCACCATAAACAACGTAATTTGTACTACGCCATATCTGTGTGTCCAAAATAAACAAATTAATTTGTACTACGTCATCGTAAGCTGAACATAGAGATATAATCTATCTCTATGATCAGCTTACGATGACGTAGTACATATTAATTTGTTTATATTGGACACACTGATACATCTGAAAGGAATACGCTCTCTATATCTTTTTATCTCTATGGTATAGCAAAACAAATAATATATGCCATAACAAACAATTGGTAACATGTTTAACATAAAAATACTACACAAATGGTCAAAATGCCAATATATTTTTTTTGCATATATGCATACTGATGGGATTGGGAGTCTTGGACGTCCAAATTTATGGAAATATTTAAATTGCTTTTGGACTCGAAAGCTACGGGACAACAACCACTATTGGTCTTGTTATTTAAGCAATATTTAAAAAATAATGGAATCGACTATAATGAGTCCTCCTATCACGGGAAGATAAAAGAATTTGTAATAGCTCAACAGAGTGCATCAAAACATATGAAACGTCCTTAGCCTAGGAAATGCATCTTTTTAATTGCCTAAATGTATCGATCCCAAAAACTTTGAATGCTCACATTGCTAGCGATGTTATTCATTCATTGATTTTAAAACAGACTTGCACATATGTATTTTACTTGTGTTTTCGGAAAGCTTTCAAGAGTGAATCGTCCATGTTTTACCCTTCAGGATCAGATCTCCATTTTATCCACAAAGATTTACGCATGCTTCCACAGTCTCAACAATAGAACCTTTTAAAGCCTACTTAAAGAGATGTGGATACAAAGAAGTATAAACGATTGTGTCGCTGCTGTGAATAATAGATTTCTTACGTCCTCAGAGAAATGGTTCAAATATCGACTTTTGACCGGCTCGCTGGAGGTGGCAGGCAAGTTTTTTAAAGACAGTCGAAAGAACTGTTTCTTTTGTTAAAAAAACATCCGGAGACCACGGATCATTTCCTTTGGAACTGCCCTGCATTAACAGAGACTTACCAAGCCCTCCAAATCTCACTAGAAACCTCTTCAAGACCAAAACTTCTGAGGAAGACTTTGTGACATTCACAAAGAATGCCAAATATGACGCCGTCATAACTAAAGTTCACAACATATTATATAAAATGCGAACATTTATCGTTAAAAACGACGACCTTTCTTGTATCATCCCAATCGCCTATTTATATTCAAAAAAATTATTAGAGATATAATTTTTTATTGTTGTTTTTTTTTCAAATTATTTTAATGTTTTCTTATATTTTCGTTTAAATGATTGTTATTTATTGATCGTTTTTCACTACTATTAGCACAACCTTTTTGCATATGATAGTTCGTGGTTGCAACAATAATCTCTGGAATGTGCATTACCTACTTAAGGGAAGTCGTAGTTTAGTTGGGATTAAAGAACATGCCAGGGAAGTGTGCTAAACTAAAAAATATCCAGGTGGATGTAAAAAATGGGGAAACAAATAACATGTTGATCAACGTTTCAAGATTGCTTTTTTGCGAATAATAATAAGTATAACTATGGGCCATTTGGGGGGAAAACCTATGTATCTTACATAAAATTGCTGGATAATTCGTATTCAGTGCACAAGATAATGGAAATATGATAATGGCTTTATTGGTTTACAAGTATGTGTAATATTTTCAATTGGTTCTATGCATAAGGAACAAGGGTTCATGCTCTAGTTATATATGTGTGTGTGAGAGAGAGACATTATAGTGTGAAATTGTTGTAAAAATCGATTATGCACCAAATAAACTTTTGAATATAAAAGAACAAAAGGAAAAGTAGTTTAAACTTTTTAACATGTAAAGTGTTTTGATATTTCTGTATTTTTTCTTCTTTTCTTCTCTATACAGTAGTTTTTTTAATATTTCATATTATTACTGAAGTCACGTATGCTTTTACTGTCTTAAGGCATTACTAAATGAAGGCGTTTTATTTCATAAAGATTCTTGTTGCCAAAAGAAGTTCAGATGATATATATATATATGAAAAATAATCTATTCAATACTGGAACAGTAGTTGACGAATCAAAGTGGAGTATAAGATGAAGCAAATAGATATTTATTTGTTGTTATTGATTAATCGCTAACAGGCTTTAATACCCTGATGAATGGGTGGGCTGTAGACATATTTTGTATGCTTTATTTTTAATATTCTTATTATAAAATTTATTGTGAGTTAACAAGCCATAGTGGTGGAAGGACTAGAGAGATCGAATCAGTCCCACTAGAGTCATGGTTTCATCGACGTCGTACTAGCCTCTTTCAGGGATCGAAAAAAGACTCCAGACCTTGAAAGGTTGACAACTGCGACACATTTGGTAGATACCGCCTTTTGGAGGTCTTTTGAAGCACTGGGGATGCGTTTGTCAGATTAATTCTGGCGAGGTCGAAAACGTGAAACCTATCTGCTGTAAGAACTCTCAGCAAATCCCAAGAGCGTTTATGACAAACTGGCCTAGCCGTCGATGGTTTCAAACATGGTTTAGAGTGTCAGACGATAACTTGTCCCTGATTGTAGAAAGACATAATAAAATTAGTGAATAAAATGGTGCATGGCTCAATCATTATTAATGATTAAGAAGTATGTGGACGCAGGGGGCTCCCATTTCCTTCATGAATTCCACAAAGTCATACCTTTACATGAAAAATAAACTAGTGAAGAAAGTATTAGCAATATAGGGAAGAAAGGGAAGAAGGCATTTGTGCATTGCCTTCATAATGAATATATTTTGTTCATATTATTATTCTTGTTATTTACTAAAATGAATAGAGCCATTAAGATGGAAGGAAAAGATATCATCTTCATTTCTCTCCCCCTATTCCTTACTAGGCCATTCATAATATGTTTAATAAATACACATTTTCTGAAAATAATATCTCTGAGTGAGCGGTTTAGTAGCAGAAAACGGGTAATGTTTGAGATATATATTACTCTTACAGTTAACGCCTAATCATTGATAACTGAAAGAAGAGATAATGCCTAAAGTATATTTGTATTTTTCAACAGAGGCTTGTATACGAGTTTGAGGATTCTTAAATACATTATTTTTCTATGAAATCTGTATTTAAAATGTATAAAAATAACATATATAAAATAGTAATAAAATGATAATAGGAGTTGGGATGATAAATTATACATATAATCACATTTTAGTTTCATAATTACCCCTCATAGACAAAGTCAATCAAAATCATTTTGCAATTTAATTACTCCGTGATTGAAAAAGTGTCAGCTTAGTCCTCATAGATGAAATCAATCCAAAGCATATTGTAATTTCATTACAGCCTCAAAGAAAAAGTGTCAGCTTATAAAATAACAACTTTATCTTCAAAGTCCTTTCATAAACTCGTAGAATGAGTTTCAAATGATAATAAAAGTGACCTGACCAATGAGGAGTGTACAACGATATATTTAAACGATATCTGACGCAAAGACACAAATCCACCCCATACACTATTGTGAACTCTTAATAGACATTAAAACCAAATGATTTTTGTATATATTGAAATTATCGTGGGAATAAATATGAAAACAATATTTGAATTAATCTATTAATTTGCAGTCTACAAAACCTTTTATGAGTATATTTTTTGGAAATTTAGACATGAAACCCTATACTAATATTCTATAATCTAGAATTCCATGGTTGAGTCTTAATGCCTTTGAGCAACAGAAGGTCTTTGATTCCAATTTTAAAAGGTAGATCAACACATTTTTCCCGAATACAGTGTGTTCCATCAGAAATGCAATTTTTAAATTGCGAATTAGAAGTATTTAAAATAATTTTAATCGTATTATTGATACGCCATTTTGTTCATAAATCTCTATTGATAGTCAACCTGAAAATGTTTTCTGAACTTGAGAAGAAATGGACCATACTGAAGTTTGCAAAACCCTTTCTCCTTCCACAATACGCCGATAATTTATACTTCCTTCAACGGCGGCGAAATCTTACCAGCTGATCCAGTTCACAAGAGTTCTTGATCATTTCAATAAGACTGGTTCCATTCACCAGAAAAAAAAATGAAAGCAAAATAAAAAGAACAGATGCAGTGGTTCAGGAGGTAAAAAGTTTCTTTGAAGCAAACCCCATTTGCTCACTCAGAAAAGCTTCTCAGCAAATTTCACTCACCATAACAACATTGTGGAGGATCGTAAGACATGATCTTTGATTCCGTTTTTATCATAACACTTCAGTTCAACTATTAACTGATAACCACAAAGCGCAGAGAGGGCAGTTTTGATAGTTGATTCTGCAGCAACCATCCAACATTGTCGATATAATCATTTGAACTGACAAGAAGTTCTTTTGCTTCCATCAAAAACCACATCGAAAAAACGACAGAGTGTGGACAAATGAAAAACCTCGAAATATCTGCGAAACAAATGATAGGAATGATGTTAAGGTAATTATCTTCGTTGCCATTATTAATGGAATGGTTCCAATCGTTCGTGCATTCCTTGAAGATGATGGCCATTTTCGTCGGTTAATGGTGTTTCATATCTCAGATTGCTCCAGGACATAATTTGGCCCAGGCTGCGCCATTCTGCAACTCGTTCTTCACTTTGGTGGATGCAAGACGGCGCTCCACCACATTGCACAAATGTAGCTTTAGAATTTATAAATGAAAAGTTTCGAGGCCGAGTCATCAACAGAAAGACGGAAAATCCCTGGCTAGCTCATAGTCTCAACTCTTTGGACTTCCACTTCTGGGCTGCAGCACAAACTCGAGCTTATAAGGAAAAACCAGATTCCATTGAGTCTCTCATACAATATGTCCAAGCCTTCGCTGAAGGATATATCCAGGAGACGATCAAAAACGTTTGCAAGAATGTCCTGAAGCGTGTGTCGTTCTGTCTTCAGGCTGGAGGGGTCATTTCCATCAACTTTTGTAAGGCTTCAGATGTGCCTCTTATGATATAGGACAATAAAATTTAATAATCATAAAAATCCATTATTTTCCTTTAAAATGATGTATCTATGAGGGAATTCACAAATTTTAAGTACTTCTAATTCGCAATTTAAAAATTTCAATTCTGATGGAACACACTGGAAGCAGTAGCAACCTGTTCTCCAGCAGAACTACGTCCAGCGTACCAACGCAAAGCAGCGACCTCTTTGGCAGGATGGACAGACTCGAGCGCCTCATAGAGAGGCTCGACAGGAGGTTCGGCTATAATGCACGTGGCCTATCCGGTGTCAGACAGCTTGCAGCAGTGAGTCTTATCAATACACACAAAGCTAACGTTCTGGTTGCAACGGAAACCGAACTTGCCAATGGTGACATCCCCTATATACGGGGGTTCGACTCATTTGTTCCAATATCTGCACATGACCACAGAGTAGTACTTTTTGTCAGGAAGGACCTTCATGCTGAGGTCATTACTATACCCCCCAACATTCCCGTTATTGCTGTTAAACTGCACAGCACCTCCGTCATTGGTATATACAGGCAATTTTCTCTTGGACGCGGTGCCGGTGATACAAGAGGAGTAAAGTTCGAGCAGGAACAGTTAGAAAAAATTAAGATCTCAATAAAAGCCGTGGCAGAAAATACCGTTGGAGATCTCGTTGTCATGGGGGACATAAATCTGGATCAGGCAAGGATAAACGATACCTCGTACTCTCGCCGTTCCATGCTTTTTGGGTGGAACTCCTTCATGGAGGAGCTCGGCCTTCAGTGGAAGCCGACGGCTCACACCTATAAGTCCGATGGAAAATACAACAGCGCCGCTGGATCCAACCGAATCGCCACACTCGACCATGTATACTTTCGCAAAGGTAACCGACTGACAATATCAGCTAACGTCAACATTCTCGAGGATGCCACAACAGACCATTCCCCACTACTGCTCACCATTGGGAGGCAACCGGCTAAACTGCAGTCTACGCGGGTGACAAGAACAACAAGGGATTGGACCAAGATTAATAAAGACGAGCTGAATTTGTTTCTTCTGGGCTGGAACTGGGACAGCTACTTCAATATGACCAATGTCGATGACTTGGCAGAGTCCCTTCGGATGGCTATTTCGGACGCCATAGACCACGTTGCTACTCCTCGAGCGTACATAACCCCAAACATCAATGTCCGTCTACAACCTGATACACGGGCGACGATAAAATCTCGTAATGAAGCCAAGCGTCGTGGCGACATCCAATACAAACATCTAAGAAATAAGGCGTGCAAACTTGTTCGACGAGACTTTGTCTCACACAACCTCTCAAGGATCCGTAGAGGTGGTCAAAATGAAGCCTGGAAGATATTGTCTGAGATGACAAACAAATCTAAGGGAACAGGATCACTCCCTCTGCCCACCGGCGTTAACTCCAATCTAGGAGCAGCAGAAGCTGCAAATAAGTTCTACGTGGAAAAAGTGGAGAAACTAAGGGAGGGCATTAATGTGACTAAACAGCCGATCAAAGTCAACAGAACTTCCGGCGAAGGACCTAAATTTAGTTTCAAGCGTGTTGGCACAGCTGCAGTCAAGAGAGCACTTACAGAACTCGCTCCAAAGCGCGCCGTAGGAGAGGACGGCATCCCCATAACGATCTTCAAGTGGGCCATTTATGCGCTTGCACTCCCACTTGTACACCTGGTCAATGCAATAATAGATTCTTCAATATGGCCCTCAAGCTGGAAGCGGTCCATTGTGATTCCTATCTTAAAAAACAAAAAGCCTCGCAACGAGATCGCAAGTTACAGGCCTGTGTCCTTACTGGTTGCGGTATCAAAGCTTGTGGAACGAGTCTTGTACGACCAACTCGTCGCCTTTGTTGAAGAAAACAGGAAGCTCCCGGGGGCACAGTACGGGTTTCGCAAAGGAAGAGGCGTGGATACCGCCTTGGCGTCTATGTTCCATAACATAGGGATGGCGCAGGACAACGGATCAAAGGTTGCCATAGCGGCCTTTGACTACTCTGCTGCCTTCGACACGATCTCTCCATCAGCCCTCCTTGACAAACTTCAGTGGATGGAGATAGGGGCACACACTTTAATCGGGTCCTACATGAAGGGTAGGACCCAACGGGTGTGCTGGAACGGCGCCTTGTCAAAGCCTGTCGAAGTCAAGTTCGGAGTTCCACAGGGATCCTGCCTCGGACCTCTTCTCTTCATCCTCCTCACAGCCGACCTGCCGGAAAAAGTCTGCAAGACTGCTTCAAACCTGGCCGGGCTTGGAGTCTTCCTCTACGCGGACGACACCTCGGTTACCGTCGAGGCTACCACGTGGGACGACGTGAAGGCTGCCACCAGGGCTCTAGAGGAAGACATGGTTGAGTACTCCAGGGACAACGCACTCCATTTGAATGTCGAAAAGACTCAAATTCTGCACCTTAAGAATCCGCAAACCATTGGCACGCTGGGATTGCTAGGGGTCGAGATCGACAGAAATGGGGCGTTCGGCACTCACCATGCCAACGTGCTGAACGAGCTTAGGAAGAGAACCGGTGCAATCCGCAGGCTTGCGTCCGTCCTCCCAAGAGGCAAGCTCCTTAACGAGATTGCAAGAGCACTCGTTATTGGAAAGCTCAATGTCTGCGCGTGGGTCACCCGGCGTTCCCAGGGGTATCAAGACCAGAGCAGGCGCGAACCCGGTGCGGGAGACAACGCTGCGGTTCAGGTCATCCTCAACGACCTGGCTCGAACGTTGAATGGAGTGCGGCGAAGCGACCGGATCAGGGCGTCGGACCTCTTGGACCGTTCCGGCCTCCCAACGGTGAACGAGGTTGTCACCTCCCAATCGGCAATGGCAGTCTGGAAGGTCTCCAATGACCCCACCTTCCCACTCGCCGAACTGCTCGTCGGTCACGACGAAAGAACGAGAGGGGCAGCTCTCAATCTAAAGAAAGCCTCAACGTCACGGAGTGTGGCCGCCAAGAACATGGCAGATGCCTGGAGTTCATCACCAGACCTTCGCGACGCACAAACTTTAGTGGAAGCACGGCAACATGCGAAAATATTAGGAAGGTGGGCTCGTGAAGCTGATTCCTAGTCGAATTTTAAATCTCGTCCGGGATTGTTTATTTACTTAAAGTATTTATTATTTATTTAAAATTTTATTGCTGTGTTTTTTTTTAATGTTTATTAGTAGCTCGAATGGAGCTAGGAATTTTTATTGACTTGAGTTTTAGGTTCCCTGAAATATATCATTACTACTACTACTACTACTGTAGGAAGACTATGAGTGAGTGGTTTTCTGAATTCAAAAGGGGCTTTGCTTTTTATGTCATTATTTTATACATTTATTTAAAGGCTAAAAAAGTCTAACTGACATTTAATAGAGAAAGAACATTTTTTAAGAATATGAATAAATATGAACTCTTGAAGGAGATTCGATATTTTAAATACACTATTGGGGCCTTAAAAAGAAATTAAAAATAAGATAAAAATACGCATTAAAATGATTGCTTTGCGTGTTGCAGAAAACAAGGCATGCAAGAAGATCTAAGAATGGGTTGTTTTTGGAATCCGAAAAGTTGAGCTTTTTTTAACAGAGCTTTCGATAAATTGCAGTAAAAGGTCTTTGAATCCAGTGTGAAAACGACGCATTCAAGCAATCAACCATTAATATGATAATCAAGATAAATATATAAGTAAAAGAATGATGCAATAAATATGAAAGAAATCAAGTAAAAGAGATATCAATATTTTCCAGTAAAATCTGTTGGAAAAATAATCAGTATATTCATAATATGTTACACTATCTATTTGATTACTCTAATGATCAAGTTATGAACTTAGGAGTTTATACTTTAGACTACAATTTTAATTAATAACAAAAACAATATTTTTGGTACATAAGTTCAAAGCTTTATTTATCTTTCATAACTATTCAACAGCAATTTCAATTTCTAATACAAATTGAAAGAAATTATTGAAAAAATAAGTGGAATTAGAAAATATCTGATAGGGATGCGTTTAAACATCTTAATTTGTATAAGATTAGTTGTACTTTAGATGTTAAAAATCTGATTTTTTGTTCGGTTCTATGTAAAAATAAACAAAATCTTTTAGTGTCAAATTTAGATTAAGTTTTTGTGTAAAATATATTTTAAATGAGTATTCAATATTTTTAAATAGAATGCCACTTGATCAGAAAATGCAAATAGTTTCAAATCTATCCTTGCAGAAGAAGAACACCGTCAATGTATATTTCCATGAGAAAAAGTATTGAAAACTATTATATATTTCATCCAAAATATCAAAGACTTTAAACTACAATATTAATTATAAGGTAAATTACTGATTGATTGCGGCATTGTATTGGCTATAACCTACTACGTATTTACATGAAATGGATTAGCAGGTTCTAACTCATCGAATGTATGTTTCTGTTTCTTTATTCTTATTACTACTTCTTAATATATAATCAGTTTACTTTTGCCCCTTCTTCAATAAAGAAGTACCTGAAGTTATTCTATCGCTTCAACATCAATTTACTATATTAGAGAAATTGTAAAAAAAGAAAATATAGATGTAAAAATTGAATTATGTTTTACACATAAAAATTTATCAACAGTATTTGCATACAAAATATAGATACCTAATAAAACACAATTTATGAATAGTTTAATGCCTCTCAACTTTTTATTTCTTCATACTTCATTCACTCCTTTAAAAACAACATAACGGCCAATAAGGAAGTCGTCAATGTATATCAGCTCTCATAAAAAAATAGATATATGCCTTGTCATTCTCTTGTTTTTATCGGTTAATCATGAGGCCTTCACTCAAAAAAAACCTTCGCATCCATTCAATTTTAATACCTCCAAAAACGTAAGAATTCCTTTTTATCTCTTTTTAAGACGAATGATGATAAAAAGCCTATATGAATCCTAGGGTTTGTAGATTCAACAAGGGCCTCCTAAAAGTTTTCCATAACGGGCATACAATGCCTCTGACTGTCTGACGGAGAGAAGACGTTAAGCCGTTTAAAGCCCATTGCAAATATGAAATGAGATTATAAAAATGGTCCATATTCGGATCTTGGTCTGGAGTAATATATAAAGTTTATATTTGAATTGTGGGCTTATAAGGCATGGAATGAAAATATTAGTCGGTGTGTAATCGAGTATATTTTACCATTGGGCATTTTAGTTAAATTTGTAACTAGTCTAAAATAAATATATAAATAAAAACAGTAAAAAATATGTTTAAAAGAAAAAATTAAGAACAAATAAAATAAAATATAGCATGGATTATGTAGGCACGCTGCGTCCAATGGCCCTAGCTGCAGTCCTGGCAGCACGAAGGGTCGTGGCCGACCTCAGAGCCTTATACATGTTCCACACCGATATTGCATGGCATGCAAAGGTAGCCGTCTCTCTTCCGAGTGGATACGCTACTGGAGTGCTAGACCTCATGGGCCTCCTCGGGATGGGGAAGACGAAGTCACCAACCGGGTTCCTGGCACCGCCGCCACCGTCGTTGGAGTAAAAACATTTCCAGGTCTCCAAGGAAAAAAGATATAACATCGAAATATTGTTTAAAAAATGAGCAAACAATAAGTTATATATTATTGTTGGACGACCTACAGTGGCAATTTTTACTTATTGGATTACATTAATAAGCACTACTTAGTCGTTCAGAAATATGATTAAAGGTTGAAGTAATCTAATCAGGGAAGATTTGACCTTTACCATTCTTTTAACAAGCTATAAAGGAATTAATATACCGATTATTTATAGCTTTTTTAAGCCTTGGCGTTATCAAAAAGCATATGTATAAACATAGTTATCGACATAGTTTTTTACTCAACAACTAAAAATTGATAATTTCATTTGTTGAAAATTTAGCATTTTAAGTGGTGTACTCTTAAAATGCTGGAATCAATCAGGGATCATATACTTTTCATAACTAATACTTTTCAAGTCTTAGTAAATTTAATCTTAATATAGTTTGTGAGCTAACATATCAAAAACATATCTTAATCTTGATATCTTAATTCTGCATTTTAAAGACATATTATATTATGGCTATAAAATATAATTTTACATATGGACTGTATTTTCAATTATTTTGTATGATACATGGAGAATATAAAAATAGAGGACTGGAATACTCACTCTAATACAGGTCATTGTACATAGAAAAGTAATAATAATTTGTATATTTTGTAAGAGTTAATTAATTATTTCATGGTATTAATTTTTTTATCAATACGAAGTGGAACGAGGGATCTCAGGAGACCTAATTCTATGGGCTGCACTTCTGCGGTCAACATGGCAAAAACATGGAATTTGTCTCCTGAGCTGACGCAGGCAACCACCCTTCTAGAAGCAAGGCGAGCGGTTACAAGGCTTGCAAGGATCTCAAGACATCGCAATTTTTTTAATAAATTAGGTTTTAGATTTACTAATTTATTTATCTTTTTATCTATCTAATATATTAATATGTATTTCAATAAATTTTATCAATTTAGTAGCTCTAAAGCTAGTGTCATATTGACACCAAATATAGATCATTACACACACGTATTATATCAATTCGATTGAACATACTATTTTCTTCTATCTTAGTCGTTTGACACAGAGCGTTATGGTTCATTCATTTAACGCCAAGGTTTTTTATCTGTATATTGTCCTACGGAAATATTAGATAATAATCAAATTTCATATTCCATTTTATTGCTGCACCTTTAATTCAATTTAGTTAACCAGACGACTGGGTAGAATTAATTTATCCAAACAACTCCAAGACACTAACTGAAGCCCTACTAGTTACCGAGCTGATTTAGTATGGATCCATATAATGTTAAAATTTCCAATGAAAATATGTTGTACTTTTTTTTACATAAGACTATATTTTCACTTTTATTAAATTTTTGGGTTATCCATTAAGAATTGTGAAAAGAAAATGTTTCAAAATTTGTATATAATTACAAATATTAATTCACGTAAATACGAATCTACTAATTTAAATAAATGTAGACCGAAATTTGGCTTAGAATATTAAATATAATATATATGTCTCTCTTTATCTATATATATCTATCTATATATATATATATATATATATATATATTTATTTATATATATATATAAATTTAAGCTACTATTAAAAATTATGTCGCCAAACATTTATATTAAAATCAAAATTTATATCTACATTTATAATAGAAACTAGAACAAAGACCCAATACAATTTTATGATATGAATTTGTTCTTATTACACATTTAGAATAAATATCAACCTTATTTTAATCTTCAATTTTGTTAATTTACAGTTTAATTTACATACGTGAGGAAATTGGAAAAACAACATCCTTATATGTATAATAGATCAGAGTCTAATCATGTTCTTTAAAATTTATGTATACTTGTACCATCTCTTCTTCGATATTAAAGATAAATAAGAGTTACGACCCTCTTCTACCTATGTCTTTGATCCCGCTACCCGGGGCTTGATTCAATCCTCCCAGAATGCACTTACGCCACAGACGGAGTCCCATAACTAATTGCAATTCTAGACATACAAATGTTGGACATTCTTGATGAAATTCAATTAAATCTTAATTTAGCATGAAAAAAGATAATGGAAAAATACAAGCCTACTATAAACTCACCGTGCCCTATGAAATTTGTTGTGCTTCCCATGGAATAGAGTACAATGTTCTCAAAAAAATATAAAAGAAAGAAAGGTAAATATATTCAAATTACATAATTTACTTTCAATGAAATCCAATTGTTTTATAAATATGGAAATATAGCATATTAATAATGTAGAATATTTGGCAATGGATTATACTATATTGCATTTTTTTCCTATATGGTTCGATAGAATTGCATCTGACAGGATATAAATGAGCATTGTAGCATTAAAATTAGTCTATCAAACCTAGGATCTTATCAATGAGGTAGACCAAAAACGACCATCCCCTCTCGGGATTTGAACCTGCGCGTGTTCAGAGTTGAACACGCCTTAACACACACGGTTATCGCAACCCTTGCATTATTCATTTTTTTGTAAAACATCACCAAATTAACAATTTCAAAACTTTAATCACTCACATATTTTGGTTATAAGAGAGCCAATAAATAATATATAATTTTACATAATAACTTTTGGGTTCGTTATTGGGTTTAGTTAAACTTTCAGAACATGATTAGTATTGCACAAAGGTAAAATGTTTGTGCACTACAATCCGAAAAAACGTGGAATAAGAATCAGCTTAATATTATTATTGTTTATATATATATATAAATTCCTGTTATTTTGTGTTTCGTTTGCTCTCGCCAAAAAGACTCCTTAGAAGTGCAGTCACAATATTTGATTTAAAGCCAGTATTTTATCATCCATATTCATGGTCGAACCTAGGCTGAACGAATAACACTTGGCTTACTTTTGAAATTGTGATAAAGCCATCTTGGCTTGCTGATCCAAAGTAAGTACTCTACAAGCTTAAATAATGCACTAAGTTTTGGTGGATGTGCTGTTAAACAGTGAATACCATAGTTATAAAATTATTTTTTTCTTTAATGAATGCCTTCAATGAAATTCTCTTTAACTTGTAGCAATGCAATGATAAATGGCGAATGGTTCCCTTTCTCTTCTTCACAGTGTTCATTCCTTTACATTGATTCATGTTGTGTCATATTCGTACACCATGATTAGGTTTGATTTATGATTCTGGGTGTGTGTGTGTGTGTTTTGGAATTGGGGTAACTTGTGAGTGAGTGTGTGTGTGAGTGTGTCTATACATTAAATTTGTGGCTCACAAAAGACCCATAATTCTTTTTCATTAAGTCAAAGGCTTCGTGACTCACCTTGGAGCAAAGTCATAGTTACTCTTTCTCCCAATACCAATATTTTCATGGGAACAATGAGATATATAAAATAGATCAGCTTATTTAGAGAGACCCATTTACAAACAGTAATGATGTAAATTGGAGGCTCATTTTAAAAAACGTAGCTGATAAAACCTGTTTTGTATTTGGGGCTTGCAAATATGCTAACTAAAGTAATTACTAATACGTAAATCATGACAAATTAACTCATGTTGAGTCCTCATCAAATTCATAGAATAGGCAAACTTTAAAGAAGAAGAAGAAACAAGCTTTAAAAAATATATTATTTTTGTATTAAAAGATTTAGGCGTCTAAATTAACTTTTGCAGGAATACAGTTCAAATGAAACCAAGAAGGCAGAATGTGGTGTAGAAAGTTGGAAGCTTGGGATCAAATATCTCATTTTTGTGCAAAGTTTCCATTCTTCGTATCTTAGAGAATGAGTAGCCTATGTAATCATACTGATTTATACTATGTATCGTACAGAATAATATCCTAGGGATATATGGAATTTGACGAACTTTTATTAACATTAAAGGGGTATAACTTGAATTACATTCAGTTCGAAGCTCCTCTCTCAATCACCACTCGCTAGGGAGCCAGATTTAATGCGCCAAGGCGATTGATTGTTTATCTTAGTCACATCTATCTATAAATATATTTATTCCGGTCATAAGTGTTCATAAACTTTTTAGAAATTACCAGTCATGATGGGGGAAATATTAATTTCGTGAGGGTCATTTTCTCGGGAGAGAGATACAACGTCTTATCCATTGTTGGATTTTTTTGGGTTTTATAAGAATAATTGCTTATTAATGATTTAAAATCTTCTAAAAGAATTTAATATTTTTAAGACAGTGTAACATTATTGAATAAATAAGTAATGAAATAAGAGCATTCGTTACGTATAAATGTTTCTTTGGTGAAGGGCTTAGATTTTATTCAATTCTGTTTTGGATCAGTTAGTTAGTTAGATTTATTTCTGTTTACCAAAATATATAGTTTAGAAAGAAGAAAAAAAACACGAAAAAAAGCCATATTGTTTTTATAAAATACACAAAATACAAAAAGATAATTATGTTTTGGATCATAGACTATAAATCAATTCGAACTCCAGCATCCTACCTTTTAATAAAGAAACACAACATGCTTGGCTTCCTAGCATTCTCCTCCACAAAATCTATATTAGTGATCAAATATATTGTTTTTATATATATAAAGACGTCAAATATTATTATTTTTTTCAATCAGACATTTTTTTCACAAGAAATAAATTAAATTAAGGAGTTATTTAATTCTTTGCTGCATTCAAACATTCAATTACGTCCCCCATAATAATAAAAATCCCTATTTCATTAACTTAATGCATCTATCAACAAGAATCACCTACATAAATTTATAAATCCCCATTAAATCTCTTTAATAAACATTTTGGTGAGGTTTTTTTTCTTCAGCATGGCCCTGAAGGGAAAATAAAAGATGTAGAGGCCCATAAAATTGTGCGTCTGCTTTGGTCTTTCTTTTATATCTTTTTATTTGTAAGTATTATTATGATTATTATTATTATCATTTTTATAAAAGGCTCCATTAATCAAATTCTTCTTGCAATCCATAAATTCACCCATGATGATGTTTACCACACATCAGTATTCAGCTCATGTGCCAAGAAGAGAACTTGGTTTCGAGTCAATTATTTTTTTTCTTTTGCGTGAAATATGGGGATTGCGTATGTTTTATCGAAGACATACTTTTGCATACATATAGAAAGTTATTTCGGATAATTGGATATAGCACCGACTTCAGCAAAGGATTTTTTCAATTGGTCCAGCTATAAAATACCAAAATACATTAACTAATGCGTAAAACAATAAAAAAAATATCATTAGAGATTGTTAAAACATCAAAATAAACTTTTCAATGTTTTCTTCACATCCAAAAAGTAATACGAATTGGAAGAAAGTCCTCTTCTTCTCTTATTAATAAAGAATCTATCATGAGTCAAACTTGACTTTCATGGATGGTCGTCGATTTGTATCATTGTTCCCCTTCCATTGTTTGCTGAAATATCCCATTCTTCTCAGTTCATGTCCATGGATTTTTATTCATGATATCAATAGTCAAACACTAAGCCTTGGCTTAAATAAAAATCAAAGTTGCCCTCAATATAAAAAACTGAAATTAGGGATGTGGTATTACAAGGAAGTCATTCTTCTATTGTATTGTAATCGGCTATAACCTGAAAAAGAAAAAAATATTATCATGCAACTAAATTGACGAGAACCAACTTTCAATAGTGATTTCCTTTTCTCATATGTATATATTCCTAACTGTTAAATATATTTATTCTAAAAGAGGTTGTTTAGCTTCTAAAGCATCCTTAGCTCATCGGTACTTAATCTAATAAACTCTTGATAAGCTAACGCTTATTAGACAATAAATTGAATTTACACCAAATCTAAAACTCGCATAAGATACTCTTCTTAGGATTTATTTCATCCCATTATATATCCTCGACCAGCTCGGCCATCTCCTTCCTCTTTCGGGACACGAGCAGATATGCTATTAAAAGTTATTATTATTTAACTAAACAGTTCCCTGGCAAGCCATTGATAATCAATAGAATTAAAATTATTTCAGCAAAAAATAGTTACATTATATTAATAAAAATGGGTTTTTATCTACTCATTATGCGATTAAATAAAAAATAATTATCTGAGTCATATAATTATTGTATATTTTTTTAAAAACTTCCAAATAGAACAGAAGGATAGGTTCTTACGCATCCATAATATATATTTATTGCTACAAAGCCAAAAGAATGAAGCTAAATACAAAGGCGTATATTATTCCTATACTCACACATATCTAGGCCACTACATTTTTTCTTCATCTCTAGCTAATTAAAAACATCGTAAGAATCACGATCAAAACCATGCCAAGAAGAGTGACTTCAAGCAGCGTCAAATATTAATGGCCTGTGCATTTCCAGAGCTTTATAACACGCAAAAAAGTCTAAGAGTCAATGATATCCAATTTTTTACTCTGATAATGAACCACATTATATGTTTGTAAAGAAACTGATTATCTTTAGATATCATAGATAATGCCAATTAGTAGGTAAAGCAGGAAAATCAATTAAAGGGTCGAAATATGAACATAATATGTTATAAAGATCCCATATTTTTTTATTAACATTTTTCATACATAAAATATCTAAATAATTTCAAAAATAAAAGAATTTAATTGAAAGTAGCGAACTTATTACTATTATTGACAAGAAATAACCAATTACAAGAAAAAAATGATATTTTTAAAAGGTATATGGAAAAAAATCTATTGCTTGGACAATCTCAATTTATCTAAAAAATTATGCCAGCTTATTATGTTTTTTTAAATAAATGGATAGAAGTTCATCTAATTTATTTCTGTAGGGTTCTAGAAGCTTGCACCTTTTGTAAAAAAACAACAAATATAATCAATAACATCGAAAGTATAATAAAATGCAATATTATTTATAATATTTTTAATTATTTTTTTGTTTAATTTGTACAAAATATATATAATTTTGATAGTTAATATTGTAATATATATGCGTTAAAACACAACAAATGTTAAACAATAATATCGGACGTTTAATAAAATGCAGTATTATATTAAAATGTTTTAAATTATTTTTTGACATATTTGTAGATAATATAAAGAATAGTTTTTCTAAATAGGACCACCTCATAATGCATTGCATGCTTTTGAAATGGGCTTCCTATGATTCTATCCCCATTAACAATGAGTAGTTTTTTTTTGCTTTTGATACGTTGGTGTCAAGGCATATTTAAAACGTCAAACCATCACAGTCACAAACACTTCTTCAAAAGTCCAATGAAGGAAATGTACCGTATGCATTTTAAATTATGTTGTCATAATTTAGTAACTATACGCCAGGGGTCGTTGGCCCAAAACATGATATAATATGCGAGTGCGATAGCTCATTCTGTTCAACTCTCAATGTTGAGAACGAAGTCTCGGATCACGAGAGAAGAAGGTCAGTTTTGATCAATTTTATTTATAATTAATTTAGAAGTTATATAGCATATTTATATCTACACGGATACAATTTTATCGAACCATAAAGACAAAAAAATTATATTGATCTGATACAATCATGCAATTACTTTTATTCGGAACAATGTTTTTTTTGTCAGCAGAGTGGGCTTGAGTTGTTTTATGCTTCATTTGTTTTAAAACGTAGCTTGAATACCATTTGGTTATACTGAGGTATTTGAAATATAGGATATTTTGATAGCTCATTATACGGACTTTTTATGGGGTGTGGAATTGGTTTCCTCATGTTATTATATTTTTTGAAGTTATGTGTTATAGTATTCATGATTGTTATTTGTGGTTATTATTATTATTTATTACTTTACACATAAATATAATCTTTTCCTTCTTCTTTGGTGATCATTATAGATAATTTTATGGCTATGTTAATGTAGTACTTTGGTTAATATCAATGGTGAGTTATTTGGACCAATTATCAAGCTCAAATCACAGAATGTGAAACCTTAACCATTGCATTGCAGTCTTCGTACAACGCTGTCAGACTTTTAATTACCTTTATATCAATTATTTTTAACAATATCTATTTTCATGCCGTTCACTTTTATAATTCACACATATATATATATATATTATTAAAAACTTGAATAGACATTAAACTTTAAAACTGTGAATTCAGATAAAAATAAGTAAACAAAAATTGAAAAACGCTGAAAGCAATTAAATAACTAGAGGACTCAGAGAGTGCAAACCTCCGCCGATTCCCACCAAATGAATCACTTGGTCTTTTTGTCATTTCCAACCCTCTACGCACTGTCCCTTTAACTCTACATACTGCCTCCTTTATTGTTACACTCTAGAAGTACATGAAAAAAAGAAACTGACGTCATTAAAGAGGAGAGCACAGCACAGCGACATCTATTGGCAGAGTAGGCTAACTAAAAATATTTATTAGTATTAGCTCATTTTGCATCTTAAAGAAGCACTCAGAGATGCCAAAATTTAATCACTTATTCCGTTTGGCTTTTTTAACAACTCCACAACGCTTCATCCGAATCTGTTCCGCACTTTTTGAGTTATCTTGCTGACAAACAAACAAACCAACCAACGCCAGTGAAAACAATACTCCTTCGGCGGAGGTAATTATTAGAGCAATTCAAGGGTGCAAAAAACTCTTTGAAAAGTTTTTTTAATCTTCAAAAAAGTATTCTTTTTCCAATCCATTGTAATTTTTTAAATAATATCCTTAGAGAACAAGCCGTATATCTGACTGCAGCTGATATAAAAAAATTGATCGCAGTTACTTTTCTGATATGATATACATTGATAGGAAGCAACGTTGACCACAATATATATATATATATATATATATATATATATATATATATATATATATCATATAATATATATATAGCAAGGATTATATTTTAATATTGATATAAGGAATGTCTCAAAGTTAGTTTAGTTCCATAAATATGTTTTTTTGTTTTTTTACTTCTTGCATTTAGACCAATCTCACCGGATCTTAATCCAGTAACAGCCGGTAATGAATCTATCCATAAGCAATTTTTGTGTATGAAAAATTTGTTGAAACCACATTAAATTTCTAAATTTAATCATCTACTGACAATTTTCATTTCCAATCTCTCCCTCGAGTGATTATTGTTACAAAAGATGCTATTCTTTCTGCATTGGACCAACAAAAGTTCTATCTTGATTAAAAACACAAATATTGCAACCTATCGTCCCTTTTCAAATGGGTATTCACTCAATTTCCAAGAAATGAAGCTACAAATATATAATCATTTATCATATACTTGACAATGCTAAGGAGCCATCTCTGATATAATAATTATTATTTATAAATATCTTCTCATTTCTATTAGTCATCGTCCTAGGAACAACCCAGATAATTAAGTATACAACTAACATAACCCTAAAATTATTAATTAGTATGCTTAGAGAAAAGATTGGACTGTCTAGATCCTCTAGATGTCTTGTAGATAATAAGCATGTAGTTTCTTAAGTGGTAATTAAGATGTAGTCTGAGGGGCTGAAAAAATGAGGTACTTTTTCATTATTGTTCTACTTTATTCCAGTGAAATTATTATGTCATTTCGTAATATGTAAACTACAATTACTTATTTGCATATTGTTAAAAATGGTTTTCCCTCTTTAAAGTTTTTGACATAGTATATTTTTACCTAGATTTGAGTCCGCAATTTTCAAACTAGGCGTTATGGAAATTCAAGACAATTCTTGTAATTTTTCTTTCGT
>CP045899.1:15768337-15786138 GCA_013387185.1 Caligus rogercresseyi
ATATGCAAGTGAGTGTCGTCGGATTTTATTTTCTTTAAAAGTCAGAGAAAAAGTCGAACAGCGTTATTGCATAAAATTTTTTGTTTTAATTTGGTGATTCGCAATTGGAAACAATTCGCAAGATAAAAAAGTGTTTGGGAAATGAAGCGATGGGCAACACACAGATAAAGGAGTGGTTCAACCGCTTCAAAGATGGCCGCTTGTCAGTGAAAGTGAACCACGCTCAGGGAGGCCCTCAACATCAAAAAAACGATGCCATCATTGATCAATTGAGGAACCTGGTGATGCACAACCGCCCGAATCACGATCAGAGGAATTGTAGACGAGGTGAATGAATTAGTTTTGGTTCCATTCAATCAATTTTTGCTGTTCGACTTTTTCTGACATTTAAGAAAAGAAAAATAAAATCCGACGACACTCACTTGCACCTGTTCAATCATGAATGGCCTGGCCCGCCAGACTGACTGGTATTGGAGCTGTAGAAAAAAAATGAGCATGCGCGCAGTAGTCATGCTCCCAACCACACCAGCAAGTCCCACCCCATAGCTGTGTTCGTTTGACCAATAAAACCAAAAGTCGGATTACTTTTTGATCATACCTCGTAGATATATTTATATATGGGACTCATTTCTCTCATCAGTTATCACAAAACATTTGATAGAGAAGCATTATCTTTATTTAATAAAATACAGTTTTAAGATTACCACTAAATAATGGAATATAACTACTTTAATACGTCGATGATGTATCAAAACTTAATCCAAATTTAGCATTACAATATCATGTTTTTAATATCCAACGTCTCTTCAAACTTTGCAAACTCATTCAGAATGAGACTGCTGTCTGGGCTAAAATATTTACATATATAAAAATTACATAGTTATTTTCACGTTTTGTAGGCCTCTTTTTCGCAATAAATTAAAATGATTTGTCAAAAATATGTGTTAACTAATCGTGTTAAAGGGCATTTACCGTTTCAATATTGGAGATGCAATCCAATTCAGAACTATTATTATTATTTTTAATATACTTTAGTTCATACGTGAAATGAACCTATTTACATATTTAGAAAGGAGAGTTGCATTTAAAATTGGGCGTATTTAGCTTTTTAAATAAATAGAAACGCTAAATTAAAAGGCTATATATGGATTTAATTGAAGACACTTCGATATATAGCGTCAGGTAAAGAAAATAATCATAACTCAATGGGAAAAGATTTCTTTGCATACAATATTTCTCCACTATTTTGAAGACATTAGATGGGACTTTAAGAGAATATGAAGTAGCGCCCCCTATATTTTAGTCTAAAAAAGAGTTTTCAAACAAGAGCTTCCATTTAAAACAGTAGAGTCCTACGTGTGAAAATTATGTGATTCCCTTACACACTGGTGGTTATCGGTGTGTCCAACAAGTTTCTCTATGTCAACAAAGTCAAAGAGACAACCAATGCGATATAACTTTATTAAAAAAGGATGCATTATAATGAAGATATAATGGTGAGCCCTTAATATATTTTATTCACAAATATAAGCTCACAATTTTCAAGAATATTTATATTTTCATTAAGCTTTTAAAAAAATATTAACTTTTGTTGAATATTATTCCATTATTAACAATAACTGAATTCTGTTACCTCCGCCGAAGGAGGTATTGTTTTCACTGGCGTTTGTTGGTTTGTTAGTTTGTTGGTTTGTCAGCAGGATAACTCAAAAAGTACTGAACGGATTCGAATGAAACTTTGTGGAGTTGTTGGAATGCCCAAAAGGAACAAGTGATTAAATTTTGGCATCTCTAAAAGCTTTTTAATATGCAAAATGAGCAAAATACTAATGAAATGGGTTCTTATTCAGGGAGAGTAGGAAATAACAAACGCTAAAAAAATATTCATTGACGTATTATTGTTCATATATCAGCTCAGGACTATGTTAACCCAGTGACGTAGCTTAAACTCTTCCTCTTCCCGTCTCTGAGTGCTTTTTTAATATGCAAAATGAGCTAACAGAGAGGAAATAATGATTAGAGATAGAAAATCGGGCGTGTGAAAGGGAGAATGTTTGAATGGGAATGTTGTGGGGATCGGCGGAGGTACACACTCTCTGAGTGTATATATGCCTCTAGTTCGGGATGTATTCGAATGTGCAGTTTGAAGGAAATATACAAGGAGGCTATTAGTTATGGTCCCATGGAAAAAGTTGAATAACTCAAAGACTAAATTACTTGTTTAAATGCTTGGGGACATCGGTGCAACTAGTACGCAAAACCTCCTCCGGAATATTGGCTCAGGCCCACTCAATGTGACGGACCAAATCATCTCTGTTGTGTCTGTGGGGTGACGTTGGATTCCTCTCAACCAGTGACTTCTGTTGAAATCAAGGAGATTCAAGTCTGGTGAAGAAGGAAGCCAAAGTTCCGTTGTTCAAAAGTGGTTGTAATTGGCCTTGCACCACGACTGCACGAGGTTTGCGCTGTGTGCGGGAGCAGAGTCTTGAGTGAAGAAGACTACGTCATCGTGGAACTCTTCTTGGATCCATGCCATCAATTTGTCCTTCAAAAACTCCAGATAGACATCCTTGTTGATCTTCACACCATCAGAACTTCTAAAAATGGTGATTTTTTTGCCGTTTGAGGCAACCGATGCCCAGATCATCAAGGATTCCGATATTTTTACGCCTGAAGACGTACCTGATGTTAGATCACTTTGGAAATGTCTCGGCTGAGTACACGGTTTATTTTTTTCTATATCAAACAACTTCTCGTCTTTGAAGATGACTACCATACCAGGATTTGCTGCGTACCACTTCTTCAGCTCCTTACTTCGACACAGCCTCTTCATCTTTTGTCCTCCGATAGGCACTGGGGTTTTGTAGCTTGTATGGGTGGAGATGGAGGTCCCATTTCATTTTATCTTGAATAATTTTCCGACTAACGTTGCACTCTCTGGCTAATATGTTCATGGATCGTGAAGGATTTCGCCTCACTCGGTTTGCCATAGCCTTGATGAAGGCCAGAGTCCTCACGTTACGAGGTCTACCCGCTCCTGAGAATCCCCAGTCCCATCCACCAAATGCTTCTTGCACCTCCAGACGAATTTCCGATTCACCTTGACAGATTGACGAAGTCTTTGGTGCAAGGATCTTGCTTCAAAAGCTCAATCACAGCGCTCTTCTTGGATTTCATGGTAAATTTATCAGCAATGATCAAACCAACTGCAAACTTTGTTAATATTTGGCATTTCGCTGACGTGGCTGTATATATGGATACAAAAAATTACTCCCATGTAATACCAAACTCTGGAGTTATTAACACTCAAAGTTGGGGGACCATAATTAATAGCCACCCTGTTTATATAAAGTATTAAATCCTAATAATTCATATCAAAAGGGAAACTTATTCCCTGATCTATTTGTTGAATGCCTGGATGGCTTGGAAATTTATTTAATATTTATGTAATATTTTAATCGTTGTGTTCTATCGTTGGGATATTTTTTTATAATGGAATGTTATAAAATTATTTAGACGATATCCTTTAACGCTTTATGAATTTGTAATTTACACTCACAATCAACAGCGTTTAAAATTTGTTTTCTTTATCTTAAATAAATTTACGTCATTTTAATTGATTGATTTAAAGGAAAAAGGAAATTTAGACAAGAATATTTATTGATGTAATTTATACAATTTATCCATCTATATAACATATGTTAATAGACACTGTATCATATTGTATTATGCAGTTTTGGAAAAAACCAGTTTTTTTTAAACCCAATGGGCTGGGTTTTTTCGGGTTTATTGGGTTTTTTCGGGTTTTTTTTTTTTCGGGTTTTTTCGGGGTTCATTGTTTTTTGGGGGTTATATTGGCGTTTCTTCGGTGTTATTGGTTTTTTCGAGACTTTTGAAGAGAGACACATAGATTAGACAAGGGTTTATCAAAGTGAGTGCCACAGCACACTGGTGTCGAACCTGACTGAGTGCACACTGATGAACACGAATGGATGGATGAGGTGGCCGAGGGAAGACCTTACATCTGGCAGCAGGACGGTGCACCGGCGCACACGTCCAAAGTGATACAGAAGTGGTGGGAAGAAAACTTTCCACACTTCTGGTCGAAAGATTTTCGGATCCCCAGATGTAAATCCTCTGAATTTTTTTGTATGGAACGTGACTGTGAGCAACACCAATAGTTTCTCTCACAACCAGGGTTAAAAAACCACTGGGCTGCTTTTTCGGGGTTTATTGAGTATTTTCGAGACTTTTGAAAAGAAACAGCAAGATTAGACAAGGATTTATCAAAGTGGTGCCACGACACAGTGGAGTGCCATCTGACTGAGTCTATGTAGACTGTAGCTAATTGAAGGGCGTTTTAAAAAATATTTTTGTCTATAACTCTTTCTCAGTGTATATATTTACGTAAAATATTTAATTAGAGTTAATAGAGTTAATTCAAATAGTTTGGTAAAAAAATGTTGTTCAAGCAGTATTGACCTCGAAAACCCATACTTTCCCCTCCTTCTACATGAAGACCCGTAAAAAATCCAACATTATCCATCATTAAAGATTAAATGTACTTCAAAGAAATAAAATAAACCCAATCGATAATAGAAATTGTTTTTATTAAGTATACATATAATCAATCATTCAATTTCACTCGAAGATAATTTGATGCTTATTGTGTCGGCCTCAGATTCCTCTGCTGCCTTGTTTCCTGTACCAGTGTCTTCACAATGTCTTCTTTCAGAGTTACAATCTTTAGACCGAAGTGCCCTGTACACGGTGGCCAGTTTCTTGGCCTTTTCGATCCCTAATCGGTTTCGGGTTTTGGACCAAACAAATCCGACAGTGCTAAAACATCGTTCGATGCCAGCCGAACTGGCAGGGCAGCTGTGAAGGCTTTTCATAAACCTTGCGAACTCTGCAGTTGTCCCAGAAGAACACTTTCTGTTGATGAGTGACCACCAGTCGCTGGCTTCTAGTTTTTAATGTTTTCTGTAATTAGGATAAGTCTCAGATTTCTGCAACTTGAAGTTGAAGAACTCTATCAGGTATTCAGGGTTCTTATTGCTAAGCCACTCCTCAACTTCGTTCTGAAGGTCCTGTTTGACATTTTCTTCCCATTTATCATGATACTGGGGATCTGTCATATATGCTAATAAGTGGGGTTCACTTACTGCCTCCTTGAAACGAACTGAGATTGCGTGTCTGAACGGTTCCAATTCATCATCTTTCAGAAGACCATACCATACATGACAAGCATCTGCTATGGTGCACTTTTCCCTCTGTAGTGTGTCTAGAGCTACTCCAAATTTCTTAACCTGATCAAGTAGACGACTTGTTTTTCGTAAGAGTCCAATATTGTCAATGTTCTTAGCAACATTGTCAGGATAGATATATCTTTCTCCAGATACTCCGTTCTCACCTCAACGTATATAGAATGGTTGGCATTGAATGTTTCAAGGCAGGCTATGTGACTGTTCCACCTAGTATTATTTTGGAGCTGTGGTTGTTTCCCTCCTTTCTCCTTCAAAAGACCATGCGCCAAGTGAACATTTCTGAAGAATTTATGCACTTCAAGTACTTTTTTCATTACAGACATGCTAGATGTATCTGCTTCGAGCAAAGCGAGGTAATGTGCATTGCATCCATATGTTATCATATCGGGATATGTGACATTAAGAAGCTTGCGAAGCTTTTTCATCTTTGCTTCGTTATCGGTACATATAGCAAACACATCTTTTTGATACTCATTCTTCATTTGCTGAATAGCCTTGCATAAAATCTGGGCACAGTATTCTGCAGTCTTCTGAGCTGTTCCACATTCAATTAGGTTCCAAAGATAAGTTTTTTGTCCGTCGCAAAAGGCGTGGGCGATGACTGGATCATTTTGAACAGATGACCATCCATCTTGCGTAATACATACAGTTTTCACTTGTAGCATTGATTCCGCAGTCTTCTCCTTCACCTCGTCATATATCTCGTCGAGTAATTCACCCCCTAGCATCTTCCTGTTAGGAGGAGTGTAGCCTGGACGAAGATCTTGGCACATCTGCCTGAAGTGCTCACTTTCAACAGCATGAAAGGGAACATTCTGTGAGAAAAAGAATTTTGCCACTTGTTTGTTAAGAAGTCGACTTTTCTCGTTTGATGTTTTTGTGATGAAGGGATCCATCGAGTTGTCTCTAATTCTCTTGTAGGATATAAATGAATGGCTCCCTGACGTTGATGATGAGGTGGATACCCTCGATTCTGTTCTGCACAGCTGGTATGAACACGAGGATGAAAGTGGTCGAGGAGAGGTTAAATCTTCTGTTTCTGAAATAATAGTTTCTTGTTCTGATGGAGGAGCTTTTCTTTTATTGCATTTCGACAGGTGTGCTTTTACTCTTTCGATTTTTTTGCTGATAACAGTTTCACAGTATCTGCACAACACCTTGCTGTTACTAGGCATTCCAGTATTTGTATCCTTCAGATCTGCAACCTCTAGCCATGCTTGATCCTTCTTTCTACCAGAATCCGTAACTTGAGGCATTGTGAAACCTTGTTTTCTGTAGATAAATTTAGAATGTAAATTGTGAGGTCTACTCTATGATCGAATTAATCAATGGATACTTTACCTAATAAGTGAGTATGATCTCACACGAAGAGCTGACAAACTTTTAATTATTAAACACAAATTACAAAATACGTCGGGCATTCAAAGAACAACTAAAACGGTAAAATAATGGGATAACTATGATTCTCTTTGTCTATTCTGATTCATGTGTGCGCAGTAGTAAAGCCTAAGAACAGTAGTGTGTCGCCGGATTAGTCTAGTCTTCGTGTCTCTTTTGTAGGTCCCTGCCTTAAGTTGTGTTTAGTGTGTGAGAAGTTTTAAAATGTGTATGTAAAATAATGTGGCTCTCTTTGCCTATTCTTATTCTTGTATAAGCGTTACTAATGAATACACTGGTCTAGACTACTCACGTGAAGAGCATATAATATTGTTAGTCAGTCTACGTTGTACAATTTAGAATAACGTCTAATTAATGTATGTAATTTCATCAGTAGATGCATATTTATGCATTATGAATGTCTATAATAAGTTGATAAAATATAAATAATAAAAGTGAGTTATTCTATTAGTTAAAAAAGTTAAAAGTGAAATATTTTGAAAAAACCCGAAACCCCCCGAAAAAAAACAATTTCTCTGGGTTTTTTCAAGTGGTTTTTTTGGGGGGGGGGGGGTTCGGGTTGGGGTTTTCAGTGCCAACCCTGGTATTATGTGATTATTATAAAATAAAATCTAATAATATATTTAAACCTCAAAATATAATATTATTACCCCCTTTAACACACTTTTAAATTTCATACAACAAATGGGAAATATTGTCCTTCTATGAAAAAAGCATTCGTCTAATAGGAGTTTCGATCTAGTTATTGATAAAAGTATCATAACAGGATGACAAAGGAATTATTTATTGAATTGTCTACATACTCACACATATCGTCGTCACCTGATTATATGTACAATAATAACTGTACTTGTCTCAAAACAGTGAAGACCTCCTGACTTATATTTAGACTATATACATAATTATTCTTCAACACAACTCGTTAACGATCTATAATATACATATGTAGTATACATCAGATGTGCTCTTATGATCGTTACGCCCTTAACTATATAGTTATACAAATACAACTGTTTGGACAAAATATACAAGACTAGTTCTAATTGTGATGATAGGTTAAAACAAATGGCATTATCTACCCTCACCTAGGTTTAAACTTCCTTCTTGTAGATTATGAGGACCCGACTGATAAGGAAACGTACTAATATGGTCAACTATATTTAAAAAATAAGAGGCATCGTCAATAAATCATAGATGGTTAGGGAATCTCCAAAATAACATATTTGTTTATGTACTAAGTTGCCAAAAATTGTCTTTATTTTTGTTCGGTCATACCACAAATTGTTAAGACTTTTTTTGAATGTTTCGTGTGAAAAAATCGACTCACCTTGACATTGTACTTTTTCTTTGAACAATCTGTACTTACCAATGTTTAAAATTATTAATTTTTATTCCATCAATTTTAAGGCTCGAATTAAGTAAATAAAGATTTATGATATTTATTCAAATATTTATTTTTTAAACTTATTACAACCTTAAAAGTATATGTATAATCATAAAAAATATTTAGAAAAAAGATCTCTGAGTCTGGAGCCAAAAAACAGAAGGACTTTTAACCAACATGACTTGAAATGAGAATTTGTTTATATATATATATATAAATATATATATACATAAATTCTCATTTCTTGTCCCGCTGGTTATATATACATATATATATATATATGTTTTGTTTTTCTATTAAAATAATTTACTTTGTTCATATAAAATCAATTAAATGTAAGTTAAAATACATAAAATAATCTTTATAATATTAACCATAAACTGGGCATTTTTGTCCAGGCATCAGTGATGATCAAACTTTTTTTTGAAGATTTTTCTAATAAAAACCACTCAATAAAACACTCTCATTAGTATTCATACTATATATACTTTAACAATGTATTCGTACGAATTAAAGTTGAAACATGTGAATATAAAAAAATGATTTTAGAAGTGTATTAACAATAGGGTAAAGATAAGAGAACTAGGTGTAAAGCTAGATTTGTAAAAAATCCTTCCTCGGTCAAACTTGATAAAGAATATGTTTTATTCATCAATTTAAGGGTCGGAGCTTTTTCTCTTCAGATTTGGCATTTGGTCTCGAAACTTTTATTTTACGTAATTATGTGACGCAAATAATAAATCAGAAGTTTTCTGGTCAATGCAGTTCCATGAAATATATAAATCTCTGCGTATATTTGGGAAAGTTTAAATATTCTATTACAACTGAAGGTTTTATGAGGTCGACGTTTATTACACAGCATAACCTATAAAAAACTTTTATTAATATCAAAGAACAAAGTACTATTACTTCGTGGAATTCTTTCTAGGTCATATAAAGCTATTTGAATCATTCCATGGAATTAAGTCAAATACATAATTATAATGTATCAAAATGGACAAATATTGTGAATTTTTATAATGTTTTTTGTATTAATACGTTTTGGAGTTATGGTGAAGGTCGTCATTGAGTGGGTTTTCCTATTAAGGCATAATATTTATTTAAAAAAACACATATACAAATAGCAATTTCAATATGCATATTTAGTTCAACATAAGTTGGTCCTCTTTTTTTTTTTTTTTTTTTTTTGGTTATAAATTTTTTATTCGGCTATCAAATATTATAAGACAGTGCAAAATATTAACTACACTAAAATACAAGACAACTAATAAATAAATAAAAAATACTCTCGAGAGTTGCGTTAAAATAAATAACATGAATGAACATTTTTTTTTTGCCTATATGGTTCGACAGAATTGCATCCGACTGGATATAAATAAGCATTATAGCACTAAAATTAGTCTATCGAACCTAGGATCTTATCAATGAGGTAGACCAAAAATGACCATCCCCTATCGGGATTCGAACCTGCGCCCCCAACATTGAGAGTTGAACACGCCTTAACGTCCTCTTGTAATTTAACTAATCATTATATAAAAATATTCTGTATATTTTTATATGTTGTGAACTTTGATAAGGAATTTAATTTTAAAATAATCAATTAATAACAGAAAACAAATTTGCCAGCTCATTTCATCTGGGTATTTGTAGGGTCAAGACATCATGTTACTGATTGCAGCTTTCTGTATTCATATATATTCAATCTGGTTTACAAATGACCCACCACTCGTTTTTCATTGTAACGGTCCATCATTGACGGTTCACCTATGAAGAAAAAATAACTAGTGCTTCGAATGAAAGAATCTGTGTTTTTTTCACATAAATTTTTATGGCCATTCACATTTACTGAGGTGTGGTTTTGAAACTAAGCAGTATTGTGTTATGAGCTATTTATAAAATATTTCTTAAATTTTGCGTATATTCTTTAGCATATGACACTTATATAATTCTTTAAAAGGTCCCTTATAGGTATATACCAAGAAAGGTTTAGACAAAAATCACAATATTAATTATTCATTTTAAAACAAACTGTCTATACATGACCCATCTTATCAATAACAAAAATACCATTATATATACAAAGGAGCGACATAACAAACATAAAATAGTTATATCGCTCATCAAGCTTACATTGAGTCATGGAACCGACACAAAAGAACCTTTTCTAATAAGTATTCTATGTGTATGCTTTGTAAAGTCTGAATATATTTGTTTTGTGTTCCTTTGACCAAAGTTTAAAAGTTAGACTAAAACGTCTCTTAAGGATATTTATTTGTTATTTACGCATGAACTTCAAACTTATAAGATTTTTAATCCCTTTAATATATACCTATTTCTAAGCTATACAATTTACATACATTTAATACAATAACATTGAAGATAAACATACAATAAACTTATATCCTTCCATTTGTAAAGTAGAGCCCATTAAATTTATTAATAAGTATAAGTTAAGTTATTTATTATTTATAGTTGTCTGTATTTTAGTGTAGTTATTTTTTACACTGTCTTATAATATTTGATAGCCGAATAAAAAAAATATAACCGTAAATAAAAAAAAGTTAATCAGTATGGTTATTCTACTTCTTCCATTTTGGCTCACTCCGCTAACCAAGGTAGAGCAGTTACTTTTAAAATAATGGCGGGAACAATGATGTAGTCATAGGGGTCGATCCTTTTTGGAGGTTAATATTTCTCTAGAGGTGGATCGAGGGACTGATGAGATTTTTCACATTCAATCAATTTATTTTGAAGCAGTCAACCCTTCCCAAATAATTCCTAAAATTTCCATACTTGGCTTAGAAATTTGACTTAACAAGTTATTCCATCAGAGCTTTATGAAGACCCCAAAAAGACCGAGATCACAACTAGAAAGATATTTAGTTGTATTGTTCAAAATTTACCCAAACAATTTCTAAAGGTTATAACAATAATGACCCATTTGCCCGATGAATGGCACTCAGTTTCTATTTCAACTCCTTTTTAAGGAAAAAATACTTTATTTTATATACATTTCCCTAAATTCTGTTTTTCGTTGATCAATCTTGGGAACTGATTATACTAATGACAAGTTAAGAAAGTATTCCCCCTTTTTGGTAGCTATTTAAATATATTGATTTGGAAGGGTACCCCTCTTTTTATTTATAATTCCACAATTGATATTGTTCGACAAAACCATAAGAATATTTTTTTCTTCGGAAACCTTCTTACACCAAAAGAGCTGGAATGTATTGCTCTCTCTGGAGATATGTATTCAATCCACGATCTTTATTAAGAGGCAGTATTTAATTCTTCCCACTCAGGAGAGCGGCAAGCTCTCATCAAGTTCCAGTCCTTTGTTATTGAAGATGTCATTTTTGTCGAATTCTCAAGAGGAAGCTGACCAAATGTGCAAAAAATATAGTAAAGAATTGGACCTTCCATTATCATAGGGACCTCGAATATTGAGTTCAATTTCGGGAATTTTGAGGACAGGAGGTTCACAGCACATTTCAGATATCGTCGGGTTGTGTTTTCTTGAAGACTCCATGCAAAAATTGTGGAGTGCTCAAAAACAAAATAACTTGGCATTTTGAGTTTTTTTGTGCCTGAACGGCTCGATAGAATTGCCTTATCCGTGGATATAAATAAGCATTATATAATTAAATTAGTCCATCGAACCTAGGATTTTATCAATGAGGTAGACCAAGAATGACCCTATCGGGATTTTTTTTTCTTCTCTCCTTTATTGTTTAGATGTTATATAAAATTATATAAAAAATAATATAAAAGTAAAATAAACATTATAGTTTATAATAAAAATCTAAACAAGAGGTAAAACAATAAAGAAAATATCAAATGGGTATCTATTTAAAATATTTCAATATTTTTTGCATAATTTTAAAATATTCTTTTGATTTGGATGGATAAAATTTGATGACGTTTTCGGCATGGACCCATGAGTCCTCGGTGTCGGATGGGATCTTGAGGGAGAGGGCGCTGTATCGGGCGGCAGCTGAGAGCATCACAGATTGAAGAATAGATGGTTTTACTATTTCTTTTTTTGTCAAACAACTCGCTATGTATGCTTTGGAGTTTGACAGAGCAAATTCAATAGCTTGACTTTTATGGGAATTGTGACCTTTTTTCTTTAGAAGACGGAAGAGGATTGTTGATTTCGTATATTTGCAGTTGATGACCTTAAATCCCCTTACGTTGATTGACAGAAACTTTTTTAATATTATGACAAGCGGCAGTCAACAAAAGCGTGCTCGACGTCGTTGTACAACTTGCCACAATTAAAGCAATGGAAATCAAAGGATAAACAGCCAGCAGATATCTGCAACTGAGCCGTGAACTCGGGATTCGAACCTGCACTCCAAAATTGAGAGTAGAACAATTTTCTTTTCTAAATGTTTGGGGGATATATCAAAAATTTCTTCCTATTCTACTATTTGGGGTGAATTCGAGTCATAATAGTCCTTCAAAAACGCGTGTTTTGGATATGTCTATTCCATGTTTCATCTTTCCTAATACGACTTTATTGAATTAAATGAAATTCATTTAAAAGATAAATAAATTAACATGATATTTTATAATATATACACTCCAAAACGTCAATAGAAAAAAAACATATGCATAAAATAACCTACACATTCCAAAAAATCATATTTTTAACGGGCTATCCAATATATAATTATTATGATTTTGGGTTTTTTTCGGTTAAGACTTTTTATTTATCATCATACATTAACTAAAGGCATATATACACTCAGAGAGTGCAAACCTCCGCCATCACGGGGTCCTTATGAGCCTTCCAAGGCGGATTTTTTACGACTGGGGCGGCCGTAGAGGGACGGGGGAGGGTTCCCCTCGAAGATAAAGAGGGCCGAGCTTTGAAAGGTTTCAGCCGAAGCTCTCCCAATTTAAGAGAATCTTTAATGTATTGAATGTGACAATGGATGATATCTTATTGCTCAACGATTGTAAAAGTCAAGCGGGGTTTATAACAATGGAGTTCAAACAACCGTGGAATGTGATAGAAAAGTTTGGGTCTCTCGGTCCTATACTTGAAGTGGACGGAGATGTGGATTTTTCCATCAGAGGCCTTCAAAATGTAAAGACAGCACAAAAACCCGTGGATATAATTGTGAAAAATGGGTCTGAAGCTCATCTCCCGGAACTAAAGCAAATATTGTCTCATTTTGGCGATATGGTTGGGGAGTTCCAAAGCGTTCTCCATACTGTGGTTCCGGATGAAGAGGATGACAAGGAATTTTCGGAGAAATTTAATCACATTATGTCAGGAAAACTAAAATGCCGAATTAAACTCGGTAAAAAACTACCTATGTTTGTTCCCGTAAGGGGAAAGAAAGTTGAACTGCTATCAACTCGCCAACACTTGCAATGCTACAAATGCTTGCAGTTTGGCCATACTAAAGCGAAGTGCCAAGCCCGACAAAAAATTAGTTACGGGGAGTTTGAAAAGAACTTCCGAATGGTGTTCGGTCTTCCACTCTATACAACTGGTGCAGAAGAGAGACGTGAAACAGAGGAAAATGCTCATCAAGAAGAAGAAGAGTGCTTGGAGTTCGAGGAGAGTGGAGTAGCCGAGTGTGTGACACAAGAGATAAATAAGGAAAAAAACGAAGGAAAAGTCAGCCCTGGAGAGGCAGAAGAAATAGTAACAATTCAGGAAGGGGATAAGGAGTCCACTAAATCATCATGTTCTACCCCCAAAGATGATTATAAAATGGTTCTCAGGAAACGACAAGTGCTGAAACTGCAAAAGAACGGTTCCAGAAAGAACAAAGGTCCAAAGGACAGCCCCGAAGAAAAAATCCAAAAAATGAATACTTCACACATGGAAAGCTACCTATCTGAAAACGATGGAGAAGAAGCTTGAAGTCAAATCTAAATTTTAAACTTTCTCGATGTAAGTACCTTTTAGTGTTTTAAAAGTTGTTTTTTTTGTAGCCCCTCCCATTTTATTAAATATGAGTCTTAAAATTTTATCAATTAATGTCAATTCAATGACAACTATGCGAAACGAAATTTGTTGAGTCAACATTTTTTAAATATGGACCCTGACATTTTAGCAATGTGTGATACGAGAGTTGTTGGTGTTTGTGAGGACACAATGTTTTCATCCATGTATAAATTACTACAGGTGTCTGCGGTTAGAGTAAAGGGAAAACATCCTTCAAGAGGAATTTGGCTAGCTATCAAAAAAAATCTGAAGCCAAAGTTTGTTGCTGCTGATGACGGAGGAAATTACGGCATAGCGGAAATAACTTGGCAAAACAAAACAGTAAAGTTAGTGGCTCTTTATGGCCCAAACAAAGACGATGCTGAATTTTATGAAAACATTGATAAGCGGTTTTTGTCAAATGACGACTCTTCGAATGATGAATGCATTATTTTAGGTGATTTGAATATGGTAATGAACCAAGAGAGAGACACTTTTAACTATAAACAAGAAAATAATAAAAAAGCTTCGAATCAAATGAAAAATATCATAGCAAAGTTGGGTTTCAAAGATGCCGCTTTTAAGTTCAAAATATTGCCAGACCACACGTTTTTTAGAAAGCAAAAAGATAAAGATTTTATAAGTGCTCGATTAGATTATATTTTTGTTTCTGGTGGTTTATATCCTTCACTTAAGGAGTTTAGCACGCTACCAAGTTTTCAATCCGATCACCATCCAATTATAGCAAAGATTTCTCCAATTGAGCATTATCGTAAAAAAGTTTGGAAATTAAATGTGTCTCTTTTAAGCGCGGATAAAACCACGGAATGTAAAGTTGGAGAAATAATTCAGAAAATACTGCTCAGATTAGAAAAAAAAAGAAATCAAATCTCCTGCTCACGCCTTAAAGTTGGCCTTAGACTGTGTAAGACGGGAATACATCAAGTTGGGCATTAAATTGAGTAAGTTGAGAAAGTTGAGACAAGAAGAGCTACTAAAATTGAAACAAGTGCGTGGTTTAGATGAAGTAGGGGAGGAAAATCTCAAAAATATAGTAAACTATAATTCGAAGGGATACTTAATTAGAAGTGGACTCAGAAATTTGCCCAAAGAAGATGTAATGCTCGATAGACTGAAGAAATGGGAAGCAAATAGAATGGGCAAAAAACAAGTAAATGCTATTTTTGACAATAAAGAAAACTTAGTTGAGAATAAAATTGAAGTTTCAAAAATTATTTCGGAGCACTTTCATCAGATGTATAGATGTAGAATATGTTTTAAAGACGGTTTAAGCAGTCTAACCAAATGCTTCTTGAAAATGCATAGTCTTCAAGATAATGACTTTTCCCAGTTCCTTAATCCGCAAATTGGATTCAATTTGAACGAATCTGATAAGGGAGTTCTTAATTTGAAGATCTCGGAAGCAGAAATAAAAGAATATATTTTCTCCTACAAGAAAAAAATAAGGCACCGGGTCCTGACGGGTTCCCCATAGAATTTTATCAAAAATACCATAAATTTATGGTGCCCCTATTATATAAAGTAGTTGAGGAGGGCATTGAAAAAGGATATTTTAATGATCACATTACGAGAGGTAATCTCATCTTGATACCTAAAGATGGTAAAGATCCACGAAATATTGAAAATCTTAGGCCCCTTACCATGCTCAATACGTCGTATAAAATTTACAGTGGCATATTAGCTAAAAGATTGCAGTCTGTTTTGCCATCTTTAATACACCCATCACAAAAGGGTTTCATTCGTGGCCGATGTATGGAGGATGTCATAAGGGGTATCCAAGATAGTATAGCAACAGTGAAGGAAAAGAAGAAAATGGTTTCCTTAGTAGCCATTGATTTCAAAAAGGCTTTCGACAGTGTCGACCATGGTTGGATAATCGCCTGCTTGCGAGAGAAAGGTTTTGGGGAATATTTTATTCGCATGATCGGTATGTGCCTCGGGGGCTTACTTACGCATTTTGAGGAGAAGTCAAATGTTTTTGCGGTAAACAGAGGTTGCCGTCAAGGAGACCCAATATCCCCATACCTGTTCATTCTGGCTCTTGACCCACTGATAAATGCAATAGATGGTGCTCCAAACATAAAAGGAGTTGAAATAGGAAAGCTAGAACACAAAGTAGAAGCGTTTGCAGATGATCTAAATGTTCTTTATTCTGGTGATCAGGAGGATATGAGTAAGTCCATAAAAGCAACATTGAGGATCTTAAAAGCATTTTCGAACGTTTCAGGTCTGGAAATAAATGTTAATAAGTCTAGAGCCATTTCTAACTGTGCAAAAGCTGTGATTGTCAACGGTTTAAAAAACTATGAGAGTCTTAAGGTGTTGGGATCTTTTGTTTCGTTAGATTCATATGGTCAGATTGAAAACTATAAAAACATCATTAACAAGGTGAACAAAACAGTTGCCAAATATTCAACTATACTAACGACGAACATACCGGCTAGAGTTTTCGTTTGGAATGTGCTGGTGCTCCCCAAGATTACTCACCTGTTGAGAACTACCACTTATTGCAGGAAATTAGTAGAAAAAGTACAAGAAATTGCCTTCAAATTTATTTTTAAGTATGGTAAAAGTAGATTAATCACAATGAAGAGAGTTACCCTCCCAAAGAAGTATGGTGGACTAGGTATGATCGATATAGAGTCGTTTTGGAAGACAATTACATTCTCCTGGTTCAAGAAGATACTTAGACCACGCACAATATGGGCTGAATTATTGAATAGTAAATTAATAGAACAATACGGGTTTTCAATAGATGAAGTGTATGGTAAAGGACCGGATAAGATTATTAATACCCTGCAGAACATGAATATTTTTTGGAAAGAATGTGCTACGATAGGGAAGGAAATTATATTTAAGATTCTTGCTCTTATGAATTGGCAAGAGCCAACTGTAGATAATGGTAGATTAACATGTCTTCAGGGTACGTCACTAAAGAGGAAAATAGACTACATTGGCGAAATTTTAAATGATAACGATTGTTTTACTTTAAGCGAGATTTTAGAGAAGGAAAGTCAAACAACAAATTAAACTTACTCGAAGACCTATTGGACCAAGAGACTGTTTTTTTAATTTCATGAGGAATTTTAACAATATGAATCTTAGAGAAGTTTTAATTCAAGAAAATGTTAAATATGTCTTTTTAAACCAAGTTGAAAGAAGAATAGGAAGAATGGATTTTAAATGCACTGTAAAAGATGCATTAAAGTTTTTAAAGAGTAAGCATTTGTCGTTTAAATGGTATTGGCTGAAGTATCGTTTAATTTCAAATACGTTGCCCTTTGGAAGTATTCATGGGCGATCTGAGGATGATCGATTGTGTTTTTTCTGTGAAACTGATCTCGAAACGTCTTCTCACTTCTTGCTGGATTGTCAGGAGCTGAAAAAAGTTTGGCTCATTGTAATAGAAGAAATTTACTTTAAATTGGGATTACACTTAAAAGTTAAAAATTTTGCTTTCATGTATATAGGTCCTTTTAATGAAGAAATAAATTTAATAGTTACCAAAATTCAATGTGTTTTATATAAATTGAGAAGCACAAAGACTCCCCTCCCACACTGTTTTGATGCCTATATAAGGAATATTATAAAATAAATTTTGATGATAAATTCCCCCCCCCCTAATTCATGTATGTTCGCTGATTGTTTTTATTGAACGGTTGTGATAGTTTGTTAAAAGTTGATTTCTTGAAATTATAGTTGTATTTTGTGTAAATGTACTATTATTCGTTTTCTTAATAAAGTTATCTCGTTGCGAGAAAAAAAAAAAAAAAAAATATTTTAT
>CP045899.1:15786238-15798602 GCA_013387185.1 Caligus rogercresseyi
ATTTACGTATTTATTAAATGAAATACAAAAACCATGATCTCAACACTGAGAGTTAACTCGATGCCTCTGAGTTCTATTTCACTATTGCAGGAAGTAAACTAATAATATAGTAGCAACTATTAAAGGAGAGCTATACGTTTCACACATAAAGTATGAAATCCTTTGACTGTTACATTCGACAAGGCATGTGAATATTATTAAAAAAAAGTATTTTCTATGCTTTCTTCTTCTTCTTCAAGATAATAAAATTTTGAAAAAAATGTAAATTATATAAAAGTTCATCTCCTATTATTGTGACATATTAACTCATTAATTATGAAATATATTTGCTCTATTGAAAAGAATTTAGGCTATTTACTACCATTACTATCCAATCAAACTGCTTATAGTATGTAGTGTCTTAAACTACAAAAAAAAAATCTAAAACCCATTTTTCACTTTTTTATAATGGTCATCATGTTGGATTGTGCAAGCTATTTTCTTGGATAAAGATACAAAAAAGTGAGCGCATTAGCTCAGTGTGTTGAGGCATGATCAACTTCAACCTCGGGAAGGTCAATTTTGGTCAATCTCATCCATATGATCCTAAGTTAGATAGACTAATTTATATATAGTAGTATCCTTATTTATATTCAGTCGGATACTGTAATTATATCGAAGCAAATAGGCAAAAGTGCTCGAAGATATTCATTATCTTGAAGGGCTGATATATCGATAATTATATATATACTTGGAAGTTAATGATGAAAAATCACATGATAAAGTACCGTTTCAAATTAGTTAAATCGTACGAAAAACATTAATCATATTGAATGTAAATAATAATACGGTTGCTCTTTCTTATCCACCAGCATTAATTGGATATTTACGAAGGGCCTAAGGGCGGCTTTTAATACGTCTACAAAATATAAATATCGAGTATGAAAATTTTGGTTTATCAAAGATTTTTGTATTACATTACTATTTGATATATAAACAGTATTTAGTAATTGTATGATCTCTAAGGTAACACAAACAGCTCATATCTTTATAAAATAAATATGGAATGGGATCTCGAAATATAATAATAAATAGTGGACTTAATAATTTTATAATTATAAACTTAATTTATATACAAATAATCTACAATTATAAAATGAAATAATTTCTTAAAAAATAAATATGGAAAATATTACTAAAAAATGAACTTAACAATTTTATAACAATATACGTAATTTTTTTACACAAAATTTAAATCTAAATGAAATAGTGTCCTTTTATATGAAAAAAATATTTATTGTATTGCATTTTCCCCTTTATTTTTGAAAGATTAATATCTTTAGTAGATGTATGATCTAGATATAGAAATCAAAGCAATGCATCTCATGTCTTTATAAAATAATATGGAATGGAACCTCGAAATATAAAAAATAGACTTAATAATTTTAGCGTTCGTCCACTCGCCAATTTGATTTGAAAAAAGTCCGTTCAGGCGTTCGTCCGTTCAATTTTTTAGCGTCCATCCGTTCGTTTAGCCGTTCGTTCGGTGAAAAAATGTCAATTATTCCTATTTCAAATATTTAAAAAATCATTATTAAAAAATGTCCTCACTTTATCTCATAATGACTCGCAGTAATGTCAATTGTACTTCTTTTTGTAAAAAAGCACGTCTTCACTTTTTTTGAAATGGCATTGATTGAACTTCTTTAAAAAGTCTGCACTTTGAAAACAATGAAAATTGAACGGACAAACGCCAACAAAAATAATTTCTGTCTGTCCGTTCATTTATATTCCGTTTAGGCGTTCGATTTTGAACGTGCTTTCATGAACGGCGTTAGTTTTTCCTTTCAATCAACAACCCTCATTAATAGACGTAATATGTGCATATACACATAATTTACTATTCTCAAATGAAATAATGCTCTTTATATAATAAACAATGAGGTAGACATCTCAAGGAATATTAGTATCAGTTTTTTATCAAAAACTTTTTTGAAGAACTACCCTTGATCTTCTTTTATCCACCATGAGCCTCATAACAAAAATCTGTGTTGTTGATATGCCGAGCGAAACATCATTTAATCAAAGTCTCCCCTCTTTCATCAAGGTATTTCAAAATATATAATTTTGTTTTATTTGTTTTTCTTGCCATTCAATGGAAGCTTCTACTATTAAAGACAGGGATGCAATATGCTTCTGGATCTCGTAGAGAAAAATACGTGAAAGGAATTTCTAATTTAGTTTAATTTAAAGGCTCTAACATATCTATTGATACATCCTCTGTACGTGTTATTCTCTCTGGATTTTTTATATATGAATAGTTTCTTCACATTTTATGTTACCTACATATTGTTTACTCAACAACATCGTGACAATTTTTATTAACTTACTTTGATAAAATGTAAATATACTCAGAGCAACAGTTTAGGCAAAGGTTGTAGAATGTTAGGTAGAAAAATGTCCTTTGAAGGTATCCTGGATATATAGCTGATCTTTTCAGAAATCACTACTTAATCAAGTTTGATTTATACACAGCAATGGAGACTTTGTACTTATTTACAAGAAAAAATAAATTATAATAAATATTTTAGTTATTGTTAGTTAGACTTTATTTGCGTTTGCCAATATATATAATTTACAAAGAAAAGAAAAAAAGGACACATTTTTGTTTTAAATTTACAAGAAATATGTTATTAGAATATAAAATTTATATTTACAATTATCTATACTAATAAAAAAATATTCCGTTCGTTCGTTCGTTTGTTGTTTGTCCGTTCGTTCGTTCGTTTGTTTGTCCGTTCGTTCGTTCGTTCGTTTCTCTGTATCTCCCGAACGGGTCATTAGATCTAGACGAAATTTTCAGTGAATAGTTTTGAGGGAGTGTTTTAGTGGGGTTGCCAACTCCGGAAAAAATTCGTCATCGACCTACTTATTTTATTCGCCAAAAACGTTTTTTGTCATTTTTTTAAATTGCCAAGTTAGATTGTGACTAAATCTTCTGTGGATGATTGTAAGATAATAAGAAATGTTTTGTGTTTTATTCAATATTTACCGGAAAATTCGTTTTCTACATGATTTCTTAAAAATAAGTTCTTTTCTATGCCTTTTTCTCCCCAAATTTAAGTTTTGTGGAAAATAACAACACAATTTTACATTGCAACATCGTGCTAATCAATTTCAATAATGCCTAGAGATGGAAAGTGATGTCAATACTCAGCCTTAAGTAATACCAACGAAGACCCCATGACCACTGTTGAAGGAACTTATTTTAATAAGAAATCACTGAATTATTCGTGTGATTTTTTCTTTTTACGATGTTGAAATACCCAGCCTTACGGAATACAAATGGAAAAAATGGCAATGAAACCCCAATGATACCTTTTAGAAACTGATTTTAAAATGAAAAGTCACTTGCGATGACATCACTGAAATTATGCGTGTTTTTTTTACGATGATTAAATACTCAGCCGTAAGGTATAAAAAACAAAAAAATGACAATGAAGAACCAATGACAACTGTTGAAGGAATGATTTTAATATGAAATGTCACATGCGATGACATCACTGAAATTATTCGTGTTATTTCTTCTTTTTATGGAGTTTAAATACCCAGCGTTAAGGAATACAACACGGAAAAATGGTAATGAAGACCCTATGACGACCTTTTTAAAGAATTTATTTAATATGAAAAATCACACTCGATGATTTCACTGAAATTATTGGTGTGATTTTTTTCCATCCAGACTGTTGTCAAGTTGGAAAATCCCGGGCAGCGCTGGGTAACATTTCGCTAGTTATACTAATAAAAAAAGAATTCCGTTCGTTCGTTCGTTTCCCTGTATCGCCCGAACGGTCCTTAGATCTTGACAAAATTTTCAGTGAATAGTTTTGAGAGCTCAAGGAATGTTTTAGTGGGGCTGTCAACTCCCGGAAAATTCGTCATCACCATGCTTATTTTATTCACCAAAACGTTTTTTTGTCATTTTAAAAAGTTGCCAAGTTAGATTTTTTCCAAATTTTCTGTGGATGAGTATGAGGAATAAGACGTGTTTTTTGTTTTTTTGAGAGTTTACCGGAAAATTCGTTTTCTACATGACTACTTATTATTTTTTTTCTGTCCAGTATGTCCCCCCAAATAACTTTCGTGGGAAAATAACATATTTTTTTATATTGCAACATCGTGCCAATCGAATTTTAATAATGCCTAGATGAGAGAGAGTGATGTCAATACCTAACCTTAGGAATACACAACGGAAAAAAATGACAATGCCGATGAAATGACGACTTTAAGGAATACTTTTCATTAGAAAAATAAACATTAGCACTCTATGAAATGGCTTAAAAATAACTTCTTTTTATGATATTTAAATACCCAGCCTTAAGGAATACAAAACGGAAAAAAAAAATGGCAATGAAGACCCAATGATGACTTTTAAGGAACTGATTTTAATATAAAAGTCACACGATAATATTCGACTATTATCATATTAGAAAATCCCGGGCAGAGCGCCGGTAACATCCGCTTCTATTTAATAAAAGAGATACATTTCATTGATATTCATAGAAAAAAAATATTATATGTTATTATAATATAAAATTTATATATACAGATTTTTTAAATAAAAATGAGATAAATGTAATTAATATTATTTCCTCTTATATTGTTTTAATATATCTAATACCCATTTTCAATTATAATTATATATTCTAAGGATAAAGAAAAAGCATACAAAACGTTATTATTTATCTAAAAAATATTTTATTGGTTTGAAAAAGGACATAAGTCGTAATTCATTCATGTTAACGAATAAGATGTGAAGCAAATTTGAAGGGTAATTTACGATGCATATGCATAAAATTTACATAACATACGTAAAGTACAATCCATATATTTGGCCCTCTCAAATATAAATAATGAAGTTGATTTCCTATGCAGATATTTAGTTTTAAGGGTTTCGTCTACATTTTTGTTTGTATCTGAGCCCTTTTCCGATGATATGTGCCTAATTTTTCTTTATATGGATAATGTTCAGTTATCAAGATCTCTAGGGAATGGAAAGGTTAATCTGAAACAAATGTTTTCGATTTTATGTTAAATTAATGTGATGCAAATACAACTTGTTTGAATACACTAAATATAAAAATCAAAAGGGAATTGAAAAACATTAATATAACATAAAAAATAAACTTTTTTGAAATATACTAAAATATTAAAAATATGTTAATCTTAATAAAATATATAAATATAAAAATGTCTAAATTATTATATTGAATTCGGATTTTTGGCAGTTTCTTAGAATTGTCAAATGCGATTTGAAATAATTTTTCCATGGAGCAATTTGAGGTGTAATGGTATGTTTTGGACTCTTAGGTTATTCCTGGAAAATTCGTTTTATATAGTTTATTTTTGCAAGAAAAACGTTGTCTATAATTTCCTGATAATTGTGCTGTAGATTTTGACAAAATCTTATGGGAGAATTTTAGGGTGCTAAATTTGTTTGGGAGTTGGTGGTAGTTCATAAAAAATATCTATACAAATATAAAAATATCCGTATATTATTTAGTATCTTATTTTCTAAATATATATAAAAATATGAAAATTAATTTTTATGGAAGTTAAAAGTTTACTGCGTTGTTTAGAAAAAAAAGAATAGTCAAAGTTGCCAACATCTCTTTAAATGATGCCCATCGGCTCCATCTATTCCAAACTTTTTCGATGGTTATGAACTGATATAAGACATTCAAATAGTTATTTTGTAATCCATCTTTTCATATATCTGTTTTTTTTAAAATAATGTTATAAAAATATATTGATACCCTTTGTGAGATTGTATTCTTACTGTTATGCATTCATGATTTTTTTTATTTTTCAATATCATGAACTTAAATTGTAGCCCCTGTAGCCAGGAAATTAAATGTTTTACGGATATATTTGAGGTGTCAAGGAAATATTAGGGCAATGTGGGCGTTCCCTTAAAATCTTATGCAACGTCAGGAAGAGTTCAATAGTATAATATAAAATAAAAATACCCCAAAGCGGCTGGGATAATAGAGTGATCAATACATTTATAAAATTGATGCCTTAGAGTTTACTTTATATTGTCCAAGTAATACTTGGCGCAAGACTTTAGTGGCATCTGGTGATCCTTTTATGAACTACCACAGTAAAACTAATTATAATGCGACAAGTACACATATAAATGAACACAAGTTCCGGCATGTCCTCTAAAAAACTATACATATGTATTATGTAGATATGCTCATAGAAGTCCGGAAGCATTAGAGAGAGAGAAAACAGAGCTTGCTCCATTCCTTCTCCTAATCATGTAATTTTTGAGCATGAACATCCAGAGGAGCGTAGAAATTCAACACATCAACGTTATTAAATATTTTAATGTGCAATAAAAACACACTAAGTGAAAAGCAAGTTAATTGCTCCTTCTCTCTTCTAACATTTATTATTATAATGACTCCTTCCTCGAAGAAGGAAAATATACAAATATTTCATCTCCATCTGTGACTTGATTCCTACGTGAAAAAAATGTCATCTCACTATATTTGTAGACGTGTGAACGGATGGCTCCTTACTCCTTACCTTCCTTGTTTTTAGTGTTAAAAACTCTAGAAACAGTTGATTTATTCGGTAAACTATGTAAATTGGTGGGCCTTATTTTGATGGATGGATAATAATATTCCTCAAATACATTAATGTGTAAATAATTTAGATAAACATGGATTTAAAATATTTTTTTAACCATGCAAATAATCCGTTGTTTTGTGGCTGTACAAAATGTGAATGAATTATGTACCTATCAATACTAAACAATGCGAGTTTTTTTGCCAAAGACTAAAAAATACTGGAGTCAAAATTTGGAGAGATGGTAACTGGATGGAGATGGGGTTTTCCAGGAGAACTGATTCATGCCATGCATCAAAAAAAGTAAATGAGGTTTCAACAAGTAATCTTCGACTGCTTTTAATATATGATAATTCTTTTTAAATGTTGTTACGTCATCCGTCGCTTAGCTCAACTGTTAAACGGCCTTATAAAAGTGAGAAATAACTTGTTGTATACTGAATATACCTGGATTTTTCATTTATCTTTGTAGGATAAATAACTGAGGAGAAGTTTATCATTTAGGAAGAAAACATAGTCTCTTTTATTAAGCTTTTGGTTGTATATAAAAAACCTTACTATAGATTCCAATGGATATTCATATATTGGCAAATAAATTATGACCTAAAATATTGAAAAAAAATATCTATTATTATTATGTTATTTATTTTGTATAAGTTCTTAGAAACAAACATAAAAAAAACGTTTTAACATATATGAGAAAGGTAAACTCAATTTACAAAATCATGTAATCTTATCATGTTTATATTTAATAAATAGGCTGTTACAAATATCAGTAATTTTTTTGTCATCGGATGTATTTTTTTCAGCCAATTCACAAGACTATACGTAAAATTTTCACAAAAAAACTAGTATGTAAATGTATTCAATGTTGTGATGAGATAAAGTTTAGTCTACAAGACTAAGAAACCAAGACTAAGATTTCTTGCCTATGTCCAGTTGTCCTTATGAATAGTTCGACTTTTACCTTTATAAACCCCACAACTGTAAACTAATCAAAAGTTATTAAACAAAATAATGATGAAATAAAATATAGCTTTGTTGAATTTTACAGCTTTAAATATAGTCTGTAATCATTAGTGATTCCTTATAAGCCTTCTTAAGCATTTCATTAGCCTCTAAGGAACAAATAATGTTCTTGGATGCCTTGAGTCAGCTCATCAGTCTTTGCAGTTTGAAACCCTCCACAGGATTCAATAATTTTTAAATGGCTGAAACAATTAACTAAACGTTGTTTTTATTGTTATTTTATTGCGCCTATATGAGTTATTTTAATATCTGTTGATTAATTATAATGTGAGGTGGTCCAGAAAAAATGCCATTCTACATGAAAATAGTTGAAATGAGGAAAACACATTTTTAAGTTTTTTACTTCATATAAATGATGGCCAAATATTTCAGAAGCATTTAAGACAAGTTGCGCACGTTTTTACCCATGAATGCCATTTTTATTTCGATTCGTTAGAATGATTTTATTTCTATTGGACTTATTAGTTAAGGGTTCAATTCCACATCATCCCTCTGATATGATCCCTCAAATATAGTCCCTTTTTTTCATATCCATAAGACATGTATTCCTTAGTAATTATCAATTGTAATATATAATTAGCAATTATCGGAGCCCTTATTCAACTAATCGAAATATTTTAATAATACAAAACGAAGGAGAATTTTACCAACTATAATATAGTTATGATAACTCATCAATTTCACAAAAATCTTGGATTCTTGCTGTTTGTTGTAGAGGTAAGTAAAAAAAAGAGTATTTGGGTACTTATTTATTTCGATTTTAATACACATCATTAATTAAATAATCCTCAGAACTGTGAGTAAAAATTATAATGAAGTAACTGAATGATAGGATCATGCGTAATTGCTCCTCTCAAATCTTTGGTATTTTATGTGATAACAATATACATTTTTTGAGTTATAAGACCTTTTAAAATAATATTTAATTCCATAAGCTCACAACAGCATATGTATATATGTGTACAGTACATGTATAATAATACGTGTGGGTAGATGGAATGCTTGGAATGAGTATTTCTGAGTAGCTGTAAAATAATCCTCTTATTGCGCCTCTGAAGGCCACAGAACGAATGTCATGACTCCTCTGTAGTCACGTTTATACATACTTACAAACGAAACAATTATTAAATTAATTTCCCTTTTCAAGTGGCGTAATTAATTTAAAATAGTAATCACAATATATAAAGTCTTTCACATTGTTGAGATTAAACACTGACTTATTCATGAAAATATGTTTATAAATTGATTAGGAGATCCTTTATTGAAATATAATTGAATATATATAAACGAATGGATTTAGAGTTTTTTTAAATGTTAAGTTTAATGGATGTTATCCTAAATTTTATTTCATCATGGAGTATTTTGATACTTAATATGTTTGATGTATTGCTTTGTCATTTTAAGTTTCTTTTACAAAATATGGTCTTTTTATTCTATTATTGTGTTGTCTATTGAGCAACTTTTATTTATTTTTACTTGTGTTTAAGGATCGAATTTTAAACTGAAATTCTTACTGATATATTGTTACATTCTATAAAATAATATATTTTGTTCCTTAACTAACCTCTCACTCTACTCTATTTATAGTGAAACAATCTGCACAATCCATCAAATATAATTTGTCCCTCGTAAGAGCAGAGGACTGTCAGCTCCTATTAAGAAGAAAGCAGGAAGTAAACTTTACTTCTGGCTGAATAACTTATCTCCATGTTGCTTCTCAGTAGCGACTTCTAAGTAATTCTCTTCCGACCATAGTATATTCTATATTATTTATAAATTATCTGTAAAGTAAGGTTTCTCTAATAAATAAGTTGTTTTGTGCTTGTATTCCTAAGATATATATTAACTAATGAATGGACAAAGTCAACAATACGGTTTTAAGTTATCCGAGAGCTATGAAAGCGTTGGAGAGGGGATACATAGGAGAGAAGAATTTTACTTTTGACAACTCAACTCTCTGCAAACACTTTGAATATATAGATTTTATACTACAATCCAAGCCAGTATGTATATAAAAAATATAAGCTGATAGTTGAAATGCAAAAACTAACTATCAGAATTAATTGATTTAGTGGTGGTGGGTTGACCTCATTGATAGGGAATATATGTGCACGGGTCATGATCGATAAGAATGTCACAACTTAATACCATTGAACTTGCGGTATATTTATCATTTTTACGAATTTCACTATTCATTTGTATAGAATGAATATAAAAATCAAAGGTAATACGGTAAAATAGAACATAAATAAAATTAAAACTAATCATTTTATAAGTGGAATTGAGCTTGATAATTTTTTTAAAGTGATAATGAATTAAAATAGAAAACTAATTATATTGATTTATTTGAAACTTTTAACAAAAGTATTAAAAAAACACCATTAGTATTTATTCAAACATTTTTAAATTCTAAATATTATTCGGACGTAATTGAAAATGAGTAAAATGATTTTTCTTCGAAGCATCCGTCTATACTTCGTTTTATAGAGAGGAAATCTTCAACGCACCATAGCATGCCGCAGCCGAGAGAAGCACACTCCCATAGCTGGATGAAGAGAGTCATGACCCGCCTTCTTCCTTGTTTTCTACGTCTTAGATTTCACAAAATAAATGCTAATGATATGTTTTATGCTTGATATATCTTGTAATACTGTATTATTCTTTATGCATTATTATTTATCTATTTATTATGAACACATCAAATTGTTTTTTGAAAGGATAAGATGAATCATCATCAAAATGGGTCTCTTGACGGAGATCAAAGAATGGCAAACTATGAGCACATAATACATTTTTTATTATTGATAACTATAAACTTGCATGCCATTTTTTTGCATCGTTTTTCTCATTTTTTTATATATATATACACTCTTTGTACCATATAAAGATATAATTATGACCCAGTCCGGATAGTAGAATACATAAGTATATGTATATATTCATAAATATATAAATAGAAAAATAATCTTTTTCCCCCTTTTCCTTGCTAGATTGAAAAAATATGCAAATGACATTAGTTTGAAGCAGACTTTTGCAAAGCAGGGAGGCAATGTCATATATTACAAATATGAAATTGTGGTCAGATTGAGACGGAAACGTTTCATTAAAAGGAAGAAAAAGTAATTGTAGTATTTCAAGTCAGGTATTACCCAAGGAAATGTTATTTTAGTAAATGAATGCACAATAGAACATTTGGTTCAACATATATATAATTGAATACACATATGAAGAAAAATATCAATGTTATCTTTGGTTGATGAGATACAGAAGTCCATCATAAATATTTGTAACAAGGCTGTAAAAATATTATCATAAGAAAAACTGTTCAATTATACAAATACACATTGTTTGTTTTTGTCATTAAGAAGACTAACATTCTATAAAAAAAATATGTCTCGATCCTAGGACTACGGACTTAATATAATTTGGAGAGAGTTGGAACCCCTAGTCCGATGTAATAATATGTATACATGAGTACAAGTACAAGTCGTGATTCTGCTAATTATGATTTGAAAGTCTGAGTGCTAAGGCTAATATACAAATTTCAGCAATATCAATGGCTTTTGCCAAAAACGGTGTCTAATATAAAGATTTATTCACCAATTTTTATATAAACATTAATTCTTATCCGGTGAAAGTTATAAAATTACTTTTTTAAGTTCGAATATAATTAGTAAATGATTATTTTTAATCGTCTCAATCATATTTGTAACGAAAAGAAAGTCAAATATCTATGTAAAAGTCGATAGGGTCTAAATCGTAGAATCACAGTAAAAAAATTAGCCAAAAAAACGCAACATTAGCTCTGAAGGAAGCACCACGATATCTCAGTGGAAGCGTGCTTGATTTTCATGTTGGGAATACAGGTTCAATTCTCAAGAAGGGAAGTTAAAAAAATTTAGTCCACCTCATTGGTCCATGGTTTGATCAACTAATTTAAAGGCCATAATGCCTATTTATACCAGTTGGGTGCAGTTCTAGCGAACCAAAAAGGGGGGAAATATTATATGTCAAGGCAACAGTTGAATATTTAATAATACGAAATATAATATAATTAAAATATTTGATCTGTCTGTATTATTATTAATACACCAGGAAAACGGCGATCCTCACATAAAACTGGCAAGCTTTGCAAACTGCCGATACAGTACCTAATGGTTCATGGCACCGTTATTGCTTGTTGAAAAATATAAGCAATTAACTAAAAAGGTTTTAATACGATTATTGAAGGGTCTGATATACATATGTCATTATATTCAATACCATAAAGCTAGATAACATATCTCAGCTCTATAATTCTTATTCATATCCTAAAAGATACAACTGATCCCACCATTTAGGAAAAAAATCAGTTACGGACTCTTATCCAATTCTTTATATATGTACACGTCCAAGCAATGATTTACTCCTTAAACCTTTTGTCTCAACTCTCTGCTTGAAACATGGCATCAAATATTTTTATTTATTACTAAGCTCATCTGGAGTGTGCACAAAAAGTACATGCAGTTGTGTATAATGGAGGGAGTTTAAGTTTTTACAAAATAATACAATTAATGAATTATTCAATGGTTTTACTGAGGCTGTTAAATTAATTTCAATAGTTTCGGCAAATGTAGCCGATATACAGAGAGGTGAAAGATTTAAAAAAATCAATCACGGTTCCTGAAAAAAAAGTGTTCAATTATATATATAATATATTATATAACAATATAATAAAAAA
>CP045899.1:15798702-15862616 GCA_013387185.1 Caligus rogercresseyi
TTGGTTCTAGGCGCAGTGGCCGTGCCTGCTTTTGATGTTTCTGTTTTTAATGTTTCCGTTCTCGCCGTTAATGTGAATAGCCGTATTCCTACTCTGCAGTATATGGATTTCGCCGTTTTAATAGGTAGATGTAGTGTACAGCATATACAGTATAGCCACAAAAAGGAAGAATCAAGGGAGAAAGCGTGCGCTCAGTATCCGATAATTGATGCTGATCAAAATTAGGGCTCTGATCAAAACAAATACATGGTGAGATAATGTTTAGTGTTGATAGATATGATCTCCCTCATATCGAGATGTTAAAAAAAAGTTACAAAGCCTTGCAAGTGGACAGCCATCAATCCTTTAAGCCACGTAAGAAGTGTAGACTCCGACCAGTCCATCTTCTCCATCCGCCCCCAAACCCTCTCCATCCATAATCCTAGGTTCCATAGACTAATAACGCTTATTTATATCAAGTCGGATGTAATTCTAGCGAATCATAAAAGGAAAAAACCTCTCCATCCATGAAAAAGTCCGGGAACTCCCGCCTCCATTCTATAAAGGCGGCTAACACAATCAGACATGAGGATCTGCTTCTCCCAAACGCGCACATCTTCTTTACGCAAGTACAAGATCTAAAGACTCCTGGAAGCCCCAAGAGTCTAGTGAGTTCTTCACATTCGTTAACCCAACATAGAACACTACGGACAGTCAATTCCTAAACGTCTAGAAAATGAAGGAGTTTTGGGGATAATGACAAGAAAAGCCTCTTTTGCATCTAATAAAAAGTACGTCATGAGCTCCCTTTTTTCATCCAAACAGAACCTTCTTGATGAGACAGTCCAAGTGATCCTTCCTTAAGGGATGATGTTTTGGAGCTCGACGAGAGCTCTTCAGATCTGCACGACGATGATGATAAATCCCTTATATCATGAAGAAAAAATAATAAAGTAGGGCTAAAAATGCCCGTCATCCCGTACGGAACATGGAGATGCTCATTTGCCTTGTAAAAATACGATATTTAGTGCAATAAAAGTTTATTCCAGTAATTAAATTACAAATATGTATGGTAATTATGTATAAATTTGCATGTATATATAAAGGTCCTAAAAAGGGATGTATATTAATAGTAGTTCTTCTTTTATACAAAAGGTATAGGTTATTTTTACTGTAAATATTTTTTGGTTCAACAATCGGATGGCAAAAGTTATCTAGAGTGATGGCATTGACACAAATGTTGTAGAAATAGGAAATATGCACCATTTATGGTAAATGGCTTTTATTATATGTATCTCATGAAAAAAAAATATCTCGTGGGGTGAAATTAATATTCCATTTAACATTGTTTTTAAGGGTTTTTAAAGTTTTCAATCATTTTCCATCAGCGGACGCTTAATAAAAAGCCCAGGACGAATAATAGTGTTGAGGGCTTCCACAATGCTCTCCAATCATCTATTTCTGGAGTTCATCCAAATTTATGGAAACTCCTTAACAGCTTTAAAAAGAGGAAAGTCTAGCGAGAAAAACGGTCCTTGAATTCCGCCGTGGCGATGAGAGATATCGGAAGAAGACCTATTTGAAGGTGGATGAACGGCTATTCAATATAATTATAATGATAAAATACAATTTTTAAAAAATATTGCTTGGAATCTACATACTTTTTAAGATAGTTAAATAAATTATAAATATATTTATGCAAAATGGCATTACAGAGAATTGATTCAATTTATTTTTCCACAAACTAAGGAATTGTGAATTATTCATATATGTATGTATATAATATAGTACTTGAAGGTTTTAAGATTATGGGAAAGGGACAATCAATTATGAACGAGAGAGGGACTGAGGGAGAAATTGGCTTGGAGGCTAAATGGAAAAAATAAAAATGGCTATATATGATCCGTAGAAGGCAAATATATTTCAAAGTCGTGGTTTGGAAAATAAATTGGTAGAATGGACGTATTTAAAGAGATGTTGCAGAGAACATGAGAAAAAAATGGATTTTAACCGAATTTGAGTTATATAGAAAAAATATTGGATAACATTTCCAATTTTTATTTACCTTGTAAGAAATGAAATATATTTTTTACTTTTTTTGTCGCAACTTTTAGAATCACTAAAACCTCTCATCATATTCATGTTTATTGATTACATTTACAGTTTGCATATTAAGAAAAAAAATCTTATTCATTTAACTAAAATATTAAAATTAAGAATTTTTATTAATAGTGCCCTATTTAAAGAAAAAAACTGAAACGTCAGAGGGGAGGTCAAAAAATCAAATGTGCCCGTAATTCTCAATACAGTGTAACCATTATAAACTTAAATCAATAAACAGTCTTTGATAGTGTATTTGAATTTAAATCTTGAAAAAAATTAATATAGTTGTCTTTTTTAATTCATAACATTCCAGTATACTGTTTATATGATTAAAAAATGAACCTCTGTGTCAAAAAGTATTACGTAATACACTACTTGTTGTTGATGAGATAAAACAAAAAAAATGAATTACGGAGACCCCCTTCTCTTCTTTTTAAAAATTATTAAATTCAAATTGGTTTAATCAATCGAACTTTGCAATGTTAATTATATCATCCCAGGGCAGAAGATGGATCTTCCCTTTAAAAAGGTTCACTTGCGCTTTTTCCAGCTAGTACAAAGGTCTGTAACTTAGAAGGGACGTTATATCGTTCTTTTTAACAGATGTAGAAGAATCTTTCATATGTTTTTCGTCCCAAACATTGGGCTCTCAGGGCTTTTGTGGAGAATATGGAGATGATAGAAGACGGGACTTGATAAAAGGCATTACGTTGTATTTTGCTTGTTGATGTTATGTTCCACTTCCTGCAGCGCTGGGATCGCTTTTTGTCGAGTTGCAAGTAGAAAAGGTGATATATGTTTGAAAGATGTGGATCCGCATGTCTGTAAGGTTGTTAATATTAGTCGCCTCCATGAAATGGTAAATGGAGTATACGAATTATTTTTCTTAGATCAGAACGGTTTTGGGGCATATAGGTTTGTCGGAGTCTGAGCCGCCTCCAAGGCTGAGGAGTAAGAGTGCTTTATTTATTTTGAAACGTCATGATATTTGGAACAAAAAAAAACTATTTCGCTATGTAGGTTATTTTGATGAGCATCAATTATCGGATGCTGAGCGCACGCTTTATTCTTCCTTTTTTTGCTTCATATTAAAACGGCGAAATCCATATACTGCAGAGTAGGAATACGGCTATTCACATTAACGGCGAGAACGGAAACATTCAAAACGGAAACATCAAAAGCGGACACGGCCACTGCGCCTAGCACGAATTGCAATTAAGATAAATATATATAAGTCAAGTTGTTTTTTTCATTTCTTTTATAATTTTCGAATAATATGCAATTTATACCAAGTATTTTTGTCCAGCCAGCATAGAAATTGTGTTTGCACTTATTTCCAATATGTATGTATATATATTTAACTTTATACGCAAGAATTTGAATCAAATTAAAAGAGCAAAAAATCTAGAAAGTTCATGTCTGATTGAATCTCACACTCAACAAAAAACGTGTCTTATTTACATTTTTATACATAAACATATGCATATTGAAATTCAAAAGGCTGATATATGTAATTCCATACATACAAAAAAACTTTATTTCCCTTGATTTGAAATATGATTACAATGTTCAAATGCTTGATTTAGGACATACAATGTATTTCAATATACATGGTATGGTGTATATATAGAATTATGCATGATGACTAAGCCTAAAAAAACTGGATTATATTTTGAAGCAATGCATTTATTTTAATGTTAAATCAAAAAGAAAGTACGCCTCAATATCCTTAGGCATGTTTTGACATTTTTATTTTCTGTATTATTTCTGAAAAAAAAGTTTATATTCATGCAAAATAATTATTCTTGTATTTACTTCTGTTGCCGAAAGGAGTTTGATAAATATATATATATATATACTTCTTTGTTGGAAAAAGCAAATATTAATTGTATTGGTATACGCCAAAGCTTTGCAGTACAAAGTTTCATTAATCTTTTATCCAATATTTTTGGAATAAAGTTTAAGCTAGGAAATAATAACCCACAATATTTCTGTAGCTTTAAGATAAACCCTCATAAATACAGAGATGTCCTCAACTTAATATGTGTTTATCAAATTATCGTCCTCTACGTTAAAAACCGGAACATTTTAACTTTAGAAAAGCTCAAAATATTGACCTCCCGGTCACCAGGATAGCAAACATTTCACACTTCATCTCTTCTGATGGAAGGTGATTTAAATTAAGTTTCATTTTAAAGTGGTCAATTATCTAGTTATATATATATATATTTCGTCAAAGAACAACAAAAAATGAATCTATGTCCAAACTTTTTTTCTTTAATTCAAGGGGTACGACTTAATGTAAAATATTAATCATTGGAAATATAACGACCTGAAAAAATTAAATATTGTTTTAAATAGAGCGAAATATTTGGAAACATACTCATTTATTTAACTTTAAAACGATTTGTCCTGTAAAATATTTAAATTTCTCTGCTTTATGTATATATACCTTATCATTCATATAGTATTTTTAGTAATATTTTTATGAATAAAGACAATGGTTCTTACGTCCCTACCGAATTAAGTCCAATGAGGTGTTAAAAATCAGAAAAATATAAAAAAACCTCAAAGCTGAGCTCGATAGCCGGCGTGTTTAAGGCGTGTCCAACTCTCAATGTTGGGGGCGCAGGTTCGGATCCCGAGAAGGGATGGTCATTTTTGGTCTACCTCATGATAAGATCCTAGGGTCGATAGACTAATTTTAATGCTATGAGGCTTATTTATATCCATTCGGATGCAATTATATCGAACCATAAAGGCAAAAAAAATACTATAAATAACAAAAAGTGTATAATGAAAAATATAAACTCTTCCTTACTTTGATTTTTTGTCAATTTCTTGAGCCATTGACTGTCTCAAAAGAGACTACTGTTATCCTGGAAATGAGAGTGGTTGGTATAATGGTCACACTTTAGAAAGCAGATGGGAAATTGTAGAGCTGTCCTTTGGATTTGGCTCGAGGTTATTACACACACACAACATTTTTTTGTATCAGTCAATGTGAATCACAACAGGGAACAAAATGACAAAAAGTAAATTTGATTTATTTCCGGCTTCATGAACCTATGGAAGTTCACGAGGGGGGAGAGGGAGTAAAAAATTGTACTTATTTTCTAATATTGGACTGAGTTCATATACATAAATATAAGAAACACATAATCCTAGTAAAAAAAATTGGCTGATAGAATAAATTGTGTGGTAATGTTAGTCAAGTATTAATGATTTTTACTCAGTGAATTTTGATTTGAAAAGAAGCAACATTGGAATGAGATTTGAAAAAAGTTTTTAAAGCTTTAAACAATTAAACTTATTTATTTTATCCGCTATAATTCCATGGTAAAAAGAAGTTTGAAAATAAATATTATATCAGAGCCAATATGATCCGTTTGAGAGGAAAATCAAAGAAATAGTTTGTTTTTTTTCCTTTTTTTTCGTGAATATTGATCAATCACACAACAATGTTACAGGATCCATGGACTAGTTTAATTTTATAGTTCTTCTTCATATCCGCATAGGACACAAACTTCGTCGAACCAATTTTACCAACATACATAATTAGATAAACTGAAGTAGTTACATAATAACTCTCTTTTGTTTAATATTTACCTCACGTGCTTGTTTTTATTATTGTTCTTAGTTTGCGTCAACTCCCTCCCTTTTTATATTGTAAATCACCCTTTTAAATTAGTCCTGAATAACGCACATCAGAAGACGCAAGTTTTAATTTATTATAGTTCAAGTTCATTCGAACTTAATAAATTTTCAAAATGTATTTATATGCATATAGAAAAAGTGAATATAGAATTAAGTGAAAAAAAGTAGTACATAAGAAATTGATGAATAAACATAATAGTTTAAAATTAATACTACATGAAGGAATTACATTCAACAATAAAATAAAATTCATATCAAACACACAACTTATATTTCATTAAGGTATATTAAGAAATTACTAAATTCTTTAAAATCTTATATCAATATTTCTCCTGATTTAAGATGTGGACGGAAGAAATCGTACCAATTCTCCAGCGTATCACCACGATTTGAATCGACCATAGGAATTTTAACATATGGAGCTCAATATCTAGCTGACGCAGTTAGAATAATGGCTCTCAGATCCTCTTCCTTAGTGGTTGCTATAGAGTTAGCTTTAGAGCTATAAGAGATTTACAGTCCAAAAGTACAATGTCCATTTCCTCGTTTTGGTGAGGCACAAATTTTGTCCCTAGAAACTCCAAATAGAATGAGTCCTTTAACGTAGCCTTCATTTCCTCTTTCAAGACCTGGCAGATTTATTTTCAAGAAGATTTGAGTATTGATACTGCGTGACAATCCACAAACGCTTGAAGGGTGTTGTTGTGCAATTTTCAAAAGCCTTAACAGGGTCTGTAAAAATTTGATGCAATCGGTTGAAATTTGCAGTTGAACTGTAAATTTCCTATTGTCGAAGATTCCACGTAAAGATGATACAGCTTTTTCTTCCACTTGAAAAGGAGATTTAATCGAACAGATGTACGTTCCTAAGTCGATTCATCTCTTCCTCATAGCTTAGTTCAACCATCTTGAGATGACTCTGGGTGGGGGGAAAAAGACAATTCTCTTGATGTAGGCGCTAGGGGGGGTCGGAATCATCCATCGTTAAAAACGGACTGGAAACGTATATTATGTGGTTGCTATAGAGTTAACTTTAGAGCTATAAGAGATTTACAGTTCAAAAGTGCAAAGTCCATTGACCTTGTTTTGGTGAGGCACAAATTTGTCCCTAGAAACTCAAATAAAATGAGTCCTTTAACGTAGCCTTATTTCCTCTTTCAAGACATGGCAGATTTATTTTCAAGAAGTATTTGAGTATTGATACTGCGTGACAATCCACAAACGCTGAGGGTGTTGTTGTGCAATTTTCAAAAGCCTTAACAGGGTCTGTAAAATTTGATGCAATCGGTTGAAATTTGTCAGTTGGACTGTAAATTCCTATTGTCGAAGATTCCACGTAAAGATGATACAGCCTTTTTCTTCCACTTGAAAAGGAGATTAATCGAACATGATGTACGTTCCTAAGTCGATCCATCTCTCCTCATAGCTTAGTTCAACCATCTGATATGACTCTGGGGGGGGGAAAAAGACAATTCTTGATGTAGGCGCTAGGGGGTTCGGAATCATCCATCGTTAAAAACGGACTGGAAACTTATATTATGTGGTTGCTATAGAGTAACTTTAGAGCTATAAGAGATTTACAGTTCAAAAGTGCAAAGTCCATTGACCTGTTTTTGGTGAGGCACAAATTTTGTCCCTAGAAACTCAAATAAAATGAGTCCTTTAAGTAGCCTTCATTTCCTCTTTCAAGACCTGGCAGATTTATTTTCAAGAAGTATTTGAGTATTGATACTGCGTGGACAACCACAAACGCTTGAAGGGTGTTGTTGTGCAATTTTCAAAAGCCTTAACAGGGTCTGTAAAATTTGATGCAATCGGTTGAAATTTGCAGTTGAACTGTAAATTTCCTATTGTCGAAGATTCCACGTAAAAATGATACAGCCTTTTTCTTCCACTGAAAAGGAGATTTAATCGAACATGATGTACGTTCCTAAGTCGATCCATCTCTTCCTCATAGCTTAGTTCAACCATCTTGATATGACACTGGGTGGGGGAAAAAAGACATTCTTTGATGTACGCGCTAGGGGGGTTCGGAATCATCCATCGTTAAAAACGGACTGGAAACTTATATTATGAATTATAAAAACATTGCTAGCTATGGTAATTTCTCTAAAAGTAAGAGATCGCCAAGATAAATTATAATAGCTTTTTATTCCTCTTTTCTTAAACAGCCGATAACTGAATAATTAAAGTAAGAAGGTTCTCTTATCCAAATGATTCGATGTGTTGCTCTCCCAACTGGATCAATATCATCAATGAACTTATTTGATAAGTTAGTTCACACCAAAGTATATGTATATTATGGTAGAGATCATCCTTAATCGTCCATCCCATTCCACTGTTAGATTTCTTGAAAAGTTGGTAAAAAAATTCGTATATTTTGGGCAAGATGTTGGAAAGTAAAGAAATCCTCCTCCAAGAAAGTGTTTCGGGCGTTTCATGATCTCCACGTAATTATTAAAGAACAAACCTTTTAGCCATCGTTCTTCTTCTTTCGCGGCCTTTTCTGCAAATTTGAAGAAGCCTTGTAAATAACTAATTGAACCACTAGCATGTTGTACATTTGTACTCTTTTTGCAAGTTTAAAAATCCCATGGCCGATAACTGTGAGACTTCTGACAAGTCTTTCTCATAAAATATATTTCGGCCCCATTTAATCCCCAGAATATCGACTAAGTTTGAAATTGGAATGGAATGATACTGAATCCTTCTTGGTTCCATGCACCAAGAGGGAGAATATTAGTCTTTTTCTATTAACAGCTAGCCCAGACTCTTTCAACTTCTCGAAAAAATTGTCAAGGACTTTAATTCTTGCTATGAATTGTACCTTGAAAACTGTTGTGTTGGGATAACCTTCAAGGGTTAGGGAAACGTCATCCGCATAGAGGTCGATTAAATGTCGAGACCCACTGAAATCGATGCCAAATATTCTGTATTTCCTATTAATTCCACTAGCGAGATACTCGACCGCAGCTATAAATAGAAGGGAAGCAGAAGAGCACCCCTGTCGGTAGCTCCTTTTTAAGGTTATAGGTTTACTTTCGATACCATTAATTAAATGTTCTGTTTATTAAAAAGGCTCACACCGGGTTAAAAATCTGCTTTGGGAGGAAATTTTTCACAGCCCTCATAATTTGGTCATGTATAATTTTATCAAAGGCCTTTGAAAAATCCACTACAAACACAGTTCCATATTTTTCATCATCTGAACTGACAGTTTGGAAGTCTGTATGCTTCTTCACATATTGAAAATCTTTGACTTTTGAAAAACCCTTTTTATTCGACTCCGATTCTTTCATTGAGGATTGGTACAATTTGTTTGGCTAGGACACCAGAGAAAATTCTCATTGAGCACCGTTATAGGGAACTCAAGTCAGAATCATCCCTTTTCGGAAATGAGAGCTATTCGTACTTTAACCCATTATGTCCTGGATTAATTTTAACAATTTTTTTTCTTTGATTTTCATGAAACTTGGCAAAATGAGTACTTTGAGAAATAAAAATTGATTTGCAAAATTTGAGATTTGACAAATCAATAGTTTAGCATATATTAGCTGTTGCGTACACGCCACGTTAGGACAATAAGCGACAAAAATGTATTATTTCTTATTTATTTAGAACATACATATATTGTACGCTTATTCTATATAGGACATACACTATATTTAGTTTAAAGTTCAACTAAAAGTGGTACAGACGTGAATAAATTATCGAAATACAAGGTGTAGGGAAGATTTCTACTCTGTTCATTGTATTTGTTCAAAAGGTTCAATACAGTTGCAGAACATTTTCCAAACTTTTTTTCCTCCTCTTCCACTCCACCAATTGATTTGCCTTGGTACAAATCACAAGCTACGAGGTATCTGATTTCGAACATTGCAACCACACTTTATATCCGAAGGGTATAGGTTTATTCCTGATAGCCTGCTTGCACCCATGCTTCCCGAAGTATTGAATCATGGATTCATCATGCGAGATGGCACGTGTTGGTACAAAATTATCCATGAATTTCTTCTGCAGATGTTTTACTAAGGGGCGTACCTTCCAATACTTGTCTTTGGGATCTATGTGATCGTTGGAGATGAAGTGGATATAACGCATGATATCTTTAAAAGTGTTCCTTCTCATTGAATTATAGATGGCGTGGTTCTTCAAGTCATCGCCATTTGCCCAGTAATGTCGTTTACTTGGTAGTGGATGTATCCGGAACAGATCAGAATCGCCAGAAAAACTTTCATTTCTTCTTAGAAACTGTGAATGACATTGCGTTCTTTTCGTGGGCATATATATTTGTTTGTTCTACTAATAAAGATATCAATTGATCATCAAAGAATAGTTTGAATAACTGCTCAGGAGTTAGATTTGCAAATTGTGAGTAGTTGTTTTCAGGAAACAAATCCTCTGTGATACCTTGGTTTGTGGATTTTCGCCACTCTAAATGAACATGTTTTTTACGAGTGTAGACTTATTCTCATATTCACAGTCGGAGTTTGTGCCTAATACTCTATGACCCTTGCCAGTGTGAGCCGGAGTTCTTAGTTAGGGGCCGGATAAATTGGTTAAAGAATTGGCGTTTCGATCGTTTTCATCATTGGAATCCTCATCAGTTACTATAAGAGTATCAGGAGGGTCAGTAAATACATCATAGTCCTGATTATCTTCCAAATCTTCGATCAAATCCACAATTTCATTCAAGCATAGCCCTCTTTTAAAACATAACATATTATCCTAGCGTTGCGTTCACGTAACACAAAAGAAACATCAATATTTTTTTACAAGCACGTTCTAAATCGTTATACATAGTTTCAAAATATTCCCAGTAATATAATATTTGATAACATTCTTGTCAAAAATAATTTTATTTAGATATTAAGACTTACTTCTGCCGAGCCTCCATTATGCTGTACAGAGAAACTGATAAACGTGTCCCTACACCCACAACACTGCACCACAAATGAAAATATGACGTAATAACTTGCATTAGTGTCATATGAGCACGTCTGAACCAGTTGTGATCTGTCTGTCATCAATAATGGGATTTATGAATAAAAGTGTATTTTCACATTAGCGTTGCATGAGTGCAACACTAGATATAATGGATTAATGATGGATTTTGGAAGTCTACCTAGTTTTTTCCATGTATCTTCCATTTTTTTAGGCAAGGCGTAATGAGATTACTTTAATGAAATGAGTGAATACATTCCAATAGATTCATCAAGACAACAAGCATTATCATCTCTGTAATGCTTAGAGATGTAGTTTTATATTTTTTCTTCAGTGAATAGATATTACCTTTAGACAAAATTTTAATTGTTTTGGAAACTTGTATACATTAAGATTAACAGTCTCTTGGAAGCGTTTGTGGAAGTAATTTAAAACGTCCTGAGGCTTTGTTAGCACTGTTCCATTTTTCTTTGATCTTTTGAATTCTTGAGGCAGATATATTTTCACCGATCTTTGGTGTTGGAAATTTTGATAGGGACAGTTTTCCAAATTATATTGTGTTCTCCTTTCAGACTCGACAACTTGAGCAGTTCTAAAGAAATTCAAAGAATCTGCCGGAAATGATCCAGTCAAAATTAAGCAACTGCTTAAAACTTTTTAGACTTCAAGATTAAAGTCTTTTTTGTTGTTTGTGTTTTTTATATTTAAAGAATGAGTAATGGCGAATATGGCTTTAAAAAAATTATCTGCGATATATATATATATATATACATTTATATAAATGCACACCTATATGCCATTATTTCTTTGCATCTTTTTGGTTTAACAAAAGAAAAATATGTTCCCCTCGCTTTCACAGAGGGAGGGAGGGGGGAGGGAAGGAAAAGAGAAGACAATGGAGCAAAGAGGAAGCCATTGCTCCAAGAGAACAAAACCCTCCTCCTTTGTGTCTTGGAATATCCTAAAACGAGTCAACAATTGACTTTTAAATGAATGAAGTGAATTAGACCTTTTCATCATTTCCCATATATTGCTTAAATGAAATGAAAAAAAGCACACTTCAATCAGACAATAAAAATATGACAAGAAGACATATCCATTGCGAACCACAAGATGATGGTGATGCATGCTTAAGAAACACAAAATAAGGAAGAAACCATTTAACTGTGATGAAAATGGAAAGAAGAAAAGAATGCCCATTGTTGGAAGGGAAGGAAATTATTATTATTTTTTGTTTGTAATGGAACACAATATTTCGTGTTCCTTTAAAGAAGAGAAATGAAGGCTATAGTCACTGTTTATGTACACATATATAGGGAATTGGAAAGCAGGCTCTGAGTTATCAGGGAGGGAAAAGGTGGGAGGAAACAAAATAAAATATAGTTTTCCAACAAAGGTTTTGCAACTCCATAAATATAAGTATGTAAATACAAATATATATTTACCATGAATTCAAATATACATACAAGCAAATGGTATATGCAATCCACTAATGGAGATATACATTAAAGAATGAATGGACAGAAATGCTCAAAATAGGTTTGTTAAACATGTATGGCTCTTTGAATCGCCTTAATAAAACAATAATTTTAAAATGATTTAGATCAAGGATTCACATGACCCAAATTTAATGAATATTTGCAGGCTACAAACACAAAATACTGCAGAGGTAGAGTTTGAATGAAATCGATTAATGCTAATTGACTCCTCAACGGACCCATAATATATGTACCTGTAAACTTATGTTGTATTTTATTTATGCCATTCGATCGCCTTCATTGTCCTCCATATAAATGATATTTCAAAATAATGGGGTGCAAAACGTAGGTATGATCCCAAGGATACCAAATTAGTTTTTTATATATACAAAAATAAAACGAGAAATTAAAGTTTTGAAATAGTCATTTTTCTGGAACATACCCCAAAAGCTACATTTTAAAACTTTCATAATTAACGAATTTTTGTACGTAACAAAAAATCATTTGGAATCTTTGAGATCATTCCTACGTTTTAAATAAGTAGTTTGATTGAGGCCATTATACTTAGTGTGTATTGTTTTTATGTACTATTGTAATTGGCAATAAATTTCTAACCAACTAAAGAAAACATGAGGACATTATATGCATTCGAAAAGTGAAAAAAATACGCCAAAACATTTGTATTCGTTGAGGAGACACATAACGTTAATCTATTTTATTCAACCTTACAAAGATCGTCTCTAATGTAAAATCTTAAGGGAAGCCTGACTCTCAATACAAAAAAACCTGAGTTAAAAATCACTCTATATATATATATATACAGGAACGGAGTGAGAAGAATTTATCCACCGGACAATTATGCCCTCGCCGGCCTTATACAGGCCCCAATATACCATTGGAGGCTGTCAACGGCCGTTTATGTTTCTTGACGCCAGCGGCCCAACGGGAACAGTCCCGGTACTCCTGCAGGCCACTCCGCCCCTGTATATTATATATATATAAAGAAAAAAGAAGGGAGAGAAGTGAGGCAAAATACTCTCTCCCTTGTCTTTCTCTTTCTATCCAGATAACACTAACAGCAGTTACCAAGTGGTAATTGTATATTCTCATATCGAAAGATCAATTTTTTGGGAGAGTACGTGCCAAAATGTATTTGCTTATTTCTCTTAAAGTATAGCAATTTTAGAACACCAAACATATCAAATGAAAGCTTGGTTAACCAGCTTTAATATTTTGGTATACTAAATCATGTCAATTTAATAAGTAGAGAGTTATATGTACATTAAAAAATATCTCGCGTACAAAATGACGCATATAATGGATTATAAATGCGTCAGAGACAAAGTAAAATTTGAGAGGATACCTTGACGCAAATCTAAGAAACACATTATTATTTATTTTTTTCATAATCGATTTCTTATAGGTCAATACAGGCTCTGAATCATATGATGTAAACTCAGATTGTACTGAATTCTGAATTGATAGAATGCAACCAAGGTCATTTTTGGATTTATCATCTAAAGGTTTACTAAACTTAAAAGTACTATTTTACTCTGAAGCGAACAAGTCATCTTCTACAGGCGAGTGAAGTTAATTGATACAAAAAAGCTATGAAATATGCTAACAATACACACTCCATTTTTTCTTTGTTTTTACTGAAAACTTTGTTTTATTAAAAAACATCAAACATACGTCTGGTAGTAAATTAGATTTCCTTTAAATTAATAATTATTATTGAAGTCTGTAACGTCCACCATTTTGAAGAAATTTGCGGAAAACTATATTTTTACTAAATTTTTAAAACTTTGACCTCGTTGCGCGACCTCGTAATGTTGACCGATTTTGTTCAAACTTTGTATGTCGTCTTCTTTTATCACCAAGAAACAGAAAATCCACAATGTTGCTAACATTTCAAACATTTGAAAAATAAGAACAGCCCTAATATATATATATATATATATATATATATATATATATATATATATAATTATATATATATATATATAATTAATATATATATATATATATATATATATATATATATATATAAATAATATTATATATATAAATATATATATATATTAAAAGACGACTAATTTTAAGTACCCTTTAGAAATAATGGATGGAAGAAAATATTTTGTAAGCAAAAAATAGTCCAAACAAAAGCCTCAAACATGGAGAAAGCATTTTCGTGGAGGGATGGATAGGGGGCAAAAATGATGGATTGCTTCACAAAACGATCATAAACGATATTATTTTACTCCCTGCCCTCTTTGTATACTCTAATATAAATTGAGGAGAGGAGGAAAAAAATAATACCATTTTCTGGCCTCTCACTCACTGGAAGCAACATATTTACTTAAAACATTCATCGCTCAACCCAGAAGAAAACAATAATAATAATAACAACAACAAAAATATATCTTCAAATTAATCTCGTGTTGTTCTTCCCATTGTGTGCTATAGAGTTTTGGAGGGAAAACGCTTTCTTGCTCCAAAAAGAGGGGGATATATAAAGTAGTCCCCACCACCTTCATATCTACATGTGACGTGTCAACAAGAAAGCATTACTTTTTTGATCAGATAGAACGGTCTAGAAAATGTTAAAAGTATTTATTTTGTCAAAATAACGACCACAGGATCAAAAGACGATTTGAAACTATTGACACGTTGTCTGACTAAATATATATAAAATCAAAGGAAAATATACTACCTTGTTTATTGGGATACATTTTAATACAAAATATCACAAAAATACTTATTATGTATTAAGTAAATTTGTTTGAAAATCATTTAAGAATATATTAATTGAATCCATAGATTGAAATACATAATCTAAATATATTTTCTAAATTTGGCAATTTTCTAAATTATTTACTACAAGTTATTATGCACGACTAAAAATATAATTTCTTGTAGAATATTTATCACATTCATATATTATTTTGATCTGACGGGTAAGCATAGGTGATACGACGTATAAATGACGCCACCAGGAGCATCGTTGGATGTAGAAGACGGGATCACATCCACATCGGGGATCTCCTTGAGAGAGCAGGCCTTCCCTCCCTCAACGAGGTGGCCACCAAGGCGGTGGCCATGGAGACCTGGAAATGCTTTTACTCCAACGACGGGGGCGGCGGTGCCAGGAACCCGGTTGGTGATTTCGTCTTCCCCATCCCGAGGAGGCCCATGAGGTCCACGACTCCAGTGGCGTACCCACTTTGGAGGGAGACAGCTACTTTTGCATGCAACGCAATATCAGTGTGGAACTTGTCTAAGGCCTTGAGGTCGGCCACTACCCTCCACACTGCCAGGACCGCAGCTAGGGCCATTGGACACAGCGTCCCCATATAATCCATTCTGCATGGGCATATATTTTATTTATTTTAATTTATATATTTTTATAATTTTATTCTTTTTATTATTTATTTTTAGACAAGTTACTAATGTAACTAATGTGCCCCATGGCAAATATATACTCGATTACACACACACTCATCGATAAATATTGTAAATAAAATGTTATCACAAAAATAGGAATTTATTTTTAAATTTATTAGGATTTATTTAATTTACAGCACATTCATCAAGTTGATAAAAAACTTTTACATTGAATTTAGCCGTCCGTTCATTTTTGTATACCCCACAAACTACTTACTAATGTAGAAACCCTCATTAAGAGTGATAGTCGAAATGTATGTTAAATCTTGGCATATGACATGATATGGTTATAAATATTACATGTTGCATTCGATTTATTGAAATATTTGGCTTCAAAAGAAAGAGAACTCTTTCAAAAAGGGGAAGGAAATTGAAGATTATTTTAATTCATAAAATTCCTTAAATTTCAGACGACGGATCACAGACATTTGTAATTTTAAGGGTGAAGTAAAAAAATATAGGATCTCATTTTCTTTTCTATTCAAATTAGATAATTGATATACATATAGGTAAATGTTCGTAGTGCTTTAGTAGGAGAGAGCTTTCTTAAAATGAATTGCTCAGTTTATATCTTCAATATCATTGTTCTGGAAAGTATCTACTACCACTGGAAGGTTCTTAAAAAATAAAGTTTTCTCTTCTTTTTCTTTGTTTTGTGAGAAATGAAAAGAAAACAAATGGTAGGATGTATAGAATCATTTTTAATACAATAACGTGTTCCGTAATATCCAGATATCTCCCTTGTAATATTATAGTATATATATATATTACAAGTCAGAAATAAGTGAAATGTGTTGCTTACAGACATAACTGTTTTATAAGTGTGGCATTTGATAGAAAATTAGATATTCATATGAAATTTAGGGTCTGAAAATATCTTAATTGTGACATATATCTTTGTATTAGTTAATTTATTTCCCAATTATTTTCTTCAACGCAACAATCCAAATTTCAATCCGTCAGACTGTTTGTAACCAAATGATTTGTAAATCTTTAAACGTTTAACTCAGACTTTTGTGAAGTAAAGCTATATAAAATACTTTAGTAATATTATAACTTGGGTCGTTTGGCCTTTGAGTAGATTACTTTGAGTTATATTTAGCCTAATACGAAGTAACTATCACTTTACATTAAATTCAACGTTTTATAAGTGCAATCTATGTTTATATTTTGCAAGTTTCATCATTTTTATCTTTGCCGTTTTTTTCCTGAATATCAGTTACTAAAGTATTTTTGTACTCTGCATTTGCAATAAAAACAATTTTAAATAGCAATAAGTTTTATTCGTTCATAATTTTCTTATTATTTTAATGTTTCTTCAAGCAAAGTTTATTTTTAGGCAACAATTAGGTAGTCATAAAATAGAATAAATGCTGGAAAAAAGTTATTTCGAGATTTTAGTATTTCTGTTGAATGCCATGAATGGATATTAAGAACTAAAGTTGTAAGTCATAACTAATAACCTAAATAAATTTAATGCAGTCAACACTTAAAAGCTTTTGATTCAGCAATGATTGTTGCAGATCATGCAATGCATTTAAGCTAAATATATTTATCATTCGGTCGTGTATTGTCTCATTGCTCTACATGAGTCACGTACTTCATCAAACACCAATAAATTTATTATTACCTAATAAAAATTTGCTCATGTCATATTTTTTCCGGCAAAAAGTTCATTGTTTATATGCTAGTAATTCAAGCAATCTAAGAGAATATAAATATATGAAGGAATGAGTCTTTTCATTAATACTTATAGTAGATTAATGGTCAGACACCCTGGTCAGATGTACCAAAAGCACTAGATATATTCATTTAAATTCATATTTACTATCCTCTTCTTGCCTATTTGGTTGGATAGAAGTGTATCTAAATGAATATAAATAAGCATTATAGTGTGCAAATTAGTCTATCGAACATAGGATCTTATCAATGACCAAAAACGACCATCCCCTCTCGGGATTCAAACCTGCGTCTTAAAGCATTTTTAATAGCAGATATAATTTTTTTTTGTTTCTGGGAATTGAGTTATTTGCCTTTATCATTCGTTATTCGTATCGTATCATTATGTTATGGTTTATTCAGGAAACACTCATTTAAGAGTACTCATTTTATATATTTTGGTATATAAAGGCTCCATGGCAAGGCATGACTTACTATCAATCCTAAAGATGAAGAGGAACACATGAATACATTTTTGAGGACATCAGTGATTCCGCTCTCATAGTGGACTAAATGTGCTCTCTCATACTTATTCATACCCTGATTGATCCCATGATATATTAATCAAACAATATTAATAAAACTAAATATACTAAAACCTATTTTCTAATCAAGAGTAGAACCCTCACCGTTTTAAAGCCATTACTTTTGCAGCAACTCTCACCCTAGCTTAAATAAATGGTAAGTTATTTGAACAATAAAATTGAATAACGACATTTGGTTTTATTGAGGAGAAGCCTTTAGATAAGAGGGACCTTTCAATTATTTTAAAAGCTTGATTTATACTCTCCTTCTACGCGCACACGGATCAATTTCAATTGAATACATTATTTTGTGGAAAGGATCTATAGACCCGGGGAAGAGGTATTTCAGCCCTTCACTGATAATAATATTTTAGGGTTATAGTATTTTTCCATGGTTTAAGACTTATTTTCATGATATTTTTTTGCCTATATGGTTCGATATAATTGCATCTGACTGGATATAAATAAGCACTATAACATTAAAATTAGTCTATCGAACCTAGGAACTTTTCAATGAGGTAGACTGATAATGACCCTCCTCTCTCGGGAATCGAACTTGCGCCCCCAACATGGATTGTTGAACACGCCCAAAAATTTTTATTAAATTAACTCATTTTTCTTAAAGAAGAAAAGCCAGTTTTATTTTAAAATTTGGGATCCTAAATTTGCACTTTAATTGTATTTATTTGTTATTCTATTACTAGGGAACATCATTTTTAAATACCAGGGGCATTGCTTCAAGTGCATTTTTGCTGCCCTTACTAGGAGGTATTTAAATATCCCGTCTTTGAATGGGTGTGTTTGCCGAGAGGAATTTATATACAAAGTGTCGTTAGTAATAGCTCAATCCTCCAGTTTATTTGAGTTTTCTATATTCTTGAAGAAGAAGGGAATTTGAATATTTAGGCGTATGATGTCCAAGGTTGAGTCACTTTTATAAATAGGGCACATCTCCAAACAATTCTTTGAACTGCTGCCCATACTTCAGAGAATGTCCTGGTAACATTGTTTGTAAGATCTGTTCCAAACATTAATCTATTAATATATCGCTATGTGCGACCGAACTCCTCTATTCCTCCTCTGGAAACTTTGCCAAGTCGATAGCATGTTTCCAAATATTTAATCAAGTATTGTTTGTTTGAAAAAATAATGACACACAAATAATTAGTAATTAAAATGAAGATATATTTATTATTATTTTGAAATATACAGAGAAGAGAAACTTGGAATAAATTTTTGGTTTTAAATTAAGATAATCCAGTTTTTATATTGAAAAGTGAATATTTTTTTAGGCTATTAGGTCGTCCCCAAAGAAAATTACTTCTTGGTGCACGGCAACGATTTCTATCTCTTGTTTTCAAAGTCATTTTATTTGTAGTGCTAATTTTCAACTTCGAAATATAACTTTGCACATCTCGGTCAAAATATAGTAGAAACAATCACACACATCAATTTCTTTAACTTTTTCTCCACAATAGAGATTTGCTTGGCAGAAAGACGAAAGGTATTTGTGCCAAAAACCTTCGATGCTTTTTTCGATGTTGCACAAACTTTAGCCCTCACCTCCGACATTCCATTCGACACCCAAGATTCATGGGCAAGTCGCGTCATGAAGTTGTGCATTATAGAATAAAAAAGTTTATAAAATTGTGAAAACATATTGAATTAAAAAAACCGACGTGGTTTTTGAAAGTAATGCTTTTGTATATTTTATAATATACTTTATTGTATATTTTGGTTTTAAATGTACTTACTTTTATTTATCATGAATATAATACTGGAGATACAAACAGTAATGTTCCGTTCTATGTACCGTGTTTTATTTGCATTTTAGATGATAACGATTACTCCTCAATTGAAATTATGTACACTTGGAGAAGAGTGTAGAGAATAGATAAAGCTTTTGTTCTTTGTTTGTGAGGTTTGAGGGGAAGAATGGAATCATTGCCTTGAGTTACATACATAAATAATAATAAATAAATAAATATATCGATTTCTAATACTCTTTTTAGCTCAAGAAAAAAAATCGCTCTGAGGGAAAGTAAGGAAATGTACATAAATTGTGTTATCAATATATATTATATATGCATGGGGTTTGGTATATATATGTATACATTTAGTACGCACACACAGTAAAGTAGTAAATATGAGCCCTTGAAAGAAATGGGAAAAGTTCGATTTAGTGCTATATAAATATAAAAGCTTTTACATCAAAGTTTTTTATGGTTAATGAAAAAATCCAAAGTTTTTTTTTCAACAACCCTTAATTACTTGAATGTACTCTTATATGGGACACTTTGAAAAATATTTTTAGAATTCTTCTATTACTAGGTGGTTAATGTGTTGATTTTTAATACTTCATTATATTGCTAATGTTTGAACTCAACGAGAGTTTTCGTTTCATTTAGAACTCTTTATATAATTTTTTATTACAAGGCATATTTTCTTAATACTTAACATTTTTAAATACCAAATTAAGAAAATGTACCAAATAAAATGGAATATTAGCAATATATTAAATATTATACAGTTATTTAAAAAAAAAAGTTACAGTTTTTTAGCTAAAACTATAATAATGAATGAGAAAATAAATTTACATGGATTCCTTCTGTTTTATTCGTTTCCCGTTATTGTTATACTAGCTTTCAATCAATTTGTGAAAATTTTCCATGTGATCTTCCAATAACGATTCTCTCTCGAGAGAATCCTTGACTCTAACAGTTTTTAAAGCCTTTAGGAGTACGTAAATAATATACAACAGTTCATTTGTATTTTATGTCTATCTATTGCGACAAATCTTCGAGTTATTGCTATTTTATACTGTCTGCTGTTTAATTTGAAAATAGGTAACGAGGTTGTCAATCCAATTCAATTAGTCTAATATGATTTTGTTATTAAATAGAATGAATTATTTGATTAAACGAAGTGATTGATGTACATACCTAATATACATAATGCATCATCTCTTGATTCAAACTCACTACGTGATATGAAAAGTTAAAATATTACTTTGTGACAGCAGTTTCTGTGATTCCCAAGAAACATTTGATAAATTGACTAAAGATATGTATGCATACCAAAAATAATAATACAAAAAGCTGTCGAGACAAACATAATTGTATTAATAATTTATCAAAAGAATATCTTTAACTATTGCATAAGTATGTATATATATATATATATAATACAAAACAAATATTTAAAAACATCAAACGCAGGTGTTTTTGTAGTTTTCTTTCTACAACTTTTACCAAGGGAATTATTACGTGAAAGAAATTAGATGGATGAATCACGATTATTTTTATGTATTCTTTGTAAGGAATGAAAGTCTAAGCGTTTGCAATACATGCACTGTTTCAAAATATGAGATGGTTCAGCAAGAATGCAATTCTAAATGAAAATTGTGAAATTTTTTATTTCATGAAAATGACGGTCCAATATCTCTAGAGCATTTTAAGACCAGTTGCGCACGTTTTTACCCCTGAATGTTGTTTTTATTTCGATTAGTTATAATGTTTTTATTTCTATGGGACTTAATTTATTCCTTAACAGTTGGCATAACTGTTACTCATAAGGGTGAGAAAAAAATAAGTGATCTAGATTATTTTTATTTTTTGAAATCCTGTGTTCTGACTAATACGGTTCAATTGATTTAATTAGATACTAAGTCAAGGTTCCAGGAATATTCACCTCTGCGTATAGAATCTAACCTTTAAGTTAGTGTGGAGGAGGAAGACTTTTCCCGGCGAAGATTCTCAATTATTGATCTCTCAGATAATCTTTGCCAAACGAGACACCCCCCCCCCCCGCTACAATGGTCCCGTGACGTTCTCCGGATTCCCACTTCTATGGATCCCCATGGCACTCGATCCCTCCAGTTCTTCCTATAGTAGTAGGGCACTACCAACCTCCACGGCAGATCGCCATAAAATCCCTATCAGGAAGAAGTAGATCTCAAGTCCATACGATGTATAGAACTAGCTCCGAGAAGAGAACTGCACTTTTAAGGTGGACGGAGCTCAGTGGACATTAAATTTCCTTTTTTTTCTAATATTTAAAAAATACTCATGTATACTTTTCCATTTAACATAATACAGTTCCTAGCAATTCTAATCAAAATAGTGAATGAGAATCCCTATAAATTAAATGATATGAAATAAAAGACCATATATTTTGAAATTGACTTTTTTATTAGCATGACACAAGTGAAGTTTAAACTAACATGATGATGTAATATTCCTGTGAAATATCGTCCTTCTTCTGGCGAAGCTTAAGGCCCTGTCTGAATAGAAGTGTACATGGATAACCCAGAGGGCAGCTGCGATAAACAATAGTTTTATCACCAACGAAAGTAGAATCCCACAAAGAGTTATTAGATGATAGCTTCCGATATTTATTTGGGAAAACCATAGATCCTTATGTTGGAAAGATCCAACGAAGAGCTTCCGAAGGGCAGCATCCTTTCCTCCTCAGAATAAGCCAAAGGCTAAATTTATTTTCGACTATAAGATGTTTACAGTTCTTATTTATGTACGAGGTTGTTTCGGATAATGATGCGATCAGTTTATATCTTGCAAAATATTGCATCAATCTTCTAAGTCATAGACTTAATTAAAGCTCAGACAAATTGGATTGATTTGTTTCTTATGTATCAAAACCGGTTTATAACTTTTTAAAGAAAATCAAGCTTTTGTTTTTGTTATTTCGTAACATTGGGTCAAATTTTCTCAAAAAAGAAAATGTTGCGCATCCATAAGTTCGTCGAGGACCTCGCCAAGGCAGGAAGACTCCCAAGAAGATCAAGACCATGGTCGACACGGCCTTTGAGGTCAAAAGCATCTCCCAAAGCCAAATCTACCGCATTTCAGCATTAGTTAAGGCCGGAAGGACTCTTCAGACAAGAGGAGCACGAACGGAGGAAGAAGGTCAGTACCGACGACTTTATTGAGGCTGTGAGGGTGTACATGGAGGCCGACCGTCAGATATGAGAAAAATCGGAGTTCACATGTTTCTGACTTTCATCAAGGGAATGATTTAATATTTTTTTATGATCAACATAATTAAGAACGGGTTGGGTTTTTATTTAATAAACGGGTAGTTGTTCTTTTAGGAGGTGTGATTCAATGCTTTTTCATTGTTTCCCAACAAAGATCGAGTAGCATAGTGTTTCACCAGCGCCGAAAAATTTAAATGTGTTGTAGTTGTCTGGCTTTTTTATAATCTATATCTATGGAAAGACAAAAAACTAGGAAAATAATAAATTTATAGTTGTGTACTTTGAGATCTAAATATTTAAGTTGAAAAGTATTTTTCTGATTTAAAATCATAATTCTATTTTTTTACATTTACATTTACTTTTTTAACAAATTTATTTACTGTAACTTTAAAATATACATTGAGATTAACTGATTTATCAAAGAATGCAGTCAATAGAATTTCATCCAAATCATATTTATATTAAATTCTACTAATGTTTTTTAAAGAATGTAAGATGTTTTTTATTAACAATATTTTTATACACTTTATTTCAATCTTAATTGATTGAATAATAGAAATTTTGAAAAATTGATAAATGGTATTGCTACAAAATGGAAATTGGAAATATAGACAAAATTCCATAGTTTCTGATCTTCGATTGAAAAAGGATAAATATATTGATTGAATTTTATTCATCGTTATTTTAAACACAAATATGTTAAACATACTTTTATAGTGATATTGTTTTTGTGTTCTTTTATGTTTTTTATTTATATATATATTTGGTATTGCGTTCATGAGGTTTTTGATTGTTTTTGTACCATAAATTTCTTGACTGTTTTATATATGACACAGAAGGAAAAAAGGGGAATCCAAGAAATATAGACCTTATAAATGATTCATTTTACCTTTTGGGCTGGATCAATGTCATCTGTGAGCTTAAATAAGCATTTAAATCTAATCATGTAATCTAGGATACATTTTTATCTCTTTTTTTTGCTAAAGAGAATTTCTCAAAATTTTCTCAAACTCACCACATATTATATGCATAAGATAGGTTTTCCTCGATATCATATATCTTAAAAGCCATTAACAAACATGACTTGCAGACAATGAGCATTTTTTTTGTTATAAATCTTCTGGAAGTCTGATGATGGGTGTAAGATTATAATACAAAACACACAGCCCGCACGTGGTATGTTCCATTTAAGAAGAAGAAAAGAAGAGTGACACAGCAACAACTCTAATATACATGATCAAATTGTCCTTGGATGTAATTCCCATAAGTTCGGACAGACTGATACTCAGATGAATACTGTGCACTTTCATTTCCGTTAGAACCTAATGTTATATATTTATCTCTACTGAAACATTGATATCAGGCTCACAACGATAATGATGTTGAATGAGTGAGCGCTTTTTGTATTAAAATGAACTATCATCAGTAAAGTCTTTATTCGATCAATGACAACCAAAACTTATTTTTCTTTAAAAAATGTGCTATGATTATTGAAGACTTATTTTATGTTAAAAGCAAGATGTAATATATATTTTATCAATGACTAATAGCAAACTATAAATGCAATCAGTTGTTTTACATATAAGACAAATAATAAGCAATTAACTTTGTTCAAACTACTTCTTAATACTCATATTTGTAGATACCGATAATTATAAAAGAACAAACTTTAAACGTTTCTAACCAAAACGTTTAGTTACATATTTATTATTGTGCGACTGTGTTTGGTATTATTTGCATACATGTCGTTTTGTAAATACTTTTTTTAATAAAAGAAAGAAGAGAAGGGGATTCCAAAAAATATATGCAACTTAAGAATGCGCTGTCTAAAAAGATTTACGGGGAGACAGTATATTCAAGAGTTATTGTTATTTTAGAATTAAGTCATTTTACAGAATATAAAAGGCGTCAAAATTTAGAGTGTCTAAGTAATACAAATTTAAATGTGGAAAAATAAAATTTGGACCTTGCCGCTCTTGCTGTAAAGTGTGACCAAGGCTGTGGTTTAATAACAGCTTGCGGATAAAATGATCAACACTCTATACCAAAAATAAATAAAACTATGTTTGTGCATGCTGTTTACATTAGGTATCAAAAGTCAAGTATGCATGTGACTTTTGTGAAAACTAAGTTTTTTATTTATTTTCGTTGTCAATCACCTCGGTGTCATTTATGTATGTATAGCATGTGAAGTATATCAAGAAAATACACTTCTTTTACGTTGTAGAAAACAATATATATATATATATATTTAGTAATATATTGTTCTATTTTTATTACATATATATATATATATATGTATATATAGATTTATAAATGCATATATATATATGTGGTATTTATAAATCTACATATATATATTATAGATTTATATATATATAGAGAGAGAGAGAGAGAGAAAGAGAGACCAAAAATATTTATACGTCCTTTTACATAATTCCAGACTTTAAAAATATGTACTAGTTACAAATAATTTAAGTTAAGTAATAGGACGTTCTACAAAGATAGAATAAAAAAGCAATATACATTTTTTGATGCCAACGGGTATTTTTCAAGATCAATTACATATACATATTTCCATATGACTGCATAGACAATTACCAAAATAAAATACTATTTTCTTATATAAATATTTGTTCATGTCTTTCTGTAGGTCAAGATTTGCAATTAGGTAAAAATCACAGATTTATTAGAAGGATTGAAGATACATTTTGTCTATCTTAATGGATTAAAATTATTTTAAAGTAAATATAGGAAACCTCTCATTTTGAAATAGGGAAAATAATAATATTCGTTCAACTGATTTGCATCTGTGTGGATATTAATAAAAACCATATCGATTTTCAAATATATTTTTTAGGCCACAAGATATATATATATATTAATACAATAAAGCAATTGTTTATTGATCACTTTATAATTACAATCAGGGAAGCACATTAAATCATTGATTCTGAAGTATAAGAAGTTGCTAATACAAATACTGAAAAAAGAAACATTCGAAGCTAATTTATGATTATTTGTGATATGTTTTGCAGATCTTAGTTACTTTTTATATGTTGATTACCCATTAATGCCGATTGGGAAGATATGTTCCCAGAGCTTAAAAAGCGTTATTACAACACAACTAAGGCATATTTCAAAGTTTAAACAGATTAACTTTATTTTTAATAGCTCTACCTACATGAGATGGCCCATATTATTTAATAAACATAATAATAATGTACTCGTAATTGCTGTTTGAAAGTATGTGTTTGAGACGTTGAAAATATGCCGAAATCGTATTGTTCTAATGGGTTATAACAGCAAAATTTATGAATGAATATTAATAATTTTTAAAGAAAACGATTCTTAAAATATATAGCTTCTTTTTTAAATATTTACTTTATATATGTTATCCAATGTTTTTTCAAAAATAAATGCATGAACATTTAGAGTGGAACACAATGTGCCCATTCGGCATTCAAGTGAAGCTGTGCCTAGCATAAAGTAATGAAAAATACAGATTCCACGGAGAGTTTATGAGCGTTGACGAAATAATGGTCCCCTATTATGGACGGCATGGGGATAAACAATACACTCCGAGGAAAACCTGTCCGATTGGGTTTCAAGTTGTGGGCAACTTGTGCTGCTGACGGTACCTTGCTACATGTCGAACCTTTTTGTAGATCCTTCCCCAACATTCCTGATCATGGGTTTGGTCATGGTCCAATGTCGTTTTGGAAATGCCAACAAGACCAAGTTAATCCAAGGGCAACACATCATCTGTGAAATTATTTCGGATCCATTCCCATGCTTTTAGGATTATCACGGAATGGAATTGCCTGCATCACAATCTTCGTGAAGATCGCTGGGTGGCGCTCCAGTGTTGACAAAACAACTATTGAAAAAGAAATCTCGAGGATCCATTTACTGGTTTGTCTCGATTGTCAGTGAAGGATTAACCAGGTAGTTAGTGTGGCTTCAAATAAATGAGAGAAACAGTATTCAACTAAATGAAGGTAATAATTGGACAGCAAGAGGAGTGCATTCGAAAAGTAGATGCCGAGAATGCAATGGAAGAACTCCTCATATCTGCAAAAAATGTAATGTTCCTTTCATCCAGAAGGCATGGAAATTTACCACACAAAATAAAAATTATTATCAAATAAATAAATATATATGTAAACTTTATAAAAAGAGCTGTAGTCCAATAGAATATATACTAAAATATGTTATGCTGTATAAATTATTTAAATGCCGAGTGGGCACATATGTGCCCGGGCCGTATTTTTTAAATGCTTATTAAATATGACTTTTTTTTTGTTCGAAATGTTTTATAGCACTTATTTGATTCATAAATTAAAAAATTAAGGCAAATTTCTTTACAGATATTCTCGGCATTAATGGGTTAATATCCTTTTTTATACATGTGCATTGATTTTCAATAACGATTCAACATCTGTTGTTATAAAGATAATAGTTTTAAACTACCAGGATTGGTTATTTATTTATATACAATTATTGGTCTGAAATAAATGAATGAATAAAAAGTTAAAATCGATGGATACATTGTCCTACTTACCATATTGATATATCTATGATACAGACATACACATCCTTGATAGGAGTAATAAAATAAGATCATAAGACAACACCGCTTACTCCAAGTTGTTGATTTTTTTCTTCTATCTCAAGCCTTTTCATTTCCTTTCTCTCATTGGATGAGTGGATAAGTACAAAGAAGGAATTCATTGATACAATGTAACAAAAAAGCCTTACATACTCCTTCAACCCCTATTTATCTATATATCTCAGATTAGACGGATAATAAATAACAATCGTCTTGAAAGGAATTTTCATTTGGGTATTATTATTATTATTTTTGATTCAATTCCCTCTCTGGAATAAAAAGGAAGGGAAGGCCATTGTTACCTTCAAGTCAGGATCCATTCATTTTATGGGATGAGTGTTTTCTCATGTCTAGAAAGGCTCTTGAAATATCTCCTCTTAGAATAGTAGATTCTTTACATTTGAATAAATTATAAAACCATTGCAATGCACAATACTTTAAATTGCTTCATTTCTATGAATACCCAAGAAATATAATATATAGACCGTAAACTTGTTTAAAATGACGTCATATACAAAGAAGATTATTATTTGTACTTTATAATGGCCATGCTCTTGTACAACCGAAGGACTTCTCAATTATTATCCGGACTATCCATGGGGACGATCTAATCTCTTCTTCATAGAAGATTCCTCAGAGATCTTTGCTCACTTCTCTGTAAAGCAAGCACATTGGTGAGGAGCCACAAAGTCTTCTATGAAGACAAGCGGTTGAGTCATTCGGAGAGTTAACATGGAGTTACTTAGTCGTATAAAAATTGATCTAACGTGAATGATGCCCTAACGTTTGAGATGACGTTGATTCTTACAATGGGAGTGGAATTCCTTTCAATATAAATATCATTAAATCAGATATGCTATTATGAAATAGTAGATAGGAAAAAAACACCTTATAAGTTATTAATTGTTCGCCACAGCAATGTACTAGATCCTTATATATTCACTTTAGCAAAAAGAAGATGATAATATGTGAAATATAAGAATAAATAAGCTCAAATTTAGTGATCTTTGACTTGCATTATGAATACATATTAAATTCATGTTTGGGGTTGTGGTTATCGGAAACATATGAATAGGTATCATTATATCAGTTGGTAGCTCCATTACCTGTCGCTTATCGACAGAGGAAGACTTACTTTTATTCGACAATGATAATAGATAGTTAATCATCAACTTGCTATAAACAAGGAATTGCTTTCTAATATCAATATACACCATTACAAGAGTCAATGATGTTGTACAAGGATTGAACCCATAAAAAAATGTAGCTATTGTTCTTGAAGATGATACTTTTATCTTTGATTTATGTTGAGTCCTCTACAACCACGAGATACGTTATGTCTTATTATTATAACCCCACAATGCATTTGGAATATTCCCGCTCCTTTTCTTGCAGCCAATCATGGTTTATGTAGAGAAAGCCCCAGTGGATTAACTTTTTAATATATTGAGCGGGAACACGCTTCATTGTCAAATAATTTACTTTATTGACAAGACTTATTATACTGTTTAAATTATATTTTTAACGGTATTTGATTAAAATATATCATGCAGTTTCATAACTCCACTATTTTTATTTGTATATCAAGTGTATAAAAATACATATATTATTTTGTAAAAGTAATCAGCTATAATAATATACTTTGTTATTCATAAAAGCCATTAAGCCACTGCCAAATGAGCTATCGCTGTGTTTTATGAGCAAAATGGGGCTACCTGATGTTATGAATGTGGTGGTGTACGCCATAAAATCTGCATCTGATGGTGTCGCTTAAAGAGGCATTTCCCCATCCTCCACCCCTCCCCCAAAAAGGAATGGGAGCTGGCTTCTCTCTCATGACACCAATTTGAATATTCTTTTAATATCCGGAGTTAAAAGCATTTTAAATGAGTTTCTTTTCTCTCTCTTCTCTCAGTCTTTCAGACTGCTGATGAGGAATATGAGTATAAAAAATAAAGCAAAGAGGGAGTTTTTTGAAAGCATACACTTTACCATCCCGAAAACATCCCTTTTTCTCTCTGTGTTTGATTCAAAAAGTCCGTAGGAAGAATGGGATTTGCCCCTTACTAAACACATTTTTTTTAACGTTAATAATTTATTAATAATGTATTTCCTTAAAAATTAGGTTAAAAAAACAATTTTGTATAAATGCACAAATAAACAGTATTTTAATGTAGTAATATATTATAATAAACATATAAATAGTTTAGTACAGAAGAACTACCTACGAAGAAGCAAAAATTTACAGGCTCCTGACGTACCGTTTACCAACGTTTGGATAATATTCGAAGACCTTGATTAATGTATCAGCTTCTTCCCATATCCACATTAATTTGAGACCATAATATTTCTTTTTTTTTGTACTTTCGTACAACATTTATTCTTGAGTGTTACCAAACATCAAAAAAACTTATTTACTACACTTACAAACAAAAAATTACACAACCAATATTAAACAAAACAAATCAAATCATCACAACTATATTTGCATATTTAAAAACATTTTTATATAGGGGGATTTTGTACTCCTTATTTTATAAAGTAAAATCTGTATATTAGTTACAATAAAATATTTCATTGGTTGTAAAAGGCATAGCACTAGTAGTAAAAAATAGTTATAATTGAATGGCTTCCCTTGACTTTTATTTATAGTAATGCAATAGTAAATGGCATAAACATGTAAGAGATGTTACGGGAGTCTATTAATGGTTCGGGACTTTTGGTAAAACAATTAGACTGTTGTTATTTTTTCAATCATAATTTAAGCGCTATGGAAGTTCTTGTAAAAAAAAAGTCCACTGGCATAATTTTACATTTTTTCTCTCAGCAAAATATATGAATCAGTCCAAGAACATGGACGACAGCACACTAGCTTTTATTCTAAATGAAGCTTTGTACAGTCTGATTTACTTTATGTAATGATACAGCATTAATGCGTTGCCCTAGATTACACATTATCATTTGGGGTATGGTGCTACGAAGAACACATTAATTTCTTATGAGCGATCCCAATCTAGTCTTAAAGGTCCCTCAGGCTTAACCTTCCACACTTATGCCATATATTAATTAAAAATGAGGGTCACTGTGCAACTTCGGGCTCTATTTGACTGTCACAATTGTGGAATATTTTGATCTCAAACTAATCACCAGCGGGTTCTATGTTGCATTATCCCTAGTTACGTGTTCATACTCAAATATATATCTATGTTAATGTATCTTTTTAAAACACATCTTGAATTAGCGTAAAAAGATAAGTTTATTTGGAGAAGTAAAGTATAAATCGAAATACTTTTTTCTAGCGAGGGATCCCTAAAATTAGGACAAAGGAAGAAATACGATATTAATAAGACATTTTCCCGTTTCTTCTACCTAACCAGAGAGTACCTCACCTCTACAACTTGCCTTCCCTTTTTTCCCAGTCAACTTTCTTGCCTTTTCCCCTTTAGCTTGTTTTGTTTCCTTCATCATATGACTAAGAACACACGAAATATGTATTTCCCGCCCTTTATGCTTTATTTCATATTCATTTATTTATGTTTCCCCTGTTTATTGTGTGTGTTTGTGTACAATGTATATGAATGGCTGTACTGCAGCAGCTAACAAACTACGCAACCCTTTCTATATGATTGTTCACTCTTCAGTGGACAAACAGACTTAGACACACACCGTCCCCAGTACCAAGATCAACATAAATAAGTAGATCTAAACAAAGTCGAAGTTTAAAGAAAATGTCAAATGGCGTCATCAATCAATTAACCAATAGACTGGGGCGATAGTAGTTCAAGGTTCTTGAGAGTGCACAGCGTCTTTTAATGTACTTCATTACACTAACAAATATGTTTTAACCTTCGGGTTCAAAATAATTTAATGTTGCTCAGATACATAATTTTTTCTTCAATTCCGTTTTATTGATGTCCACCTATTATAATAGAAGGCCGTTCTGGTCCATAATATTTTGGTGCTAAGGTGTTCCTGCCCACTTTCACCTCTACTCAAGGGAAAATAAATGTGCAGTAGAGTGCTCTTCTACTGCAAAAAAAGTAGAAGTCAAATATATATATATATATATATATATATATGCTAAGGTATTTATATTACTGAATTATATTAAAATACAAATATTATTCACAATCCAAGCTACAAAAATATGTTTTTTTGTTGACATGAGCTTTATATTAAATATTTTAGGTTCAGTTTTTTTTTGGAGAGAGAAAATACTTTCAAAATAATAAAAATAATCACTTCGTCAACAAATATTAGCGGACAGCATTTGCTTGTAGTTGATAAGAGTTCTAAAAAAATTAAACATATCTCCATAAAGTATTTATATAAAATAAATGACATTCCGTCACTGGTTACTTTGATTCTTTTGTCTATTTACTGGTTTTACAGGCATGTATCTATTGTTGTTAACGGAACTAAGAGCTGATCTTAAATTATTCATTTCGGGAAATATCTGGCCAACATCATGCATCCGGATGGATGGTTGATATATGAATGCAAAGAAAGGGTCAATGGTTGATACTCAAGGGTTTATGTTTTATAAAATATATATTTTTTAGGGAAGAAATGATATAAAAACCTTATTGATGGGTATTAGGCTGAGTAATAAAGAATGATCTAAATTATCTCGAAATGTAAACAGATGGCTCGAAAATTCCAACAGAAGCGTTCATATCGCAAATTTTTGCGTGGGAAGCGACTAATGTGGCGTCCCTCTGGTAGTAAAAAAGTCAAAACTCTCACCATCTCTATCTCTTACCCCACTCGTCGCTGCAAATGGATATACCCGACTTTCTTTCCTACTCTTGATCCAGATCAAACTCGCCAGGACAGTCAATTAGATCCATGGGGATTAACCTCATTCCTACCTTGCTGACTCTTGCCCTGTCCTCTCCACCATCAAAAGATGGAAAAAGGCTTCGATAATGGCAGTTTTTCTCTGGAGAATAATACGTCATCAGGAAGACCCCGGTAGACGAAGACACCGGAAACATTCGCCGCTGTGAAGCGCCTGATAGAGGATAGCCTCAGGTTGCCGCCAAGTTTTCTCTACCACAGAAACACAGACTTTGGACGGAGGATCTTAAACTACGAAACGTCCTGAGTGCTCTATGAGTCCAACAAGAGGCAGCGAGTGAAGTGCTGTAAGGACTGTCGGATAGACGTTGAACAGGGAAAACAGAGCCCCTACTCACCCTACCTGAACCTCTGCGACGGGTATTTGTTCCGGAATTTGAGCTACCTGCTCCGGAATGGCGAGTTTTGGGGCACAAAGACGCCACACTGGCCATACAGCGGGCAATGAAGAGGGTCAGTGAAGACGAGTTGTTCTACCATTTCTAACAGCTCCAGGACTTCTACCACGACGGCGTTTCAGTTGGAAGGTATTATGATTTAGAAATATTTTTATGATTTTGATGAAAATTTGACAAGTTTTAATGGGTCAGGCTCATTCTTTATGACTCAAGCTAATACTCTTTTCCTGATAAAAAAGAATTGCATATTATATTAGGTATGGGACTATTGAAGTAGGTCTGTAAATAATATTCTTTTTGTTTGAAAAATTAGAAAATATAATGTCAATCTCTTTCAACGATACTATGTCTGTTTCATTTATTTGTTCGTCAAGTATTGATTCGTAGCAAATAATCGAAGCTGACAAGAAAATATAACACTTTGATTTATTAGATACTACCTTTTTGGGCAAACATTTTTTCATTACATAAGGCTACATATAACCTAAAGTATAGAAAACTTCATTATTGAACTTTATTTGAAATGATGCAATCCACATCAATGTGTCTGAAATAATTTTTGGTCTATTTATACACACATTCAATTTACATTCTACAGGCAATGTTAGAATGTATAAATTCATTATGCTGAAGATTTTTTGGTTGTCATTTGCTTATATTTATATATATATATATATGTATATATATATATATATATATATATATATATATATATATATATGTTACAAATGCATTCCTTGAAATCACATTTTTACATTAGTGTTAACTTTTCTAATGAACCTTTTTCTTAATTCCTTACTGGAAGCAAACTTGTGTCTCTAACTTCCCTGAAAATAAAGACCAGAGCCTCAAGGCACAAACATATACAGAAGAGAGTAAAAAACCTTCCCCAATTTCTTCCTTATTGTTTCCTAAACAAAGAAGGTTTTTTAAATAGTTTATTGAGCTCATACCCTATACTGTTTAAGAAATAACCCTGACTATGGAATATTTTATTCTCTTGTAACTTTAGAAGAAACCTTTCAGCAGTTATTTATACACACGTGTGTTTGCGTGTATGTATGTTTATTATTGCTCAAATAATGTAACTTTTGTCAGAACTCTTCAAACATATTTTGACTTGTATAATAACAATAATAATATCTTTTGACTCAATTCCCTTGTGTTGAAATTTTATACATATTTACCCTTGAGCCTTCAATCAAAGAAGGCTCACATAAGACATTGTTTGCTATGACTTTTGAGAATAATAATATACTTTTTTCATAGACATAATTTTTTTAATACATGAAAAACACTCCATTAAATAGATAAAGCGGATACCGCTGTCTTAAAAGTATAAATAGTTTACCTTAAAGTATGACCAAACAATAAATTGCATCAATTAAAATATATTAACGAATTGCAGAATGATTTACTGATTCTAATCGATCACTTTATTCAATATTGCTGGACTGCGGCTTCGTATATAATCCATGACGAAACCAGACGAACTATTGTATAGTTTTAATGCCCTCTAAGATTAAGTCTTTTATCCACGGCAGAATTTAATAAACGATATTGAGCCCCCTGCCTTTTAGTCTAATCATGATTGTTTTTTATATTTGCAGTACATTATTTTTTTCTGGTTAAAGTTTTATCTCATATTTGCCACATCAATACAGTGTAATATAAAATACACTAAATAACAAATAAATAAATAAACTAAACTCTTTTTAACAGTTGCGTAAAAAGCATATATGAAAATTATGGTTCAAATATTATTTTAGACCTTTTTTGTAGAATTATAAACACATTAATCATGTTGTGTATACATTGTAAAGACACTACAGGACTCTTATAATAATAATCCATAAAATTGAATTATAAAACCAATGGTCTTAACAGAAAAAGTACAGTATTAAATATACACATTTCGATCTGCGAAAGTGGCGCCCACAAATGATTTCACAAGACTTATTACATTTGTGACCTATTTGTAATGGCAATTTGCTACTTATCTAATTAAATGTTTAGTTTAAATGTAGATCTACTTTGCACAAAAAAACCAAAAAATTAAATTATAAACCCAATCATATATGTAGTTTGTGTATCGATATACTGAAAAAAAGAATATTATATATACAGGAAACAGTATATACAGGAAATAGTATGTCTACTAAATCAATCTGTTAAAAGGCCACTTCGCAAAGCTCCGTATCACAGCTCTTTATATTATAAAAACATGCTTTCTAATCATTGCTTTATATTTAAATGATGGACTTCATAGACTTTTGTCATATATGTAAACTTCTCACACTATTAAAACTTTGGCAGCGCTGTTTTTCCCATCACTTGACAACAATAACCTCTTAACTGTGTATTGTAATAAAATTGTGCTGCTTTTACCCACGAAGATTGAGTAACTTATTTTATACGTAAGGAGTCTTGTAACAAGTAAATGGACAATATAACCCAACATAATATAATAAAATCAATGAATAGGGATCAAGTGTAATTAATTTACGATATCTTTATCCTTTTCCCACCTCCTAGGACGTCACCCCCTCCACCCTTTCATAATGTGAAGTGTGAAGCCATAAAAAAATTCCCCTTTTTCCTCCCCGAAGTAGGAAGGGGGAAGCTTCGAGATGCTGTATAACATTGTTCTCAATACAGTGAAAAGTGAGAGAGAGAGAGTTTCTCTAACCCACATTTCTCTATGGCTATAGCCCTCTTGAGAGACATTTAAAAGTAGTGTGTGCTTTTATTGTTATGTTTCTGATCTCAAATGTACCTTTTAAGTGAGCCTCAAACACTACATCATGGCCCAAAGTATATTCATTCTCTTTCTAAAATATTGAGTGTGGGGTTCTCGATGTTAATATGAGAATGAAAGGCACAACATTAGAGGGTGTCATTCCCCCCTCTATCGCTTGGTGCATTCATTCTTAATGAAATTAATTTTGTCCCTGAGTCTTCTCTTTGTTGTCCATGGGTAGATGAAAGATATTTTTACCAAAAGAATATCGTACTATCTAAAAACGAAAAAAACTGATTTTTGTCTTCATATAATTTGAACTTTCAAATTATTTTAAGAAATAATATGCAACAAAATTGTGAAAATCAATATCATTTAAATTTATTTAATTTTGGTCAGGTTAACAACTCATCCAGCTAATATGGGATACAGCTCCCGTGACTCTGTTTAGAAACTATACAAACTGTGTATACAATATTTCTTATTACATTTATGTTCTGCATGATCCTCTTATTGATAACTGTATTATTTTACAACAGTACAGACTACACAAATATTAATAAGTCGTAAAACCCCTTGATATTTATGTGTCGAGAAGTTCTTATTCATCATTTTAAAGATCTGGACAAAATGTTGTTTTTAAAAGAAATAAACGTTTTTTCAGATTTAAAAAATATTTTTTTTATTTTTCCCAATCTATTTTATATAGTGTGAAGTTACGATATATTAAACTTTTTAAAGTATATAGTACTTAATTTATTTCTTAACTTTTCGTTGATATTATGCTGCTGTTTCTGTACAACTTGAAATTATCTAGTAACCTTAGATTTTAACTAGAAAAAAAATCTATGATTTGCTACTGCAAGGCAAAGATTTAACAGAGAAAATTGAAAAAAAATTTTGGTCGTTCAAACAATTAAAGCAATAATCCTGTTTTGTTGAGTGTGACATTTCTATGGCAAATAGTGATGGGTAAAAAAGGTTTCTTGTGCAAAATATCTATATACTGTAGCCAAGGAATTTGACAATTAATATGAATGTTTACATATATGAAAAGCTCTCCAATTTTTACAGTCATATAATAAAAGTCGAATACACGTCGAAAATATATCGGATGATAAAAGTTTTGATTATATTGAAGTTAAAACTGTTTGATGCATAAAATCATATCCAAAATTTTAAAAGAAGCTCTTTCCGTTCGTATCTTTTGTTATATCAAAGAATTAAAGTTTAATATTTATTTGTCTATTTTACATATATACCTCAACTTCACTTTAAATTTGTTTCAAATGCAATGATAATTTCTTTTGACCTTGTGCTTAACCAAAAAAATATCTATAAAGGAATAAGTATTTTTATTGAATTTTTTAATATATATATTTTTTAAATATATGTTGGAAATTTACTTTTTAATTTTAAAATATAAATAATATGAGTTTTAAAGAATCGTGGTTTTATATAAAATGAAAAAATGGAATTTTAGAATTTTTATTGGTAACTATTCATATAACATCTTGTGCTATATGTTGTTGTTGTATGATTTGTTACAGAGCTACTATAGCCATGGCTACTAATATAAAAACATGTATCTGTATATACAAACAAATAATTATACAATAATAATAATTTATTAAAGAAAAATAACTATAAAAAAATATATAAGTTAATATTTTTCAATTATCATAAATACATTAAACTTAAAGAGCTATAAGGATCTAGACAACTCTGCCATTGTCTTTGCTACCCTCCGAGCACTTGATAAGGCGCATGCCTCTCTTAATGGCTGTGACAAGCTCCAGGCATTTGAAAGGTTAACAGCAGCGACACAGTTGGTAGAAACGGGTTTTTTGAGGTCAACCACACGCAACCGATCTGCTCTTTGAACTCCAGCAAGATACGTGCGAGATCGTTAATGGCAAGTTGTGCATCTGAGCTATTCTTTGCCATTGTAGGGTGTGAGGGGGTTCAGCAGCAGACGATAATTTTGCACTTCTAGTCACCCAAGCAGACGTCTGAAGTTTCCCGATAACTATGGCTCTAGCTATATCGGTCAGCAGTGGCCCTCGCGATACCGTAGTGCAGAGCCGGCGGATGACTCCGATTCGTTTCCTGATATTCTTAATAATTTTTTCGTGGTGGGGTCCAAATGTCAGGTTCCTGCTAACAGTTACCCTCAGAAGGTCAAGTGTAGCGGTCGAAGGAGTGTCTGGAGCACCCAGACGTAACGTTTAGGTTTTCCCAACGTTTAGGTGGAGTCCATTGATATTAGAGTACGCCTCCAAGGCCTTCGATGCCGAGCCCATAGCGAAGTCGACCTGTTCCCAGGATGAAGCCGAGATAACAATAGAAGTATCGTCGGCATATAGCAGTACCTCAAGCTGAGCTTCTGGATTGACAGCTACTCTCAGGTAATCAGGTAGGTCAGCCGTGAGAAGAATGAAAAGTAGGGGGCCAAGCACAGAACCCTGTCTGACGCCGTACTTTATGTTCAGGAAATTGGACCGTTGGCCGTTCCAATTCACCTGCTGTCGCCCTCCTGTTAGGTAGCTGAGCATCAGCTTTTTGGTGGGCCCCACCATCCATTGGAGCTTGGCCAGAAGTATATCTGCTTCCAAAAGGTCAAAGGCCGCAGAAAAATCGAAGGCAACAATGCATACCTTTAATTTACGATCACAAGCCTTAGCAACGTTGGGCAGTAGAGTTGCAAGGGCAGTGTCGACACTGCGTCCAGTTCGGAAGCTGTGTTGTTCCTGTGGGAGTTTACAAGAAGCTTCGACGTAGGTCACGAGTTGATTATAAAGTACCCGCTCGGTTAATTTTGAGATGGCACAAAGGAGTGAGACAGGTCTATAGCTAGAGGGTTCTTTACGCGGTTTGCTCTTTTTCAGTACTGGGATTATGATTGCCGTTCTCCACTCGTCTGGCCATATCTGAGAAGTAATGATTGTGTTAATGAGGTGAACGATTGGAAGGGCTAATTCTGTCCAGGCTGACTAATAACGACGATAGGAATTTTGGCAATGCCGGCAGAGTGCTTAGGGGCGAGGGATTTTAGTGCCCTCTTCACAGCAGCAGTGCCTACATTTTGGAATCCAAATTCGCCGTCCGAATCGGCATTAGAGCTTGCATTTTGGGAATCAGGACATAGATCGCAACGCAGTCGGTCAACTTTATAGAACTGATTGCACATGTTAGCAGAGTCTGTGTCGGTTCCACTGCCTTCAAGAAAAGGCAGAACGCCGTCGTTTCCTTTGCCCATGGCTTCATTTGCGATTTTCCATCCTTCTGTCTGCCCACCCTTTTTGATTCGAGATAGATTAAAAGAAACATGGTCACGTCTAACTAGACTCAGTGTTTTGTTCCTTAGGGCCTTTTAGCACTTTTTCCCTATACTCTTCGCCTTGTCCCGTTCTCGTATGACTACTCGAGTATACGGTTGAAGCCTAACATTTGCGTTTGGAGTGGTGTATCTTCGAAGAGGAGCAGCAACATCCAAGGCAGCTGTGATGGCTGTTTTTATGTGAAGATTGATGTCATTTACGTTGGATGAGTCAAAAAGGGGCTGCCAGTCCCAATTGAGAAGGAAAATCTCTAGTGCAGGTACGTCGAGTGTGGACCAGTTGCGTTCCTCCCTTGTTTCTTTTACAATCCGCTTAGGAGCTCTTTCGGACGAGATCGTTGCAAGAAGCGGCGCATGGTCAGAGGGAGCGTCATCGAGTACTTTTACGTGAATGTTTGTATTTCCTCGAAGGTATACGTGATCAATGGTGGAGGTACGGTTTTCCCCATTGAAAACGCCATTAGATCGAAAAGTTGGATCTGTCGGTTGTAATTGAAGTCCGAGTTCCTCATAGTAGCCTTCCAACGTTGCATTAGTTTTTTCCTGTAGTAACCGCGGTCGTCATATCTTGTAACGTCCAGATTGAAGTCTCCTCCGACAATCATCTCTTTCACTCCATGAGTCACAGAAAGCACTTTCCTATCTCATCCAGTTGAGTTGTCTCGAAAACTAATCCTTTGTCAGAGATGCTGTTTGAGAGTGACGTAATTAATTCATTGTTTTCTTTTTTTAAATTTCTCTCTTTCCTTTTAAAGAGATCCAATTAAAAGTTTATGGATTAAATTCCTATACAAAGAGTGTTTGGCGTGAAGGAACACAATGTGTCTAATATTTCAAATTTGGTCAGACGTAGGCCCAAGGTTACGGATTTGACGGGATAAAAAAAACATGTATTCGCAGAGGAAAGTAGAAGAGAATACTTATGATGCCATTTTTATTCCAAGATATCCCTTAAAATTGTATTTATTTCTATTGTTCGTTTATTTTGCTGATAAATTAAAATAAATACATAAAACCTAGAGCAAATAATACATGAGGAAACATTGAAATGTATTTTTTAACTATTATTTTCATGTTTTGATTATGTTCGTGGTGTTTCCTTGTATTACTTTATTTGTAATATTTCTGAATTTGAATTAAGAAGTATTTAAATTAATTGAAAGAAGAAGAAATTATTAATAAAGTGATTTGAAAAAACGTCGGTACCTTCTACTATATTTTTGAATGCAGTCGGAAAATAAGTCCTGAGAATATTAATATTATTATTATTATCCCTATACACTCCATTACAATTTGTCTTAGAGATCTGGGTCATTGTTTTATGGGAATTGAAAAGAAAGGCACAGCTTCCTCGTGAAAGAAAGATGCTTAAGTTCCCCTTTTTATACTCCGTTGGTAGGTGATTCTGATGGCATTACTAATATTATCCTCTTCCTTAAGTGATAATAATCTTCTAAATGTGAGATCCTTTTACCTGGGCTCGGTTCCTTCACGCCAAACACTCCTTGTAAAGGAATTTAATCCATAAACTTTTAATTGGATCTATTTAAAAGGAGAGAGAGAGAAATTAAAAAAAGGAAACAAAGAAATTAATTATCAGAACATCATTGAAAAAAACAATTTTTTTCTTTGGATTCATGTTTTGAAACAACATAATTTTATTTTTATTTCTTTTCCGGTTCTATTGAGGAAAATAATTATGTCATCTTGGTAATTACTGTGTCTTGTCTTCATTAATCACAAGCCCTGCTGTTTTCCGTATTCTTCTAGGAGTTTTTTGAGGATTTCGTGCTCCCGCTTGATTTCACCCTTGCAAAGTACCACCGTGAAATCGTCTGCAAAAAGACATTCGTGACTCTTTCACTGCCTATTTTATACCCGTGGAGAAAATTATCCATTCTTTTTTGGAGGGAACGTACAGCAATTGAGAAGAGAAGCGGACCAATGGGATTAAGTTTTGTTATTCATAATTTTTTATGATTTGTAGTTTTTAAACTATGTTTATCAATCTGGCCTAATATTCAGAGTGCTAATTAAATGACTGCATGAGTATTTATATACAGGGTCTTGCAGGTAAATCCGCACAAAGTTCAATATCCTCCAGATCCAAAATGGGAACAAAAGTGATACCTATTTTGAATAAGAAAGTTGTTTATTAGACATAATACAAGATTACTATTCAATATGTCAGCCCTCAGCCTCAAGAATGTCCTCCAAACGACGCCTGAACCTCCCACAGGCCGTGGAGACCTCTGCAGGATCCAGCTTGTTCATCTCTGACTTGATGGAGGCTTTCAGGGACACCACATTGCTGTGGCGTGTGGCACACACCTCCCTCTCAACTTCCCCTTCAAGTAGTAGTCGCATGGGTTCAGGTCGGAGCTGTTGGGGGCCAGATGTTGAATTCCCAGAAGCTGGGCACATTCTTCTTCAGCCAGGACTGCACAAGTTTGGCTTTGTGGGCGGGCGCCGAGTCCGCCGGGGTCCCAGAGGCCACAGAGTCCATCCAGGGGACGACGACAGGTGGACCCCACGCTTCCTTGCGAGGATGGACATGAGCATCCCGGATTGGCCTTGATGGGCCTCTTGAGACCAGCCACAAATGTGGGCGTGCAGATCCAGTCACTCCTGGGATTGTGCTTCTTCCTCTTGGGCATCCCTGACTCCTCCACTTCTTGGTGATGTCGTAGACTGTCCTCCTGGGGTACTTGAGCAACTTGATGATGGCTGCAGGACGGTGCCCTACGCACAGCAACTTGATGACCGTATCCCTCCGGGTCTTATCCATCTCCGTATCAGTGTATTTGTTATGTTTTCGGTCGCAATTCGACGATACATTCACAAAACCTCCCACATGTGCAATATCCAAGCTCTACTGCACTCCTTATGGATCTGGACAAAGTTGAACTTTGTGCGGATTTACCTGCAAGACCCTGTATAATTCATATATTTGAAAAAAAAAATTGAGAAAAAAAAATAAAAATATATATATTTTTTTTTCGGTTAAAAACATTTTATTCGGTTGACTGCAAAATTTTATACAGTGTAAAATAAAATACACTAAAATTTATATTTTTTAAATTCTTCCCAGGTAGAAATACAATATCTTATAAGATATATATTGGTTGAAGAGGATATTAAAATAGTATTTAAATATTATTAATGTTTTAGAGTACTTTAAACACACCTGTCCATGCATTTGTAAACTAAAATTTCTAAGAATGACCAATATTTATAATAATTATTTCATACTTTTTAAACACAAAAAAAAAAGTAAAAGTAATTCTTACATCATGTTTATAAAAAACTTTTGCGTGATTTGTCCTTTATATAAGGTTATTCTTCAGGCCAGTAAATATGAACTACAATGTTCATTTATGTATTTTCGCAACTGCCCTGAATAGTTTTACTCTGTTTCTGTATATAATTTTAGTGTATTTTATTTTACACTGTATAAAATTTTGCAGTCAACCGAATAAAATGTTTTTAACCGAAAAAAAAAAAAAACTTCTGCGTGCACCTTGAACAATTGAGCAACTATTAGCAATTTAGCTACTATTCTACTCTTGCTCAATTCCAATTTATTGTCAGTGCATTAATCAAACGCATCAAAAAACATTTTTGTATTATGCCAATCAAGCCAATGATGGTTCTAAGAAAAACAATAAGTAAAAGTATTTGCATGTGAAACAATTGAAAGAAATGCAGAAAAGAAGAAAAAAGACATTTTTCTGACATGTTGATAAAACATTTTTGTTTTTGCCATTCACTCAAGAACAGCCATGCAAACTTTGTTCCCTAGTATCAGTTGTCACTTTATCATTCCGGAAAAAATATTTTTATATTAAAAATGCAATATTTTCTAGAATAAAGACAAAACATATATAATTAGAAAGCACAAAATAGAAACGATTATAATTATATGAAAGGCTGTCAGGGACAATTGTATTATTCTGACTGTCATAAAAAAAACTTTATGTCACTTTTTGGTGCTTATGTCACCAACTTATAGTATACTTTCATATAAGGTATTTATATCAATCTTTTATATCAAAGAAGTGCATCAAGAAAATTAGCTTGAGCAGTATTTTTTCGCATCATGTATTTTTAAAGAATCACACAATAATTGAAAATGGTTCCACACCTCGTAAGTTTAATACTAAATGCTTATTGGCGATAATATTTTGACTTCACTTTTTTATTCATATCAGATAGGGTTAACATTATTTTATGTGTATGCTTAAGAGGAAGTGTTCTCAATATACATATATATATATATATATATATATTATATATATATACATTTACCCCCCGTGCCAATCACCCCCCGGGCAATTACCCCCCGTTAGTAATATTTCTTATCTCTTAAAGTCCTCTTATAAAGTTAACTATGTTTCTAACTATTAACAAAGGTGATGTCAATGGTTATATATATATATATATATATATATATATATATATATATATATATATATATATATATATATATATATATATATATATATATATATATTATTAGACTTATTGATTCGCAAAAATTGTCGTTCATTGTTCGTTTGTCGTTATTTCTAAATTGAATCGTTCATCGTCCGTTTATCGTTGTCATTCTGAAAAAACGACTTTTTTAAATATTTTTTTTCTCTCCATTCTAAAACACCTTTTAGACCATACTTTATGGAAGTTTAGTGATTAAATATTGATATATTCCGCAAATCAGCTGAAAGTATAAATTATTTTAAACTTTAGTTTGAATGCATTATTTCCAAAATTAGACGTGTATTTGGCGACATGAAGAAAAAAATGCTTGAGGTTGATGACAACATCAAAAATTATTAAGACGCTCGGAGTCACCCGCCAGCTGGTATACAGAGTCAAAAAACGTCTTGAAGAGGGAAAAAGTCTCAAAGATGACACAAGAAGTGAGTGACCAATGAAAATCACCCTTTAAGATGTCAGGGAAACATTTAGGAACAATCTCACTATGAAATGATTGACTTGGCCAAGATAAGCAAGGGAACTCCTCCACTGTGTCAAGAGCCGTCAAGGCTGCTGGGGGAAGGTCCCAGAGGTATATGGAAAGGCCTCTATTGACTCAAAGTCACCGAGATGACCGTGTGAAGCGTTGTCGCCGATTTTAAATGATCTGAAAAGGAACGGCGATCGAAATTTTTTTTTACTCCGACGAAATACCTTCACAATGATCCGGTCATCAACAAGCAGAATGATCGAATCATAAAATTCGAGGATACTCCCAAGAAACTCCTGTACATCACAAAGACTAAGTACCCGGCCTCAGCGATGATGATGGATGTGGTGGCTTCAACAGGGGAGAAGATGTCTCCAATTTGGTTCCCTCCTGGGTACCGGCTCACAGCCAATGACTACATAAAAATCTTGATGACCAAGGTGCTTCCATAGGACAACAAGGTCTTCAAGCAGTTCAAGAAATCCTCTTATATGTTCCAGCTGAATGGTGCTTCAGCCCACACGGCCAGAAGCGTGCAGGAGTGGATGGTTGAAAAAATGAACTTTTGGCTGAAGCACTTCTGGCCACCACAGAGCCCAGACCTGAACCCTCTGAACTATAGCATTTGGGACCAAATAACATCCAGGGCCTGTGCTAAACACCATAGGATTGTGGCCAACCTCAAGGCTTCGGTGACTAGTGAGTGGAGGAAAATGCCAAAGTCTTATATCAAGAAGGTATACGCCGCAGCGTTGAGGCTGTAATCGAGGCCGATGGTGGTCATATTCACAAATAATAAGCAAAGTTATGGAATAATAGATTTCTGTGAAATAAATTTCCTACATAAGATCATCCTGACAAACTATGGGTACTTAATTAAAATATGTTTTGAGTTTTACAAGACTTTGCACACCCCTGTATATATGTATATATATATATATATATATATATATATATATATCTCTCTTTGTTCCCTCATTCTCACTAGTAAAGGGAGTAAGGACTTGCTAAGTTTCTTCTCCCAACCACAAACATACATTATTGAACAGTGTCTTATCACAAAGAAAGGCTTCTTTCTCTACGCCTTTTACTTCTTCTTTTCTCCTCTTATTCCTTGTAGTCACACATTCTAGGAGTATTACTTTTACCATTATTATTATCAACACCAATTCTTTCCTATGTATGTATGTGTGTGTGTATGTACAGAAGAAATGATTAATCATGCGTATTTCTTCTCGGTCCTACAGATCCCCCCTTTCCTGCCCCCCCCCCCCTAGTCAATAATTTATTAACCACTCATATACAACGCACCTAGATATAAATATGTGGTTGTATTTATATTTGTGTACTCTATTTACTTCATACTTATGATCTGGGACGGAGTGGCCACTAGTGGGACTAGTCCCGGTGGGCCGCATGCCTCAAGAAATATAAACGGCCGATGACCGCCTCCCAACGTCCCAGTCTATACCACGTTCTCTCTAATGAGCCCAATACCTCTCTATACTTCAATTTATACAAGTTACATGAGAACCAACGAACTTATATATAGGGTTGCCAACTCTCAGGGGAAAAAATAAGGGACACCTCATTTGTGGGCGACGCGAAAGAATATGAAGCGGGTTCAGGGGACAATTTCCTGCATTTTGACCAATTTTAGGGCAAATAATGTAAGGGAGATATTTCTACAGTTTACACAATTTATTTTGAACACAAAACCCAACAATTACAAGATAATGGACCACGGGAACACAAGTGGTTGTGCATTTTTTCTTCATTCTTTATTTCTTAATGTTGCTGCTGCAATCATCTCATTGCTTCCATTTGTATTTCTTTTGGCTTCTTGCAGCAGCTAGAAGCCTTTTCTTCTTTAGGGCTGCAGAGTTAAACTCTGAGCAAGGCATGTCATAGTTGAGTAGGAAAGGGGGGCTGAGAAAAAATTGCATGTTTACCGTAAAATGCCTTCTAGCAGCATATTCATTCATTCCATTACATTTTGAAACCTAGTCTTGACTCTCACGGTAATACGGTACAAATTGCGTCCCGTTACAAATCAATACGGAACCCGTACTTTTGTTTCCAAATACGGGATGATTCCGTATTTTAAGGGACGGTTGGCAACCCTACTTATATACCATGTGCATGGTATGAATGTAAAGGTTAAAAAAGGTATTTTGCTAATCCTGAACTCATAGGTTATTCAAAACTTCACAGCTCTTTTTTCAAGTACATTTTACGTTGAACCAAAGGTGTCTGCAAACTAGTATTAAAAAATCCTGATAGTTATTTAGATAGTTTTTCCCTTGCACATACATTTTCTTCCTTTGCCAAAAATGTCTGTAAATTAGTACGGCAGTAAAATTAGTTGTCGGTTGAGGTAGTAGGTGTTCTCATCGGTTGCTTCCTATTTGAACGCTGTACGGTCACCAATCTGTTTGCTTCTACTACCACAGAAGATTATTAACTGATGGTATCCTGCGTCAAGTGCAAGCACGACAATTAATAGTTTCAGAAATGGAAGGGGCTGATAAAAGCCAGGATTAAAACGAAGAGAAAGTTGGAGGAGGAGACTTTCAAATATTTGAAAATTACAGATTTATTCCTAAATCCAAGACGGCAAAGTACAGGTACATTGACATTGGCGTGTGCTAGTCCGGCTAGAATACAATTTAGTTTAATTGTGAATACTTGTATACCCAACGTCATGTAATTACCTAAATACTTAATGATACTTGAATTGATGCATGGGTTTGTTGAAATGGATTATCAACGTACAGTTTACTCTATAATGACAGCATTAAGAGGAAAAAGTTGTACCTGAAAGCTTTGAAGAGGATTTTAAGACGTCATCGGGATTTTTTGAAGAATAAATAAACGCTGTTTCGTCCATGTATATAAGGCTATAATCTCTTGACAGTAAATATGTTCTATAATGTTCATTCATGTTATTTATCTTAACGCAACTGTCAAGAGTATTTTTATTTATTTATAAGTTGTCTTGTATTTTAGTGTAGTTAATATTTTACACTGTCTTATAATATTTGATAGCCGGAAAAAAAATTATAACCGTTAAAAAAGGAGGGGGAAAAAGTTGTCTTGTGATAGTAGAAGTTCACTCGGCAGTAAGAGTTAGTTGTATGAAAACTGAGAACTTTTGTTTAGATGCATCAGTAACAGTGTGTCCAACTGATTACCTTCATATTTTTCATTCTCTCTTTTGACAAAAACATATTCGACCCTCGTTCAACGAAGGACAATGTATGTACAGTTAAATGCTCACCAGAAGCCTATTATGTGTCTGAAAAAATTAGGAAAGGATAGAAAACATGTATTTATGAATAAGTGTAAATATTTATATTACTATATAAGTTTGATATTCCTCTAGAAAAGTATAAATCTAAAATCCATAATATTTCCTCGTCATTCATTTTTTCTTTAAATTAATCCAACTACACTCTAAGTAAAATGGGACATATGGCAGTGCTTATAATACAATGCATACATATTTTTTCTTGGATGTCAAGTGTTTCCTGGAGTATTTCCCTAGCATTTAATGCCATCTAGTGGTCAGATTTCATAACTGTATAATAACTTAGATAAATGAGAACTACGACTAAGGATGATCCTGGTTACAAATGATGGCTTTCCCACTAGTGTTTACTGTCATTTGCATTATAATGCAAAATTACTGTTTTTATTAGGCCATGGAATAATGAGATTTACGCGCCATTGATTGGACTCCTCTTATTTCGCATATTATTAATTAATCTAAACTCCTCAATTTCCGGGTCGGAATATATGATATTTTTTTTAAATCTTATATCACGATTAATGGACCATCATTCCAAAAAAATTATCGACAGTTGTACAAAATGTCTTATGGCGAATTCACGAGATTACCATTATTTCCAATGAAAAACTGCATTTGAAAAAAAAAAATTAAAAGAATTGGTATCAAGAATGATGAGAGGGATTCAGAGGGAGTAGATTGGGATTCGATGGGGAAAATTTACTATCATTAGTCGTTTTAAAAATGTATTTAAAAGATAACTAACAAACATCAACATGAGTACCCTCTTTTTCTTTTCCTTCTTGTAACTATAAAGAACCCTAGTAGGAGCTGTTATTTAAAAAATGATTGGTGCGTCAGCACTTATGTTCATTTATTGGTACTAAATATTATTTGACGAAAATTTGCAAAAAAAATACAAAGTCATAAATTGATCATAGCTAAATTTAATAGACATAAATTTTTTCAAAATAAGGAATAACAAAAAAGTTTTGCTTCATAACGAAACCTTTGACACCAGTGACGTCCGATTTCTAACAATGCTAGAGATTTTTAAATTAAATATTCGTTTTCAGCATCAAAAAATGAACCAGAATCGCTGGGACTATGTAAAAGAACTAAAAAGTGGTTTCATTTGGGAGGTCTAATATATATATATATATATCAGTAAACGTCCGGGTACCCGTCCCTGCTAAGCCCGGCTATTTTGTAGCTGCCCAGCCTTAAAATCACCGGGCACCGTGCCACATCTATCATAGCGCCCTCTAAGTACGAGTATATAATGAATACTTAAAAGTGGGATTATGTTATTCATTTTTACATGATTTTCAACTACAAGGAAGTGGCAAACCTATATTTCTCTCTTTTTAGATTGTGGAGGTAGATGTGGGTTCAAAATTGGATAAGTAAATATATTTTCAATATTGGTTTGAGGAGATTATACAAAAGGGGTGAAATTGGATTTCTGCAATTAAGACGGGAGGAGAATCATGGAAACGGAAGAGCAAGAACATGTGCCCCATTTGACTCTATATAGACTAGGATATTTTTTTATCCTCAAAGGGAGTGCGATAGCCGTGTGCATTAAGGCGTGTTCAACTATTGGGGGCGCAGGTTCGAATCCCGAGAGAGAATGGTCATTTTTGGTCTACCTCATTGATAAGATCCTTGGTTCGATAGACTAATTTTAATGCTATAATGTTTATTTATACCCAGTCGAATGCAATTCTATCGAACCATATAGGCAAAAAAAATATTCTCAGAATGTTTCTTTGTAACTGCCATTTATATACCTATAAATAAGAAAATTTTCTGCATAAAAATAATCTCACAAATATATTTACTTTAGATTTATTCAAATTGGGCCCTCGGGTTTTGCAAATAACATAACGGGGTATTTGAGTATCAAATCTTTCGCCTTTGAAGTATTTTGTATTATTACCCTTTGATACAGGCGGAATATGAGAACCCTTATCACTTCTTATCCTGGCCATCACCACACCCTCATCTAATTTGTAGAGAGCGGAAAAAAAATTGAATCACATAAAAAAAAAAATCACATATTTTCCATTTTTCAACAAATAAAAACATTATTTGGGAAACTTAAGAAACATCACATTTTCTTCTTAATATACATGAAATAAACACTTTTTTCTCTTTTTAGAAAAGTGTTGAACTTATTTTCACCACCTCTTGCATCATTTTTATAATTTTTTCCTTCATTCCCTTTTTTGTTTATTTTGGGTGGGAAATAATGCACGCCAAAATTTATGGTCTCTTTTAAATAAATATACTTCTAGTGAGGGTTTTGGTCAATCCACGTTTTCCCTATAAAAAGAAGAGTTAAGCTTATTCCATATCATTAGATTGATTGCAATCGCTGTTATTGTGCTGGGTTCCATCACAAAGCCTGACCCCTATTAGACACAAGGTAAGGAAAACTTTATAAATAGAGTTTTGATGGTTACTTTAATCCCAGGCTGCTACGGTACTCCAATTCCATAAAAAAACCTTACACCCCTTCCGTTTAACAGCAAATTTGTATGTAGATTTCTTCGTTTTTCTCCTTTTATTTGACTAAGATCATCACAAAATCCTTCCTTTCTCTCGCAACCGATAGTTATATGCATCTTGTTTCATGGAAGGCCTCGACAAATCCTAATTCCAATGGCCCTTTTATTGATCCACATTTTTTCTCAAATTTTTTAAAACTAATACATATTAACCATCTTGTTCATTGACATTTAAAAATATTTGATGAACTCACTCATTCTATTATTTACAGAAATATGGCAGCTTCATTGTCTACCCATCTAAACTGACTGAAGGATATGAGGCAAGCTTAGCAGAAATTATCGTGACTGACGTAGCTGAGTTTATGAGGAAGTGTGGACGAGACCTTAGGTTCTTTTATCCGTCTCTAATGCATGTGACATGTATTTGTCATTTGCTTCATCGTGTGGTGGATAAGGTCAAGGACCATTTTGCTGACGTGAATAATCTAATTTCTTTGGTAAAGAAAGTATTATTCAAAGCCCCATTTTGACGAGTTGAATTCAGAAAATGTTGCCCTGTCCCAGAGCTCCCCCCCCCCTGATCCAATTATGACCAGATAGGAATCTGGATCTGAGCAGCTGTTTGGTATGGTCAGAATTTCGAGCAAGTCAAAGCAGTCGTGGATATGTTTGACCCTGACGATGCCAAATGTATATACAATAGTCAGCAGATTTTTAAAATGAAAAGCTTTCTAGTTGACTTAGCATTTATTGCAAGTCATTTATCGTTTCTGCCGGATTCGATTACCAGCCTGGAGACCGCAAGAATTAAACTCGAAATTGGACTCAAAATCTTGAGTCCATCTTCTGCTGAGGAAAGAATCCGCAAGATTCCAGGGGACTTTGGAGAGGTTTTTAAAACTAAGTTGGATGACGTTGTAAAAAAAGCCTTGCCCTGCCAGCATTGAAGCAGTTACGAGATGTGCTGCTAGGCAAATCAGGATCTGCTTTTCTTGATGGGATGAAGTCAATGGATGGAGCAATTCTAAATTACTGTCCCATTACCTCGGTAGATGTGAAGAGATCATTTTCGAGATTTAAAAATGTTTTATCCGACCGTCGCCAAAACCTCTCAGAGAAAAATTTAGCAGATAATATTGAATGGCACTGTTTTATGAAATAATAAATTCACATTTAATCAAATTTGGAATCTACATAAATAACATAAATTTTTTTTGCTCATTTGGGTAACATTAAAAAACATTTTTGGCAAAAATCATCACATTTTTTTCCGCTCTCTACTAATTTGTTAGTTTCACGTAAAACCTTGGAAAAATTAAACACTGAACACTCAGCTAAAAAATTAAAATTAATGCTGAACAGAACCCAGGCCTGTTCATAACATGACTGAGTATAAATATATTATATTATGTATATAATTCGATACACTAAATAACATTTGCAAGGACAGCTAAAATCTTATAAGTTTTGCAAAAATATAGTCATAAATGATTTTAAGCAAAGATAAAAGATTATTAGATGAGTTTCTAATAATCTTTATATATATATACATTTGTAAGGATGGAATCTGCTTTAGTTCTGTTGAATGTTGGTTTAAGTATTTTTGGGACACTATTGGTCAAGATATTAGATTTCAGTCTCAGCCAAACAAGTGCTCAGCACACTATCTGCAAAAACGATACTCACGAATGAGCGGTTTATTCGACAATGACTGATGATATTGAAGAAAATAACACATAACATATGGTACATATTAAGTTATGTCAACAGCATATTTCCATGTTGGTGCTCCTAAATCGGGTATTTCGATCAAGAGAGCCGCGTGGCGAGCAGATGCATAAATCATAACAAACCTAATATATTTTTTGACTATGTAGGCATTTGCTGTAATTTTTGTACTAGTACATATTTTATATTTTGAAATGCAAATTAAATTGTTTTATGGCTAGGAGGACATTTTTTTAGTTCCAAAGAAAATGTGTGTTTTTAAAATATTTTGGGATATATCGTCTTTTTGACATTAATTATGTATATCAATCTTTTGATTATTTGAAAAACGATACAATTGGCAAATAAAATAATTATTACAATAAAAAACCACAAATCAAAGCAAATTTGGAACTATTATGCTTATATATACCCGCATGGATGTCATTCTTTAAATACTGTAAGCTATTATAAGAACAGCGAGCAGGCCAATATTAATCCAGACGACCTTAAAGAGACTTAAAAAACATAAATACAGCTTAATATAATGAACGCTTCAAAAGTCTAATTTTGTCAAAAAAGTTGATATAAAGAGAGCAATCAAATCGCTGGCTTTTAATAGATAAATTATTTTTTAGTATGTGTCTTATACTTTGAAGGGCCTTTGATTGACCTTTGTCTCTGGTTAATCCCATCGCCAATATCTGTAATTGATTGAAAAGATAAAAAGAAAATAGATTGAGTTCTTTCTTGAGCCAAGAGCCAATAAATAATCCCCAAACAAATTGCTTTTAACCTAGTCATATATATATATATATATATATATATATATATATATATATATATATATATGCGTCAGGCATGTAAAGCTGAGGTAATTAATAAATCCCTCTTTTTCTCATGGGAGCTATATTTGATTGGCTTGCAATAAATTAAGTAGCCTTAGTTTGCAAAAAAATCTAATAAAGTCTTTGCGAGAGAGTGTTACTAACACAGCTACGCACATAGAATATCAAATTAAGAATATTTAACGTGATATTTAAAGCGTATTGCATTGCAAAGATTTAATCGTTTTGGATAACTCCTAGCTACCTTCAGTTTTATGATTAAACATATTATAATATTCATACATATAGTTAATCAAGGGCTATCGCTATTTCTTTAAAAATGTCCTTAGTCCGAACGATTATATACTTTTGCATTTTAGCTACAAGTGGTTCATTCTTAAAAATACACTGGGTTGTATGGGTTCGTGGAGAGGACATAAGTCGTTTATAATAAGTAAACCTTCGTAATAATATAAACTTAATGTATTCAAATATGTTTTTATACACCTTTTTCTTCTTTGTTTTCATTCATAAATAGTGAGTTTAGGAAATAAAATATCGATGAAATTTTAGCCGGTTTTGAAGGCATAGATAAATTTTACTTCTTTGTGAAAAAAGAACGTTTCGGCACGAATACTTGTATTTTGAGAGCAGTTCAATACTGAACTATATATATTACGGTAGAAATGTAAACAATTGTATTTAAAAACTTTAACGCAATCAGGTCCCTCTAAAGTTTTAGAAATAGCATCGTCTATCCGTCCATTCTTTTGAGAAAATAAAACAACAAACAAAGAATTAACTAAATAAATTACGATAAAGTTAACGTCACAAGGTTCTTTCAGAGATATTTTTGGACTATGCCTTATTGGTAAAAATGAATTTAAAAAAAATATATATTTAACCAAAAATTAGATTTTAGATACAAACAAGAATCTTACATGAAGTTAACTTCTGCAAAAGATCCAAATGTCGTAAATGTGATTTGTAACTGTGACAAGAAATAAATGTATAAATGTAATTTAAAAAACTCCATTGCATCAATATTTCAATCAAATCGAAATTAAAAATAACATTTTATACTGAAGGCTTTAGCACATATCGTAATTAACGTTTAAAACTTCAATCGTTATACTATTTGAAGAACATAATAGTTACGAATACGCATTCTGTGGGGAGTTCATTGGTAGATCGAAAGAGGAGAGAATGTGTCGATTGTGTAAGAATTCCTTGTAGACGTACATTCATTTTGTTATATGCGTGTCCCTTTTTGGTAATACTTTAAATATGTTTGTGTTTAGAAGCACTTCGGATTCAATCTTAATTCATAAGAGTTTGCTTCCTTTTATAAAGGCAACAACCAGGAATAAGTCAATTTATTATTACAGAAGCAAAACCTATTTTATACAAATGCTGAAGCATGAAAACACCTTCACCCCAAGAGTTTAGTCCCATAACGCTGAATAACAAATTTCAACTTTTTTTATACTGGAGATGTGAAAATTGATTTAGACTTCTTTGGGTACGCTGATGTCATAAATCAAAACCGTTTTGCTGTATCACGTCAGGATTTTCAGTTACAGAAATATTCCCATTGCCTAAAGTCCGGATTTCAATGAAATTTACAAAAATGCATTTATTACACTGGGGAACAGTGAAAAAGTTTTTTGGGATATATCAACTGATTTGAATACCTAATGGGTCCCTGATAACTAAATTAAAAACTATTTTGCTAGATCAGGTCATATTTTTTTGAAATTTTGAGTTTTTTGTTTTTGATTTTCAACTTTTAGACAAAATCACAACTTTTTTGTTTATTGAGCTACAAAAGTGGTATGAGTGTTTCTGGAAATGGCATGGTCATATTAGTGGGGGTGGAGACTAGTTTAAGTTAGAAAAATTATCAGAGAGGCCCAAAAAAAGCCAAAATATTTTGACCGATTTCGGGCGATTTTTGTAACTTTGTTTCGTTAGTTAGAAATTTATTACTGTTTACAATAGACAAACATATACAGATATACATAAACTAAAGTAAAGAACACGACCACACATTGGGGTATCTGTGTTACGACAGTAAAAGTAGAGTAATCATATTTATAAATTTAAAAAAATCATAATAACATTCTTTATCTTTGTACATTTAAAAAATTTGATTCTTTTTGTTTCCTCATCCTCCTCTTGCGAAACTAGGTGCCTTTCGTAGGAAAAAGCGGGGCATTTGTAGATTAAGTGATGAGCAGTCTGTGTTTCTTCCAAACAGAGATCACATATTTCACTCGTGTTTTTCCATATACTCAAATGAGAGAGAAATGGTCCATGCCCGGTATAGGCTTGGACAAGAAGTTGGGTATCTTGATGTCGGTGTTTAATGGGTTTTGACTTCGGGGTTTTAAGCATGGAGCGTGTAAGCTTCATCTTTTGGTCATTTCTATATCGGTGACACCATTTGTTGTAAAATAAATCGTTAAGTGTTTTCTTTATATAACTTGGAGGAACACCGACATTATTTCGGATTTTGCTCACACTTCCATATTTTGCTAGATGATCTGCAAATTCATTTCCCGTTATGTCATTATGACCTTTGCACCATTCAATATGAATGTTTTTGTTATTTTTTCCTTCAATCAGGACCTTCTTACAGCTCTTCACTACCTTGCTAGTTGTAAGTGGGTTGAGAAAAGCTGCAATTGCTGATTGGGAGTCTGATATAATTATAATATTTTTGGAGAATTTTTCTTGATTAAGGAGATCTTCTACAGATCTTGTAATTGCCACAACTTCTGCTTGAAATACTGATGCCTCTGTGTTTAACGATACCATTGAGTGGTGAATTGATATGTCACCCCTAGTAATTGCCCATCCAGACCCAGTATTACTTTTATCATCTTTTGAACCATCCGTGTAGATAATTGTATCGGGATTGGGGATTTCAAGGTTGTCCACCCAAATGAGTTGTCCCTTAATGAAGTCACTTTCATGGTTTGTGATGGCTTCCTCCAGAATTTTGTTGCTAGAGAACCTACGTCCACGACGTGTTGGAAGGATGCCAATACCATCCCAGGTGTTCCGCAGGAAATGTCTTGTTCTCCATCTTGATTGTGTTGGTTGCGCTTGGACATATATATCTAGAGGAGTTATACCCAGTACTGCTTCCATCCCTGCAGTCGGTGTTGAGCGAAGTGTATGGGTCATTGACAGAAGTGCTTTTCTTTGAACTGAATTTAGGATCTTAATCCCGTTTTTCTTTGCAGTAATAGAATGCCCCCAAGTAAGGCACCCATATGTGATGACTGGTCTGACCATTGCTTCATAAAGCCATAGGACTTTATCCGGAGTTAAGCCCCATTTTTGACCTATGATTGCCTTATACATATTCCATATACAAGCACACTTTACTGCAATTTCTTTGAGATGTTCTGTCCAGGTTAGTCCTTGATCAAAGGTTAAGCCTAGATATTTCATTCGTGGTGAATATTCAATTACTTTACCATCTATTTTTAAGCATAGGAAGTATTTAGACCGGAGTTTGTATGCTTTAGAGAATACTGTGGCGTTTGATTTGATTGGATTAAAGGTAAGGCTATTTCTTCTTCCCCACTCAACAACTGTGTTGATTGCCTCTTGCATTGCATTAGCAAGTGTGGTGGGATTTTTTCCACTTACTAGTAATAAGATGTCGTCAGCATAACCAACAACTTTGACTGCACCTTTTTTAAGCTTCGCCAGTAGGGTGTCCATTATAGTGTTCCAGACTAATGGGCATAACACTCCTATCTGTGGGCTGCCACACGTTAGATTGATGATGACCTTTTCGCCTCTCAACTAGGCTTCAACTGTTCTTGTACTAAGAAGATTTTATACCATAATCTGATACTCTCTGGAATTTTCAGTCTTTTCATTGCATAGTCCGCAGATAGAAATCTTACGTTATCAAAAGCACCTGTGCAGTCAAGACTGACCGCGAGAGTACATTATTTTTGGAATATGGCTTTCTCTATTATGTCTGCGGCTTGTGATAGGGCGGTTTCTGTTGATAGGTCTCTTGTGTAGGCGTGCTGAGAGTGAAGTATAGGGATGCTTTCATCAACCTTCCACTTCACAATTCTTTCAAGTCCTTTAAGAAGGAAGTTCGATAGGGTAATTGGTCTAAATGACTTTGCCAAGCTATAATCAGCCTTACCAAGTTTTGGCAAAAATCTTACTCTCATTTCTCTCCAGCTTTTTGGAGAGTAGCCCGTGCTGACAATTACTTTGTAAAGGTCTGTAATGTATCCCACTAGTCTACTACCAAGTTGTTGAAGAACAATAGGCTTGAGTCCGTCTGGCCCGGCGCTTTGGTATGGACTAAACGAATTAAAAGAATTCCTGACCCTGTTGCGGTCAACAAAGTTGATGCCAAACTTATTTATTTGTAAGGGGCTCTCATAGTTGACATTGAATCTGCAGTTAGGAAAATGTGTCTCCATGAGTATTCTCAGGGATTCATCGGGTGACTGTGAGTATCCAGCTGTGTTTGTAGAAGACCAATAGAATAATCTATCGCTTTTTGACATCTCATTAGTTTGGAAATGTCCTTTGTGCTTTCAGCGCTGGTGCAGAAGTTTTTCCAAGATTATCTTTGTTGTGTTCTTAATGAGGCTCGGTATTCTTTTCTAGTGTTTAGGTAATCTTCTCGAAAAGAACTATGATGACGTTTTGGTTCGAGCTTTCTAAGTTTTGTCTCAAACTAGCAAGATTTTTAGTCCACCATGGCACTGATTTAGTATTAATCATTTTTTTTGTGGACATGCTACATCAAGCCCCTTATTTATTACTTTGATGAGCATCTCGGCGCATTGATCAATTGGAACTTTTGTTTATAGAGCTATAAAATTCGTATGGTTGTTTTTGGAAATGGCATACTCATGTTAGTGGGGGCGGAGATAGGTTTTGAGATGATAAATTAAAGATATATCAACATATATTTTCTTAAAACAGTTTTTGCAAAATTGCTTCTAATATTAAAATTGTGTCTCATAAAGAATGATAAAAGAGTGGGCCCCTCCCATTGTGTTTGTTACTTGCATTACACAACTTAGAGAATGGTCTAAAGGCAAGTAGAAGAACTCAGGTTTGTGTGTACCTATGGTGTGCAGAGAACCAAAAAAACACTCAGATGATTGCTATTGTTGCACTATAAACCGTATAGGTATAAATAAAAAAAACAGAAATAGTTTAAAGTATTCAAACTTGGATTCTGCTATCAGACCAGTGCCCCACAGTGAAGATGTTCCAATTCCAGTGTTCTAGTCACTTCCAGATGTTACAGATGATGAGAGTGTGACTGAGCAGTTGCAATGTGATAGTTCACACAATGATGATGTTATACACTTTGAAGGTACAACATCCTAGCCGAAGCAGTGCAACCAGGGTGAATTAAATGACCTTGCGAGAGACTTAAACTCACTCAAAAAATATGCAGAACTTATGGCCTCTAGATTAAGTGAGAATAATCTGCTTTAAAGTGGTACAACAAAATCTTTCTACAGAACAAGAGATTCCGAGTTTGTTCCATTCTTCTCTGAGAAAGATGACTGTAATGACATTCCTGGTCTCCTGGATAAGTTAGGTATAAGTAACTACAATTCTCAAGAGTGGAGACTTTTCATTGACAGTTATAAATACAGTCTCAAAGTTGTTCTGTCCCATAATGGAAATAAATATGGGTCCATTCCAGTCGCCCATGTCACCAAACTAAAAGAAACCGAAATCCCTTACTTTCTCTTTCACTGGGATAATAGGGCAAGGGAGGAACACTGGGTGAGGAAGGAGTGGCCAGAGAGGACTCATATGACTGATGGAGAGAAAAATGTTATTGTTGAGCCTCTGGTGGAGAGATCAATGATCATTTTCCCTCCTCTTCACATTAAGGATTAATGAAACAATTTGTCAAAGCCCTAGACAAAGATGGAGACTGTTTTAAATACATTTGTCATGCTTTCCCTGGACTGAGTAAAAAAGAAGGCTGGAATTTGTGATGATCCTCAGATCCGAAAGCTAATGAATGATCATCTGTTTGTTTTTATTATGAACCAGATTGTGTATAATGCTTGGAGTTTCTTTGTCTTGTTTGTGGATAATTTTCCTGGAAACAACAAGTCAAGCAATTATGTGAAACTTGTAAACAGTATGTTTGTGAGCTAAAAGCAGCTAAATGCATATGAGAATCAACTTAATTTCCTTTTCTGTCACCTGGATAAATTTCCTGAAAATCTTGGAAGTGTTGGAGATGAGCAGGGTGAGAGGTTTCACCAGGACATGAGGGACATGTAGAAGAGGTACCAAGAAATATGGGATAGCCACATGATGGCTCACTATTGCAGGAGTATAGCTCTTGACTATCCTAATTTGCAGCACAAAAGAAGATATTTAGAGAGAAGTTTTATACTGCTAGTAATTAGCATTCCATGCATTTTCAATTTGAATATGTTTTTTTTTGTAAAGTAAAAAACAAAAGCTTAAAAGATAATTTTGTTTTACTTAAGAAGTTGTTATATAAATAATATGTATACAAACATAACAAATAACAACACTCTTGAATGATGAAATTAGTTTTTTATAGTTATATTAATCCTTTTTCAGTGCTTAGAGTGATTTTTTAATACCTAAGTGCTGCTGAAAGGAACTCTCTAAAACCGGCCTTTCTGGGAGTAACCCCTCAAGGGGTGAGTCCCCTCCGGCATGGCGGCGTCCTCACCTGCGTCCGTGAGGCAGTCAAAAATGCAAGAATTCTTAGAAGTAAACCCACCCAAACACACCAAGCCCAAAGTCCCGTCGGATTTCACTGAAAAGTGGGAGACCCTCCATACACAACGGGATATGTCGGCAAAACCCCAGCCGTCCGAAAGGATAGCTCAACAAAAAGCCCGAACGATCTAACACCCGATGAACAAGCCCCAAAGAAGGCGTACAGCAAAGCGACAGAAGCTGGAATTCCCGAGTGGAACCCGTTTAAGAAGAACAACGTCCAACCATCTGAAAAAGACGAAGTAAATGACGAAAGGGGATGGTATATGATCCCTCTTTTCATCAGTAAGGTAGGCGAAAATAAACCCATTTCCCCTAACGAAATGACATTCGGAAATGCCGCGACTCTATGGACGGAAGTATTAAAACTACAACCTGATGATTTAGACTCAATTGTACGAGGGTCCCTCACCGTCCTCTGTACACCTCAACTAGGAGGATCCTGAAGAAGGATCTCATCCCTAAACTAAATCTGCCCTGTAATATCGACCTTTTGGATAAGACAGGGAACAAATTTACTGTAAAAGTAGAATCTAGAGAATTAATGAAGGCTATGAATGTTCCCCTACCCTTTCAAATCAGGGTCCCCGAAGTCAAGGGGTTGATAGCCCCCAACGCAGTAAAGCACAGCATCGGCTTATTTGCTCAAGTACAATCAATGGAACGAGAAAAAAAGAGAGTGGAGGATAAATTTGAGGCGGTGAAAGGCGAAGCCATCAAGGATTGGCCGAATGAGACGAAAGCACGGGTGGTCAATTCTACCCCCCACGCTCTTGTATCTGTTATAGGCGAGCCCAGGAATATCCCAGTATATCTCCCTATTGACCAACACATTCGACCACTATATTTCCCTGGTCGTATAAAACAATGTGCCAAATGCTACGGTTTCGGACATCTAATAAGAGAATGTCCAAATCGATCCAAATCCCCTTCTGAATATAGAAGATGGCTGGCAAGAAGGATGAAACGGAGATACGAAGACGGAACTCCGGTCCCTATCACAATTAATATAGAAGATAAAATGTCAGCAAAAGACATCGTCCCGGAGAATGCTCCATCGCCTCCAGAAGCCGACAGCATCTCCAATGAGGAGAATGACCCGCTAACCTCCACAGCCACCCCCTCGGGAGCAGCTGAAGAGGAAGAAAAATGCGCCCACATTGAAGAGGAGCAAACCGAACCGTTCGACAAGACACAAAACATCGTAGAAGACGTAGGCCCTTCTGAGGGAGACACAGAAGGAAATGAGCAAGTACAGACTGACCCTGCAGAAAGCCGGGGGACCCCCTCAGAAAGACGCCCCAGCACAATGCACTCCAAAGTTTGAGACGAAAAAGAGGAAAACTAGGGAGACGGAAACACAGGTGTTAGAGCTCAGCTCAAAAAAAAAATAAAGAGCTTTCAGAGTAATTCAGGCCAATGTCAATGGACTGACGTCTTTAGGTAAGAGGTCCAAATTTTTTAACTATTTAAATTTTTAGACTTTCCCGAAGTGGTTTGCCTGGAAGACACGAGGATCATGGATGATTTTAATTGGAATATTTTTAGCAACAAATATCAAGTTTTTAAATCTCCAGCTGTAACCAAAAACAGCAGACATCCATCGAGAGGAGTAGCCATTTTACTTAGAAATGATTTTAATGGAAAAGTCATCTACAAGGATAACGACGGAAATATAATCACTGTTGAAATTGATATCGAAGGAGAAAAATACACTGTGATGGCATTATACATACCTTCGGGAGACAAAACCATTTTACTCAAAAACATAGAAGGACTTGGTGTCAGGACGATTGTGGAACGTGTGATCATTTCCGGAGATTTGAACACTGCAGAAAAACAAGGCAGAGACTTTTCTTCCAAAGTAGGCTATTCAAATGCCGAGGAACTCAAAAAGTGGAAAATAAAAAATGGGCTGAACGACGTAGCTGAGCTAACAAATAAGTTCCTACCCACGTTTGAGAGGAAAAATAAAAAGTATTTTCAAAAGCAGAATTGATCATATATATTTATCAAATCCATTAATGAAAACAAATGTTGAACTTCGAAGATTATCATCGAACGGCATTTCGGATCATTTTTTTCTTGAATGCACCCTCACTCCATCGAGTAAGAAAACCATGAGAAGGGGATGGAAGCTGAATAGGAGACTTCTTGAACGAACAGACGTCATGGAGGCCCTAAGACGGGAGTTGAAGATATTGAGCGGGATATCGGGACAGAATGTTCGAGAGGCGGTGGATCGCTTCTACTCCTCCGCACGAAGAGTCTTGAAGTCGGTTGGAATTGAAGAATCTGCAAGAAGAAAAAAATGAAAAACAAAGTTATTAAACTGCTAGAAACATCAGAAGATACGGGTGCACTTGAAGAACTAGAGGAACTCATAGAGTACGAAAATGAGGGTGCTAGAATTAGAGCGCGCTGCCTAAATCACAACATCAACTCGAAAAATATCAACCTCTTGCGGTCCTTAGAGAAGACCAATAGAGCAAGAGGCATAGATACATTAAATATAAATGGAAGAATTTCAAGTTCAAAAAGTGAGATAGGGAAATACATCCACAGCTATTTCCAAGACCTCTACTCAACTTCGACAAGGGAACACACAAAGCCGATACATCCTCAGGGTTCTAAAGAAAGAAATATAACTCCCTCACAAAAACTTTTTCAAAGAAGAAGTACGGGCATATATTATGAAAAAGCTCCCCAATGATAAAGCACCGGGCCCTTCAGGGTTCACAGCTGAGTTTTATAAGTCCCTCCCAGAGCTAGACGCCCATCTGGCAGAACTGTTCAATGGCTATTTTTTTGGTAACGGCCCCCCAAGAAAATACAAATGTGGAAAGGTTGTTTTATTTCCTAAACGAGGAAAAGACAAAACAGAATTAAAAAACTGGCGACCCATAACACTCTTGGACGTGGAATATAAAATATACACTGGGTGTCTGAACGAAAGACTGAAGGTTGTTACAGATGAGCTCCTTCACCCCCAGCAGTTCGGCTTCCGATCAAATAGAATGATGGAAGACGCTGTCATGAGCATAAAGTCCGCCATCGGGGAAAGCAAGGCATCAGGAGAGGATATCGCAGTAGTGGGCCTCGACTTCAGGAAGGCATTTGACACGGTGGAGCATCATCACATTATAGGTGAATTGCATTCTTTGGGGTTCCCAGAGGTCTTCGTCCAAGCAATTCATAATGTCCTCACGGACTCTGAGTCCGTTATCGACGTGGACGGGTACCCGAGAGTACAGTTGAAGCGCGGAGTGAAGCAAGGAGACCCCCTGTCTCCAACCCTCTTTCTAGTGGCCGTAAGTCCTCTCCAGAAGATGTTGGACGAGTCATTGCGAGGCCTAACCTTGGGAGGTTGTAGGGCCACGAACGTCTTCTTTGCAGATGACGGGACTGTTCTGCTTGGAGGAGATAAGATTTGGGCGGAATGGAAAGGGATGTTGAAAGTCCTGAAAGATTTCGAGTTAAAGTCAGGTCTTAAAATCAATGAAGATAAAACTCAAGTCCTTACCAATAGTGACGGGCTCCACCAAAACCTAAGTCCAAGTATGGTCGTGGACAATGCCATTGTCTTGGGTAATTCCATCTCCCTCGACTTAGGATCCGAAGAAAATGTCTGGGCTGCTCAAAGGTCCCTAGAATACTCTGTCGCGGAGTTGGGAAGACATAGACTCTGTCTGGTGAGCAAAATAAAATGCTGGAACACGGTTGCCCTGCCCCGTGTCAACCACATACTTAGGTGTACACCTAAAATAAAAGAAGCAGCAAGCAAATGGAAGAAGATGGGTGAAGACTTTGTCAACATACCTAACAATGTGGGTAAAAAGCGCCTCTACGCTCCGAGAAGTGAAGGGGGCCTCGGAATGATCGACGTGGAAATCCATTGGAGCGTTCTCCTGATCTCCTGGCTAAAGAGATACCCCCTCGTTGACCATCTCTGGAAGAATGCCTTATCAGGGGCCAAAAGTTTGTCCATCCCAACATTGGGCCCGGGCAATGACAAGGGTCCTCCCAACCCACCGCTCCACAGACCATGGAACGAGCTTTGGGACTTCCCACAAGAGCTCCTTGAAGCCTACTGGAAGGAGGTCGGTGTAGGCGGGCCTCTGGTAGGGAATCCAATAGTCAAAGTTGAGGTTCCACGGTCCATTCTCCAAAAAAGAGGCCTCCGGACGATTAAAGATGTCCTTAGCCTGAAAAACGTCGACCATCCCTCCATTGTTCTCCTGAAGGCTTCCCTTAGGACATCCTTTGCAGACGGCGTCGTTATAAAAACAAAGGAGAATCTATATCAAGTATCTAACCGGATTATCAAGACAAACTACCTTCTTATCACTTCCCAACTCGAGAGAAAAATAAAAAGAAAATATTGGACACAGTAAACCCCCAACAAAGAACACATCATATTTCAAAGACATAATCTCAGGGATATGGGACCCCATATTAACTCCGAGGGAACAATATTTGAAGTATAGAATCTCCTCTGGGGTATATTTTACGAGTGGTCTGCTTCAAAATGAGGAGGCGATTTGTTCTTTGTGTGAAAGCCGCAAAACCGTTGCTCATCAGTTCCGAGATTGCACGGATCTCGTCCATACTATGCAAATCATAAAAAAGGTCTAAAGGACAAAATAGGCAGGGATCTGAGCCCAAACGAGGTCCTGTATGGTTTCTAACTAAGGACCCTAAACTGAGACTGGCATCGAAAGTCATCGCTAAATTCCAATCTATTCTGGCGAGGGCCAGGTTCAAAAACCACCAAATTTCCACAAGGATAGCGGAGGTGGCCTTAAAAGAATATCATATCTCTAAAAACATTTTTAAAGATGCATTTACACTATAATTTTTATAAATCATGTTTTTTTAAACCATACTTCAAAATTACTTGTCTTTCTCCTTCTAGTCATAGTATAATATGTAGTTATTTTTTTGTTGATTATTATGAATTTATTGTGTGATTGAATAAATGTATGTCTCCCATTGGGATTATAAAAAAAAAAAAATATGTAAAAAAACT
>CP045899.1:15862716-15922799 GCA_013387185.1 Caligus rogercresseyi
AATAGAAGTAAGACGTACCATAGGGTGCGATAGCCGTGCGTGTTAAGGTGTGTTCAATCTCAATGGTTGGGGGCGCAGGCGCGAATCCCGAGAGGAGATGGCACTTGGGTCTACCTCATTGATAATCCAAGGTTCGATAGACTAATTTTAATGCTATAATGCTTATTATATCCTGTCGGATGCAATTCTATGAAACCATATAGGCAAAAAAAAAAAGACTTACCAATTATATCTAATCGCATATTTGGGCGCCTACGGCGCCCATATGTTCATTTTACATAGTTTCTTAAATTTGTATCATAGGTTTTGTGGAGATAAAATAGGTTATCTAAATGTCAAATGAGTTACAATAATTTTCTGTTTAGTACAAACATTCCTCATAAAAAGTTTGACTTTGTACAAAGAATATGTTTTAAGTCACATTAGATCTTTGTTTTTTTCGTTTTCTTTTTCCTCTCTTTACCTTGAAAAGTTGGTAGTTTAATCAGAAAAGGTATTTTCTTGGTCATTTATGGTCCCATCACTTTGAAAATAGTTTTTTTAGTCCGCCTTGACCCAGGATTCCATAGGTACCTTCAAAAGTTCCAATTTGACCATAAATGTTGGAGGAGATAGCGTGCGGACAACAGATGGACAGAGATTGGTGAATTATTATATAGATTATTAAATCATGCTATTTTTATTTCATATTGCACAGAAGGGACGATCACAATTTACAACATAAAAGAAAAGTTAAAAAGATAAGCCTCACCTCCGTAAACCAAGAGGTTATGCGTCATCGCACTTCATGAGTACATAATTTTAATTTGTTCGCAATGAATTGCACTTCCCTCTCTCTATGATCACACACCCTTCGGCAAAGAATGTTCGAAAAGTGGTTATGAATCATGGTTATGTTAAAATCTAATGAACCCACAATTCTTGAAACCACACATGAATGGATCATTATATAAATTTTAATAAAAATATTTTTTTTTCAGACTATAGACCTCAATTAAATTCGAAGGAATGTGTTGCCAGAGATTACTCGTATTCATCGAATTCCGAAGCTACAATAATTTTTTGAGGGTCCAGCACACCGTAATGAATATTCATGTTTTGACATCCATTAACATGTTATATTGGGTTTCTAATATATAAAATGCCATTCTTCCTCGAGTTTTTCAAGTCACACTTATGTCATTTCTTCAAATGAAACATCAGAGGGTTAAGGGGTACCAATTAAGCAGAGCTGGGATTCGGTAGAAAAATCTACCGCCGGTTCGATATTCGGTATATACCTACTACCGATCGATATCGGTATTCGATAGATTTCATTATATATCTACAGTATCGATCGATATTCGGTATGGTAGATAAGAAAGAGAGAAAAATTTAGTTATGTATCTGCTCTGTGACTTCTTCATATGCATTTAATATCGGACAACTTATAACAAGGACAATTAAGTACATATTTGTTATAATTTATTATATATTATTTTAAATTTGATACATAATAATCTTATACAAATTATATATGTACTTAAATTTTGTAGGAAATGGAAGCCTATATAATTTTTTTCATTTACTGTCTCTTATTGTCCGACATTAAATGCACTTTCAGGTACTCTAGTATTCATGCATATATGTGCTTTATTGAATGTATATTTATGTACCTGCCCTATATACTATAGGTTGAAGTTCTTTATTTATTTTGCAAAGTTCAAGTTCTTCACACAAGGGAGCACTTCCGCTTTTACCTTAATATAATCTACTTCTATCCAATATTAACTTACAATGACGTAGTACAATTACTTTGTTTATGTTGGGCAAAGCGACAGTCTGCTATCGAAGGAAATAAGCTCTCTATATCTTTATGTCTCTATGTGAATGTCACAAAGTCATACTTTCAAATATAGCGTAGTTTATTGGTAGTTTAAGCCGAATATCGTATAATCGGTTCGGTATTTGAAATTACCGTCGGTAGTATCGAATACCGATTTACATTCGGTAGTCGCAGCTCTGCAATTATGTCATATTTTGTTTTCAAATCAGCGCCTATTGTCTCTATACCATAATTCTGGCAAATTTGGGGTTCAAGCAGCCGTCAGTGATCTTAGTATTATGCAATATCCAAAATTATGTTTTCTTAATCATACATATATTAAAATTCGTGATTCAACCAAGATAACTATGAACATCAATTGTGGGGAAGCTGCAAGGCCCTATAAGTATGGAGATGGTTGTTGTTGTTGCTTGTATACGTTTATGCATTTAGAATCATCAATAAATTGAACTTTATTACCCGTGGAGCTCATAAACAAACACAAAAGGGAACCTTTTAAACCCTAAGCTGTATTTAAAGTGCCATAATTTATAAGAGGCACATACAGTAAAATAATATACAAAATCCATTAGCCATATATAATAATAATATGTTTGCATGAGTTATCCTCCCTCACAATTCTAATTCAAATAACGATCAAAGGAGAAGAAGGGCTCGTAAATCATGAGGAATCTTTTAGATACAAAAACAAACTATGTACACATGCTTAGGTCTACTTAATCCTTGCAACAATGAAAGAATGAAATGATTTCGATGCAATACGTATTATTTATCTGGGAGTCAAAAATACTTTTAGGGACCTTTTAAATGAAATAACAAATATATTGTTAATTGAGATTTTAAAATATATGTCCCAGTTAAAATGTATAATAAAGGCTTGGTCGTATTCCTTTTGAACATCAAGTTCTGAAGGCCACAATTATAGTTTCATTAGGATAAAAAGGCACTGCCTTAGAAATCTCGGGTTCCAAATGCTGATACTATGGTATTTTGGGGTTGGAATCCAATGATTTATTATGACATTTTGGGATTACAAATCTTCATCAGTTTTTTTGTGAATGTCAGTATTTTTTTTTGTTTTGTAGATCCTTTATATGTCAGAGACACTCAATTAAGACATCCTTGCATTATCAAACAGAAGCCATAGAGATTAAGGAGTGCCGAAGTAACGTATGGTAGTTCCGAAATTCGGATATTTGTTAGCTCTCCATAGTTGGGGGAAAGGTGTTGTGTTGGGATATCTTTAATAAGAAAATATGATTAGTATATCAACAACCCGGAGTCGTCGTCGCCAATTAGGAAGCAATATCAAAGAACGACACGTGTGAGAGGGTCATGACTTGAAGACTGATTTATTATCACAGTTGGAAAGAGAGGAAATATATACAAGGAAGAGGAAAGAGTGAGGCACAGATGACATGACGTCAATGTGTCTTGCAACGCGACGTCAGGGACATTACAAAAGGCAGCGACTGAAAAAACTTAAAAATTTCATATTTGATGATAAAAACATGAAGTTTCACTCTCCAATAAGTTACTTCGGTACTTATATGATCTATGATGCTGATTAATTAACGTAGTAAGTCTAGATGGCGCTGCATTTATGATATTCCTCATATTTCCTATTGTTACTTTATCATATTTTGCCTCTTTTGACAAGATATAAGCAGGGAAGGGGGATGTTTATTGTCATTCATATTAAGAGACATCATGATTTAACCCAAGCACACTCATATATTTATTTTTCTTCTTCCCCATTAAGATTGTCGTGCAGGATAACCTTTCGTGATCACTTAGGGGATCGTGATCTATTCCTCCTTTCTCTCTTTCCCATATACATGTGAATGACTTGGAAGTAATATTAAATTGGGACCTCATTAAAATTAAAGGTCATATATATTTATCATGATGAAACAACTTATTTACATTAATAGCCGAGATTTCTTATTAATCTTTGTCAAGTAATAGTGAAAAATAATATATCTCCTTATGTATTCATGGATAAAAATCGTCAAACCTTATATGAAAATACTGCAGATGCTTGCATCATAATAGGGAATGATGGATATTCAAAATATATTACAGACTTAATCTGTGTACAGTAGTTAATTATAAAATTTATATACATAATTAAACATTCGAGTATGGAATAAAGACTTTCAATAGTAAAAAACCCAACTTAATCTTGATGTCTTAGATTGTACAAATCACATTATTGAATTCACAATTAAAAACCCCAAAATTATAAAGGACATTTTGTTTGGATATTGTCTTGATATCCTTTTGATTATCTTTTATGTGTCAAATAAAACGTTGAAAAACATCAACCCCGTTGCCAGTCGTTGGAACAAAACTTTATATAGTTATTGGCGAAGGCCCATTGTGTCTCGGATATATCAGGAATCTGGATTATAAGTTAATAATATTATTTTTGTATGATAATTATTAAAAGTTAATAATAGTCTTTTGACTTTGGTGCGTCATGTAAATGAAACTTATACATGAGTGGAAAATATATACATTGACCATATAAAAATGTAACATCCCTTTCCGCTGATGTACTTGAATATAGAAGAATGCAAGCCAATAATATATTTTATTAGATTTCTAGACTTCATGACGTTAAAAACCATCAATAAATTGAGGACATTTTCTTAAATCAGTATAGACTTATATATTGATAATAAGTATAAAGGTAGCATAGAGTTATATAATGCTCGAATGATGCTGAATGATTTGGTTGAGGAGTATTAAAAATATACCTTTCTATGGTTGTTACTGCTTTCATAATACATGACCATTTAGTTTTGAATGAATTCCAATTCTATTTTTCATAAATGGGCAAAACAGTTAATTGCTTACTGATTGATAAGCTGTTATTAGGATAAGCAACCATTTACGGTATCATTCTACCTGTAATATTATTAAATATTAATTATACCAGTATATGTTTTTATTCAATGATTTATTATTCCACTTTTTCAAATTTTGTTCGTTTCCTCTCAAACTTTACATGGATATTAAGGATTTGAGCACCTGTTTTCAAATGGTTTAGAATATTTGTTATTGTTATAAAATATCCTTGGAATAGATAAATAGATACCATCAACAAACAAAAAATTAAATAATACCTGTATACACTTTTATTTACATTCCCTTATTGGTTTTCGTCATTTTCCCTAATTTGATTAATAATACAATAACTAAGAGCTGATATTCGATAGAAAATTTATCGCCGATTCCCTATGAGGTAGATTTTATTATATATTTACCGAATACCGAATATTGATCGGTGCAGTATTAAAAAATATATATATATTTATGTATCTGCTCTGTGACTTCTTCATATGACTTTAGTATCGGACAATTTAAAACAAAAGACAATTAAGTACATAATTTGTTATAATTTTTTTAAAGAGATTATTTGAAATTTAATACCTTTTATTTTATATAAATCATAAATACACTCAGATTTTGGAAGGAAATGTAAGGCAATAGCAAACAAATTATTTCCTTAACTGTCTTTTGTTATACGTTGTCTGATATTGAATGCGCTTTTTAAGCTTCCAAGTTGTTTTCTTTATTTTGCATAGTTCAACTTCTTCACACCAGGTAACAACACTTCCATTTCTAAATACCGATTTACATTCGGTAGTCGCAGCTCCGATATAACTATATAAGGCAAGTTGTGTGTGAATAGTGACACCGGATTATGTACCGATGAAGTGGATCCAATTAAACTAAACACATGATTATCCATATTGTGTTTATGCATATGATGAATACCTTTAGAGTATTATGGTGATTTGAAGAGGACACAAATGATTAAGATTTTGAAGTGAATGTGCCGAGACTTTATCACGCTAATCAAGACTACACATATCTTTCTTTGATGTCAATGTAGAAAAATGACATGGCATGAAGAAATGGACATATAAATTTATGTCTGTATGATTAACATGCATAGAAAGAATGCCTGTTTGACCTACATAATGGTAATTAGCTGCCACAATGTAATACCCAATTATCCATGATATGAATTATTCTTTAATCCATGTTTATTAAAATTTAGACACATTTATCATAACAGTTTCGATAATATAGGTATATATATATTATATGTACGTCTCTCTCTCTCTCTCTATATATATCTATATATATATATATATATATATATATATATATATATATATATATATATATATATATATATATATATATATATACAACTTTGCCTACGTCGATTCTCTCGGGACTGTGCAAAAACAATCGACTTAGGCAAATTTGAGTTACAAATTTTGATTGCTAAGTCGAAGAAAAATTCGATATATAGGTAGTCGTGTGTGTGTGCACTCGCTCACTGCAGTACCAAATCATCGGCGAGGCAGCAGGCACTTCAACCATCTGTGTCTGCTTCCTTGTATTACACAGTGTGAACGGCAGGTGCAGTGCATGCTGGCTGTGCTTTGGAAAGTGAGCGCCCTCTTCGACTATGCAAAGTTATTTTCTGTTTATGTATGTGTTTCTGTCAAATATCTGTTCGACTTAGGCGACATATCGACTTGTACGATTTTTATTACACACATGGCAATGGAGAAAAATGGGACTTTTGATTACATTCGAGTTAGGCGACTTTTCAACTTATGTATTTCGACTTAGGCGAAGTTGACTGTATATATAAGCACATGTAAAAGTACGCAGCTCTTATTGGAGTTTGAGTTGACAAAATCGATACAATTAAGCGTCACATAACTATTGATCAATCCGGAAATATTCTCAAACTAAATAAAGCCTGTTTTAACAAATATTATTTTAAATATTTGGACATTGCAAAAGAATAAGAAAAAATAGTTTTTCGAGTTGGTCTGCTTCGGGTAAACTTCATATCTAGTGCACCCTGAAGGGAAAAATACTTTCAACGAAAGGATATTTTTACATGTGAGAGTACCGAACTAATCATAATAAAGATGAAACCATGTAAAGCTTCTACCATTCAATGGAAAGGAATGAATTTCATGTTGTCAATAAGATATATATTTATCAAAAAGTAGTTTATAACAGTTTGTGTTTGTTTAAACGCTACGAGTAGTGTTGAGCCGGACCCAATTTATTCGGTCCGGTCCAGTCGTAGGACCAGTCCTATCGGTTCTTAGGACCGTCAGTCCTTGGGATCGGTCCTTTATATTGTCCTTTAGTCATTCCTTTAACCCATTAGAACCTGAGCGTCGATTTTTGACGTGTTATAAAGTAAAGAAAAAAGTCGTCATATATGCAAAAATGCATCTGTATGAATATGGATATCGTTTTAAGATAATTTTAATTGGTAGAAATCCATTGTTTATGTTTGTGGCATTTTATTGTCAGTCTAGACAAAGAGTTTTACAGCGACTGACGTACCTCAAAATTCTCCACTCCAAGATATTGTCTTCTTTGATATTTTTTGTTGTTGTCAAGTACTTTCAATAAGTAATATGGTGATTAAATTATTTATTAAACTTTATTCTTTAAAAGTTGTTTACATATTATATCGAATTTGGCATCTTAATTACTAGAAAAAACTATTTTATTTTCTAACGCTCAGGCTCTACCGACATATTTTTCAAAGGAAAATACAAAAAAAGTCTCTATTTTTGGTACTACTTTTTTAGAAGTTATATTTTGATTGTAACAAATTATTAGTAGATGTATTATTATTTTGTAAATTACTATTTTTAGATAGACTACTGAGGAGATATTCAGTCTTCTGGAAACATGGATGAGTCTGTGTTTTTATAAGCCTTCCAGAAACCACGGAACTCTCTGACAGAGATAGTGATAGGTGAGATGACGAGCCAGAAGGCATTTTAGAATGAATAAGTCAATTTTTATTGGAATCCCCTGCTCATTTAAATCTTTTGAAAATTAGAAAGTACAGCCTGTAAAGAAGCAAGAGCGTAACTCATCCATTATTTGGAGAAAAATCTGAGAAATGTTAAAACATACAATCTTTTTCCAAAAAGTCTCCATCTGAAAAGGATATGACAGTAAAGAATCCACAAGACTTTCTCGAGCTTTTTTTTCTTTTCCAAAATTGTATTTCTACAAATTACCCTGCTTCAAAAATTATACCAGAAGTTTGTTGCAGCATGGAAGTTAAAAATACATTTATCTGTAGACAAAGCATGATTTCCTGCATTGGGAAGCATTACACAAACAGTTTATCCGAGGAAAACCCATTCGGTTTAGATTCAAAATGTAGGAGTCATGCTTCAAATATGGATACTGGCATACTTTCGATCTTTATTGTGGCAAATATTACCTCCAGAAAAATTATGTTCCATAAATACGCTTTGGAGGGAACAGAGCGATATATTTGATCAAGACAGCAAAGATTCTACCACAAGATGGACTCAAAATATATTTCGACAATTTCAGTGTTTCCTTCATGAAGGACAACAAAAGTGGGGGTGGCCAATAGTTTTTTAATTAAATAATGTCACAGTCAACAAACATGCCAATTGCTGAAAAAAGGAACAAATATGGTTTCACTTAATTTCATCAAATATCTGGCAATACATTATTGTAAATATTTTGGTTAAAAATTGATTCAAGGGAGCAAATTACTTCGAAACTGAATTATGTACCGAGATATGATGAAAAAACTTATTGGATCATTGTGAAGTTACTAACGTATGATGATACTGTAAAAGGAAGAGCTTCGTTTATTTGTTGTAAATGCAATGCAGGTCTTCACCCTAGATGCTTCAAAGAATACCACTACGTTTGTAAAGAAATAATACTCCAAAATATATAGAAATTGGCCAATATATTATTTTAAATAAAAAATATGTTATTATGTTTATCGTATATCCATCTATCTATGTATATGTAAGAATTAAAAGAAAAAAGAAAAATAAAAAAGAAAAATGTATAGACCGTTTATTCTTTTTAGTTAATAAAATCTTTGACTGTAGAGCCCGAGCGTCGATTTTACGACGTTAAAATTTCTCAGCAGTGACTAGTTCAATTTGGTTGAAATTTTGAACAATTGTTCTATGTGTCAGGATAAAATAGCTATAAAATTTCCATGTTCTACAATCATTATTAAACTTTCAGTTCTAATGGGTTAATTGTTAAAGTGTTGCAAGGGTATTATTTAATAAACTATTATTTGTATATATTCTATCTAACTTGGCGTTAATTCAGTAGCGAGAAAAGGGTTAAATAATATTTATACTAGACAGTTTAGATACATTTTTTCTCATAATATAGGCTTTTAAGTATACTCATCGTCGGTTATTTCTCACATAATATTTATGTAAAAGTAATTCATTCGCAACCCTTCCGTTTAAACCACTATTTGCTACTTTTTTAAAGGTATTGTCATCAATATCGACGATTTAATGTTGTAATAATATTCAAAATGTAATAGCAAACTAATTAATATCATAAGTTAAAAATGATATATTTGTCATCAGTTCATTGAAGATGATACATTCCTCATATAAATGATTTTTCCTTTTCATAGCATTAAGAGATGTTGATAAATTAACGTAGGTTATGACGTCATAAATATTTTTTCCCCTTTTATAAGGACAGACAAAAAAGACTGGACTGGACCGGACCGGATCGAACTGGACTGCAGTCTTCAGTCCTAGATAAGGACCGACGCAACATTAGTTACGAGTATAATTGTTATTTATGTTTGGGATACACCTCAAATCTGGCCAAGCTTCCACTTTGGAAGCATACTTTTCAAGAGCTCATTATCGCTTCATAATCAGTTATCAGAGAGTGAAAGTAGGTGAATGATGGGTCCCTCTGGGTTAGATGTTTATTTATGAAGTAGAAACATGTTGATAATAGATATTTTTTTTTTAATGCATTTTATTAGAATTCACATATCAAAATAGTATGCAATAAAAATAATGTAATCGTATGGATTAAACATGAAAACAGGTAAATATAAAAAAGGATTTAAGTATGACAAAATGAGGTTTTAATAAAAATAAACAAATACACTAAGAAGCCGTCCAGGGCAGAATTAAGAGGTGTGAAGCTCCATCAACTCCTCCTTCAAACACATGTTGATAATAGATCAAATAATATTAAATTGGACTAACATGCAGCTATAGAGTAACTCCTAATAAGTCAATGACCATATGATATATATCTATAATCAAAAACGAAAATCACGAAAGACTCGTGATATTATAATATCTGAAAATATTATCTTTTTTGAGGAAAAATAATCAGGTTTTGCCTCAATCATGACCCAAAAAAAGGGGGGGGGCCTTTAAACAGTATTTGTGCTTTTTTGTTGTTGCTTATTTAGATTTTAAAGTGTGGAGTCGTGAGCGAATTAAGTGTGATAATTATTAACGAGATTCTAGCTCCTTGAAAATGGAATAATCATTATAATAGCTTCATGAAAGATAATGTGAATACTTCTTATTCATAGAGTGTGTTTTGTTTAAAACACGCACCTCATACTTTGAATCTCTTCTTTTTTAGTTAACTATGTGCTGAATGAGCGTAAACGTATAGTTGTACTAACAATGAAAGGAGAAACTTCAATATAATTTTTTACTTCATTAAAATAATATTAAAAACAATCCAAAGACTTTTTTTAACAGCTTTATAACGATAAAAACTATTTCATAATCGGAACATAGGAGAGTTTTTTTTGGAAAGTGTTTTTGGTTTTAACAAATAACATTTGGCTTTTTCTTAATGAGATGATCTGAAATTTGTGGCCCTTGCAGACAAATATTAAGCAATACACTAGTCTTTTTACGTTTTCTTCGATGGACACAAAAATTGATCCTCGGCTTCCATTACTCAAACTAATAGCTCAATTTATATAGGTATAGGTCATTCTTACATCTAAAAACATATTTTTACCTCCACCGAAGAGGTATTGTTTTCACTGGCGTTGGTTTGTTGTTGGTTGGTTGTGTGTTGTTTTTTTGTCAGCAGGATAACTCAAAAAGTGCGGAACGGATTCGGATGAAACTTTGTGGAGTTGTTGGAATTGCCGTAAGGAACAAGTGATTAAATTTTGGCATCTCTGAGTGCTTCTTTAAGATGCAAAATGAGCTAAATACTACTAAATATTTCAAGTTAGCCTACTCTGCAATAGATGTCGCAGTATGCAGAGTTAAAAGGACAGTGCGTAGAGGGTTGGAAATGACAAAAAGACCAATGATTCATTTGGTGGGGATCGGCGGAGGTTTGCACTCTCTGAGTAGATAACTTGTAATAATAGATAATATAGATAATTGTTCTATGAGGTTTGAAGCAAAATTTAAGGAGGAAGAAAATATTAAGAATAAATATGTGAGTTACCAAACACAAACACACTCTCACACACACACATATATAGTATATATATATATATATATATATATAATATATATATATATATATATATATATATATATATTTTATGTAGGGTTATTTTCTTGGCCAGCAAGCGTAACTGTATTTAATTTTGTGGACAAAGTTGGTGTACCAGATTAAAAAAATTAAAAGATACGTAATGCATATTTAAAGGCACATTCATGAATCTAAACAACGATCAATTCGCATATATTTTTTGGCTTTTCTCTAGGATTTAAAAAGTTATTATGTTGAGATGTCTGCTCCGCATTTTTCCTCAGGAGTTTTCGAGACAAAATTAAAAAATCGAACAGCCAAGATGGTTATAGTTATTGTTGTTTTTGGAACAATTGAGCTAACGATATTGATATTTAAATTTCATAGAAATGGTAGGTGCCCTATGTAGTATTTAAAAAATAATATTGGTAATAACATTTATTTTATTTTATAATATATATACTCCCCAGGATATGTATAATGTATATATATCGGGATGTTTGATTTCATTAGTCTTCTGGGTTTTCACTCTTTTTTATATGGAAGATTTGAAGACTGTTTTTTTATTACCCATATATATATATATATATATATATATATATATATATAATATATATATATATATATATATATATATATATATATATATATATATATATCTTTTCATTCCTAGAGTAGCCATTAAAAAGATGACATTTTCACGTTCAATACGCTTAAGGTTGTTTCTAGCTAACAGACAACATATGTATACTTTTGTGTCGAAGGGGATTTAGTGGGATCAAACGATTGAGGAGGTTGTTTCTGTTTTGAGCGTGACACAACAATGCCCGAGCTGCTTCTCTTGTTATATATTTAATTGGTAAAATCTGTTGAATCATTAATATAAATAATAATCAAAAAGAATAAGGCGAAAATGATGAAGAGAAATTGGACGTCAATTACTTCAATGATGACAATAATAATAATAATGTCTTCTCAAGTTACAAAGTGATAAAGAACATTTCTGTGTTTTCTTTCCTAAACAAAAAAGGGTCTTCAAAATTATCGCTGTGTTTTGTTGATGGGAAACAGATTCAGCATATTTTTATTCACTATTCCCTTACACATTCTGCTATAGAAAAAAATATATCAGCACAAAAGTATGTTCATATGCTAATATGTGAATATAATTAAAGACTTGCTATGTTCCAGATATGTTCATGAATTACTGCTATAGACTAATGAAATAAAGTATGACGACGAGGACCATCGGAAAAGAAAATGATCCTAGGTTCGAGTGACTAATTTAATGCTATAATTGATAATTAAATCCAGTCGGATGTTTTTCTGTCGAACCATATTGGCAAAAACCTGAATGGTCGTCTATCAAATAAATATATTTTTCACTACATTATATTTACTCAAAATAATATAATTGTGTAAAAATAGATATTTTTCAAAAAATAATGTTGAACGTCAATTTGCATTTGTATATGGCAATGTATTTAATATTTAAAAATTGTGATTTTTAATTTATTTTGATAATATATATTATGTTGGGATATACATTTTTAAATAGTTTCCAACTATATTTTGCTATTTCTGTGAGCTTTTTCATCATATAAAAATAAAGTGAAATCTTGGAAAAAAATGAAAACTGTAGTAAAACGAGTTTGAACCAAAATGACTTTATAAGCCAAAAGTGAATCCTCTTTTTGAAACCCTGAGATTATTTAGCAATTCATGTTTTTAGAATATATTCCATGACCTGATTTTGCATGGGCAAGTGAGAGGTAGGAAACTTGTACCTTGGTTCTTATTCATTTAAATCTGATATTTATTTGCTGTCTTACGACGAACGAAGTCTTCTTGATTAGCTTTTGTCCATGGAAAAATAAGGTATACCAACAGACATTAACTGCAACAATATAATTTAGAGTTAAATTACAAAGTTGTACAAAAAAGGTAAATAACATAAAAATATATAAACAAGATATCAAATTCAACATTTATAAAAATAAATTATAATACAATCTTTGGAACCTTTAAATCACTTATAATCACAACGGAATGATTACTTTGAAAAATAAAGTACTCATTTGAAATGATCTAATTTTTGCAAAGTTTAAAAGTTTGATATAATACAAAAATTGGAACGTCATTTAAAGGGCCTATTTCTTAGGAAACACAAAATAAAATGACATCCATGCTATTTATTATATTCCCTAGAATTATAATATTATATTATAGATAATATAATTGTTTATCTCCCATGGCAGCCATATTTACTCCATTTATGACATCATCAATTTGGTTGAATGTTTCTTCCCAGGTAAGTAGTATGTTGGTCGGTGGTTGAACATATACTCAACCAAAAAATAGCAATACAAACTACGGCATGTATACACTCAGACAGTGCAAACCTCCGCCGATCCCCACCAAATGAATCACTTGGTCTTTTTGTCATTTCCAACCCTCTACGCACTGTCCTTTTAACTCTACATACTGCTCCTTTAACTCTACACACTTGAATTATAGGAGGCGTTTCAGTTCATCAAGAGGAGAGCACAGCACAGCGACATCTATTGGCAGAGTAGGCTAACTTGTAATATTTAGTAGTATTTAGCTCATTTTGCATCTTAAAGAAGCACTCAGAGATGCCAAAATTTAATCACTTGTTTCCTTACGGCATTTCAAACAACTCCACAAAGTTTCATCCGAATCCGTTCCGCACTTTTTGAGTTATCCTGCTGACAAACAAACAAACCAACCAACAAACCAACGCCAGTGAAAACAATACCTCCTTCGGCGGAGGTAACAAACCTTTTCTTTTAGATTTTTGCTTTAAACTTATTAATAATAGACTAGAAGCTTATATCCCTACCAATTATATTTTGAAGTAGATCTTCCTTATTGCTTAAAATATACACCTTCCTTAATGTTTAAAAAATGCATTGGGAATGAGAGATAATTTATAACCGCCCACTGCATTCTCCCTATAGTTAAAGCCTCATTATAATGCATCAAAAACCTATCATTGAACCCGTTTCAACACACTTTTACTCATCATTATAGGAGTATTGCTTCTGAAGCTTCTCTAAAATATGGATTCTTGGTGGTTTAATAGAGCCATTATGACCTCCCAAAATAAGACTTTATTCAGGAGTATACCCACTTATATGTATGTATGTAGAAGCTACTTGAGTCCTTATATAGGTTATATGTAAGTGCCTGCTACCCGCATCTTATGATCCTACCCTAATGTTTAAAATAATAGTTGTAATAACAATAATGATCTAGTCCAGGGGAGGCACACTTAGTGGAATGGTTTGTGATATATCATCATGTTGTTGTTATTGTTACGAGGTGCGCTCACGAAAAAATATATTATTATTTACTTATTCCTTAAAATAACCACAATTTTTTTCTGTAAAATAACTTATTGCTAAGGATTACAAAGGAGGATTTTTTTCTCGGACGTATTTGGTTCAAAGAAAAGGGATAAATAAAAAACATTATATAAAGATTTGATATAAAGCATCGCTTCACTCGCTTCAAGAATAATAATATCACCCTATAGAACACTAATTGTAACATCGCTATGGCTTGTATATATGCTGTTTGCGATATCTATGAAAGGATTTCTCCGATATCACTTTTTATTATTAATGATAGAGCATCTGCTCATATTCAGTAAAAATTATTGTTTGTCCTGCGTCATCATATCTGCTGATAAATGGATCATCACTGAACTACAAGAAAGAAAAAAGAAAAAAAGTGTTGCCAAGTGTAAAAAATATGTTTATCGATAAGTTTGCAAGAACATCCATATTATGATCCCTACTTATCGTGGCTTATTGCATGCCTTAAGAGCTATTACGGAAGTGATTATAGAAGTCTAAAAATACTGCCTCTGTCAAATGGGTCGCAGCCAGGGGCGGAGTGGCCACGGGAGTACCAGGACTATTCCCGGTGAGCCGCTGGCCTCAAGAAACATAAAAGGCCGTTGACAGCCTCCCAATGGCATATTGGGCCTGTATAATGCCGGCGAGGACATAATTGTCCCGGTGGATAAATTATTCCCACTCCGTTCCTGGTCGCAGCTGTCAACTTTTCAGTGGTATGGAGTCTTTCTCAGTCCCTGAGAGAAGCCCCCACATTAACTGGGGCTCAAGTACAGCAATGACTTACTAAAGTAATGACTAAGGACATTCACTTCATCTTTGGTATTATAATAATACAATTTTAATAAAAATATTTCATTTTATTATATTTATTTTTATACTAATCCAAGAGGAACTTTGATGACTCTAAAATATTTTATAACAACCTAATGGCCAAGTTTTATATTCGCACTTCGTAGATACCTAAAGTATCTAGAAAATAATGATTCCTTTTTTTTCAGGCCCTTTTTTCAACACTCAATATTTAAAGAGCATCTAAATTACATCTCTGAGTTTCATGCCTAATGGTTCTTCACATTCTTACTATATATATATTATGGAGTTCATTAAATGGAATTGTCTAAATGTGTGTAAGTGCTATAACATGTATAGCAGTTCTTCTGTATATTTCTTATGTTGCTAAGGATCTGAATCAGTTCTATTTAATAATAAATGGTAGCAATAATGATGGAATCATCTCAAAAAGTATTTAAAGGGTATCAAGATAATGAAAAGTTTCATTTTCAATTACATGACTTTATATAAATTATACTTGAGGCTCGTGAGATTGCATTTGAAATCCTTATAATATTGATAATTGAACGTGAATGACATATTATATCATTTATTTAACACTTTCAATTTATTTTTTCTTCAAAAATATAGATACAGTTTTTTTATATGAAAATATATCTGCCAATTTATAGAAAGAATGCAAATAACATAGTATGAAGTCGACGACTCAAAGATTTTTCTGAGCGGACATTGTTTAGACACCAATACTTCCAACTAATTGCCAATGAGCGTTTGTTTGTCATGCATTTATTATTACAAGGTGATAAGTCAACCATCCCTAGAGACTCGGGCTCTACCTGCCACTCATATAGTATAATGAATTCATAAATAAAACATCAATATTACCTGGAGTTCAACCAATCAGAAAAGAGGCAAAATGGGACTTCAAATCTACTGCCAATGGGCCCCTGTGCTCCACGGATTGCACATTCAAGTTATATATACACAAAATATGGAATTTTGCATTATGCCAGTCCCAAAGTTGACATAACAGGGTATCAAATCCTCATCAAGGGGCATTATGGTTCTGCCAGTCACGAATATGGAATATTGGAGGATACCCACCGCCAGTGAGCCTTGTTTACATTGACACAAATTATGCCAATTTGGGATGACAAAACCCATGAGTTCTAGGGTTGTACCATCCTCAGATACTTTGAGTCACGTAACACACCGAATGTTTGTGTTCGAACATATGTAATATCGGGATTTTTGAATTAGGATTATGTCTATTGCGTATTAAAACAAACAGATACATCAGGTAAAAATATGTCACATCTAGCCAACCAATACGTTATTGCTTATTGATTCAAAGTATATTTTTCATATGCCAATCATTCTTATTAAAATCTACAATCTTTAACGTAGTAGAATAATTTATCTCATTTAGCTCCTAAACTCCCTGCTTTTCCTAATTGTGTACTTTTATTGTTTGTACACAAAGCCTATACAAACAATATTTTTGATTAACTTGAGCAACTTCATGCTCCATGACCGTGCTAGCCGATGAACTAAAGTATTTATTGTATTTTTATGCCCAAACAAATGATTACCAATTCTCATGTATTACCTTACAATATATTAAAAATCTTTATATATATTATTGCAAGTATAGTTTAGATTATAGATTTTGTGTTCTCCTAAAAATTGCCATCCGACACAATATGTATTATTGATCTCCATATAAAAAGCATGAGGACGAGACATGACTTGTGCCTGATGGTTTTTTTATAATACATGTATATACATAAGCAGAAGAAAATAAATGCTTAGAGTGACTCCAAAGTTGTTGGCATTCCAGAGTGATATGACTTTTTTTGTAGGCACGTCTCAACATACAAATGTAATTTATTTGATAGTTTTTTACATTCCTTCACTTAATGATATTTATTTTTTGCAGCATGGCCAAGAGCTTGAGTTTCCTTGTATGCATTTATAAACAATTTCAAATCAAGACATTTTAAGAGGTTATACTCCTATTCAGTTACATGAGTTTAGTTATGAGATAATAATTTATTATTTTTTAGCCTTATCTTAATTCTGAATCTGTATTATTTTATAAATTCTACAAAAAGATTTTACTATATATATATATAATATATTTAAAATAAGATAATAAATTTATGATATTTGTTCGATAAATAACTTTTACATTAATTGATGCTTTGATTTGCCATTCATATTTAAAAATATAAAAGGTCATTTCTTATGAAATAGGGTATATTTCGAAAAAAAGTATTTTACTGTAATATCTTTAGATATGATATATTGGAAACATACTACTATTTAAAACACAATTCATGCATGATACCAAAAAAATGAAATACAAAATAATAGTTTACTTTTTACAAAACTGGTTAGAAACAAAAAAAAAGCTCTAAAATAATTAATTAATTTCTTTATAAAAAGTTGTTATACTTAAAAAATATATTTTTTCATAAATATTGAGGTAGGAATTTTTATATGAATTGTGCATTCGATTTTTATATTTTGCTCGGGCAAAGAGGAGAAAAAATACTTCTGAAGGATATTTATTAAGAAATTAAAATCTTCATGGAGACAAATGCTTTACTCTACGTGCATGAATAAATTATTTCAAGCTGTGAAAAAGACTTTTTAATTTAAGTTTAATAATAATATATGAAGGTCCTGAAAAACATGTTTACACTCACATATTTAAAAATATATGCACTCAAAATGAGGTAGAGTGTGTGCTTATTTGATTCTTATTACTTAAACAGATTTAAGATTTTTTGTTGTTGTCTATAGGGTTCGATTGAGTGTTAGTATCTGACCTGATACAAATAAGTATTCTAGACTGTAAATTAGTCTATCGAGTCTAGAATCCCATCAATGATGTTAACCTTCTCCTCTCCAGAGATTAACTAGAGCCCGCCCTACATATTAGAGTTGAAAAAACCTTAACACACTGAGCTATCGCGTTCCCTTAATGTAACTCCATATTATTCATTGCGTTACAGTAACGGTTTACGCACTTACTATTAATTAAAATTATCCCAATATACTTTTAGATTTATTTTCCTGGCATTATTAAAATATACAACGAAATATCTGAGAATGTATCGAAAAAAGTATAAGTCCAAAATTTAAAATACAGTCGACCCTCGCTACTTCGCCCCTCGACATCTCGCAGTTCTTTTACTACGCGACGACGGCTTGGCTCCCACTTTTTCACGGCAAAACGTCCCCATAAGAACTCAATCGCAGAATTTTCACACAAAAATTTTTAAATATTTATTAACATCGCGACCTTCTATATATTGCGGTGGTCGTGTAGTGGATCCGGGCTGTCGCGACTTTGCAAAGGACGGCTGTATAATTTTTGGTGGAGTTGTGGAAGTTTTAAGCGCTAGATAAACGAATAATGTTATTAGGTAAGGTAAAAAAGGTGTGTTGATTTTGAAATCATATATGTGATTATTTTATCATTTAAGTATTAATTTTACATGAAAAGAAGTACTTTTATATAAACTGTGTAGTATATTTATATATCAATATTTAATAAAAAGTGTTTAATAAACTACAAATCCGGTCAAAAATGATATTTCATGGATACAGGACGCGTTTATATCAGAAAATAATATATATATATATTAATTTCGTCAGTTCCAAGAGGTTAAGTTAAAAAAATACAGTTATTTGATTGGTTAGAAACTACACTGGTTTTCGGATATAATTATAATAATTAAAAGTTATTATGGTCCATTACATAAAACAAAAAATAATTTATATTTTTCAACGGTGTATGATTTATATTAATCAGATCAATTAAATTTTTCCTTGTTTTCAAAGAATAAATAATGAATATACCCATACTCTTTTTGTACTCCTTCAGTATATATAATATATACTAATAAGAATATCAATTATTAGATTTTCCAATAGATTATTCACTTAAGGTGGCTAAAATACCTCTGCATCGACCGAGTCATTCAACTCAGACGGAACAAAAATTAATTTGAACGTGCTACGTATAAAGAACACTGGACTACTATAATATTTTTTATCTAGATGAGATAACGAGAAAATACTTAATTTTATTATGCTTTTAGTTACATTGGTTTATTTAGTCTTAATCATTCTTAATAGTTGCTTTGCGAAAATGTTTAGTTATGTTTTTATTATGCATTTGCTCTGGTTTTTATAACATATAATAATTCCCCAATCTCTGTCCGTCTGTATGTCCGCACGCTATCTCCTCCCACATTTATGGTCAAATTTGAACTTTGAAGGTACCTATGGATCCTTGGATCAAGACGATCTAATAAAACTATTTGCAAAGTGATGGGACCATAAATGAAAAAAAAATCAGACCTTGTCTGATTTTACTACCTACTTTTCAAGGTAAAGAGAGGAAAAAAAAAAGAAAAGGAGGAGGAGGAGTTAGAGAAATAGAAAAAGAAAAAAGCATCTTATGTGACTTAAAACTATTCTTTGTACAAAGTCAAACTGATTATGAGGAATGTTTGTACAAAACAGAAAACTATTTTGGCTCCTCTCTTATATTCTTTAAGTCTGTTTCACTCACAAACTAGCTCCAAAACCTACCCATACCTGAACGGCGAACATATGCAAGTTTATTTTATTTAAACGAACATGAGAAAAAAAATAGGAACCATTCGAGTCTTGGGATAGTAGCACTGAGTGCACCATATCGCCAATTCTACAAAGAGGAGACAACTTTCCACAATCCACAAAAAAACGACGCTTAATTTGACCTAGAGAAGATCATGTAGATATCCTTATTAATTTGGTATTAATTGTAGCCGCTTCTCATTGGTTCATTGATATCATTCCCATTTGTCAACTCTCTCAAAATGAGGAACTCTATAAAAATGTTATTAATTCATCAGTGGGTTGAAGGATTTCTTAGGGTAGCTTAATCTCCTAAGCATCGATCAGTAAAACTATAATTACTATTCAAGTAATAAAAACAAGTTTTTTAGATCTCAATTAACTTTATTTCATATTTTTGGAATAAAAGACAGTTTGATCCTTTAGGAATTGTTTTATCAGCAATATATATATTTTAAAGACATGTCTTCATATTTATTTTTCCTTCATAACTCAACCCTCTTTCTTAAGTATCCTCTTAGGATAGTAAATAAACATACCTTAATAGCACCACCCTCACTTTGTACTCAGTGCCTCAAGAACTTTATTTGTTTGCTCATTTTTATGTTCAAGGACGTTTTTTCCTGCTTTGGAAAGAGATGATGGCTCTTGAGAAACGGTCTTATAAAAAAATATTTGTCTCAAAATAAATATCAATCCAAGGACTTATCTTATTTCTTTTATTTAACCGTAGAGCATATTTACGAGCAGTCTAGAATAAAAGTCTTTCAAGTTATTCAAATGTAGGATTATAAATGTAATATAGAAATACACGTTTCAATAAATAAAGTACTATTTTCAGACAATTAATTGAGGATATACAGTGTGTTCCATCAGAAATGTAATTTTTTAATTGCGAATTAGAAGTAATTAAAATAATTTAAATCGTATTATTGATATGCATTTTGTTCATAAAGAGGGGATTTTTATCAAATTATAAAAATCTGCATTGATTGTCAACATGAAAAATGTTTTCTGAACGGAAAATCCCTGGCTAGCTCACAGTCCAGATCTCAACCCTTTGGACTTCCACTTCTGGGCTGCAGCACAAACTCGAGTTTATAAGGAAAACCAGATTCCATTGAGTCTCTCATACAATGTGTCCAAACCTTCGCTGAAGGATATTGCCAGGAGACGATCAAAACGTTTGCAAGAATGCCCTGAAGCGTGCGTCGTTCTGCCTTCAGGCTGGAAGGGGGTCATTTACAGGAACTTTTGTAAGGCTTCAGATGTGCCTCTTATGATATAGCTCAATAAGTTTTTAATAATAAAACAAATCATTCTTTTCCTTTAAAATCTATGAGGGAATTTGACGAATTTTAAATACTTCTAATTTGCAATTTAAAAATTCCATTTCTGATGGAACACACTGTAAATAAGACACATATGTTTAACCTGTTTGTCTTATCGAGGTAGAATGAGTAAACAACATGGTTAAAATGATTTTGTGCTCTAGGGCATGGGCCAAGATTGTTCATTCGATCCCGTCTTGGATCAAAGACTCTACCTTAATTCATACTCTTGGATCTCAGCCTCATACAAACAAATGTAAGAACCATAGTATTATATTTATCCCATGATTATTGATAAATGAAATTCAATAAGGTTTGCTAATATGGGCTTCCCCATAAAGGAGCTGAACCTTTAATATTAAGAATATGGCACTCTTACCCATAGTTAAGGTGTTAATTTTACATTTTTATTGTTTGTTAATAATAAATTCACGAATAAATTTAAGAAATATATTTTCATATATAATAAGTGCATAATTTCGTATATTAGGCAAATCTATTTAAGAACATGTTTATACATGATCAATAGCTTCAGCATCATTTCACAATCAAATATATATATATATATATTATTAGTGGACATATTGACCTCAACAGGATGGGAAAGGTCATAAGCCCATTTTGCCGACTCTGCAAGGAGAAGAAGAAACCCCGCACCATCTTATCTTTGATTGTCCGTCGGCAAGGCAAAAATGATATCCCTTGAGGGACAGATCGAGAAGCGACGTTTAGCCTTCGAAGATTTTATTCTTAGGGCATTCAAATTTTAAATATTGATAAACTAATTTGTAATAATAAAGAAAGCTCCTAGATAAGTTTACTACCGGCTAATACCGGATTAGGTTCCGGTGAGGTGGGTCCATTCTAGGAGCTTAACAAACAACAATATATATATACATTATACATATAGATTTATCTATATATTATACAATATATATATATATATTTATCTTATATGTATATATATATATTCACAAGAGGAAGAAGACAAATGCATCTTTCTCCTATTTGTTTCTCTTAATTGTTTTATGTACACATGATCCTCTTTTATGCTTGAGTGTGAGAGATCATCATTAATCATGGGGATAATGAAGCCGTTAATACATGTTTGTCTAGGCTGTAGTAATTGTTGGCCATTAGGCTCATCTCCCTCCTCATTTCATGCAGTTACACAAGAGCATGATGGGTCTCTGATGCCATTAACCTCACAAACATCATAAGGGGGAGATAGTTCTAAATATGATACTTTAAATGAGTATAATTACAAGTAGATTGGAGCCACACAAACTAAACTAGAGGCATATATACACTCAGAGATGAAATTTCCTCCGGTGAGCCTTCCGAGGCGGATTTTTCACGACTGGGGAAACGTAGAGATCCGGGGGAGGATCCCTAGACGGAAATTTCGAGAGGAAGACGCGCCCGGCACACCATTTCAAGAGAACAGCGGCATCTATTGGCCGAGTAGCGAAGTGGAAAATTTAGTAGTATTTAGCTCATTTGGCGCTAATTACTGCACTCAGAGATTGCCAAGTTGATCACTTCTAGCTTTTGGCACTTCCAACAAACTCCACACAATTTCATCCAAATCCGGTCAGTACTTTTGGAGTTATCCTTCAATGAAAATAAAACCTTCAATAATACAAACCAAACACACGGCCAGTGAAAAACAATACCTCCTTCGGCGGATGGGAATAAGACTGGTGCAATAGACTGAATAAAAAAGGGAAGATCACTCTCCGTTCATCAGATGATGAAACAGAGGAAAGAAGAGAAGGAAGAACTTATTATCCCTTGATCTGTCAATGTTTAAAGTCCAAGAGGACTAATAGAAGAAAGTGAGAAATGACAAAATGTATAATAATATCCAATGATGTCATTTTAAGGTACAACTTTGACTCAAAACCTAGCATGACAATATCATTGAGCATTGATTGCTGGAAGTAATTTCTTCTATTCCTATTATTCATTGCGTCATCACCGATTGGGACTTTAAGTCCATACATGCATTCAAAGATATATTTCAGTGAACTAATTTTTCTTATCTCTTGAGTAATCAGTTACGACTCCAATGATAATGATATACATAGTGTAATTTAGTTTTTTACATAATGTATTCTATAAATGCAATTTGTTGATACTGATTTCCATATTTGTTTTATGTCAAGGATATTTTGATCTCCTACTTATATAGTGCATCCAGTCATTGATATAAGAAAAATCTAAGTAAAATTTGTATCTTCAATGGCTTTATACATTGATTGTAAATAAATTGAATATAATAATAACTAATTATCTTATTTCCTTTACTTTACAAAAAAATAATATTTATAATAATGACATTATAAATAAATTGAACTTCTTTAATTAATGTATCACAAATATAACTGTTAATAATCATAACCACAGAGGTAAAACATTAAAAAGGACTGCGTCTATTAACACTTTGCAAAGAAACGTCCTATTAGAATATACACAAATAAAAAAAGCAATATATACCATCAAGAGATCGGAAAAACTCAAAGGGAGCTCGATAGCAATGAGTGTTAAGGCGTGTTCAACTCTCAATGTTGGGGGCGCAGGTTCGAATACTCCCTAGAGGGGATGGTCATTTTTGGTCTACCCCATTGATAAGATCCTAGGTTCGATAATGCTTATTTATATCCTATCGGATGCAATTCTATCGAACCATATTTGTAGGCAAAAAAAAACCTCTTCTCATGGAAAGATCCTTTCATAATGCAAGAAACTAACTTGATATTCAGTGAAGAGAGCAGAAAAAAAGAAAAGAAAACGACTTGAGATAATATCCAGTGATGTATTTTTGAATGAAAAAAGTAAATTTATATTTGTCGAAAATATACATGTTTCATAATGACATAATATATTCGTTTATAGGTTTCCTCCCTTCTCTAGTGTACATTTAAAAATTCCTATCATCTAAAACTCAAATGTGTTCATCACTCATTCAAAATGGTGAGGGGGGGGGGGGGGATGAAGGTACAAGTATTTACTTCTAAGCCCTCACGTCAGATGCAAACAAAGCCCCCCTCCCGTTCCCCCTTAGTGGATATAAGCTGTACATAGTTTATGAACCAACAACAAGCATTCAAAAAGGTACAAAAAGACCCTCAACACATTCATTCATTCATGTATCCTTCAAGTTCTTCATCATTATTGTTGTTGTTATTGCTGATTCTTGTTGTATGTTTGTGTGATGAATATCATCAAATTTTGAAAATGAAGAGAAATTTATGTAGATCTTTTTTATTTCTTCACACCACATAATAATACATTTGCATGCTATTCATCATCTCGTGGATGACACTCTGTAAGCATCATATTCAACAACAAGGAATATGGGAGTGTGTTTGTGTCACTTGTACATAGTAGTAGATAAATAAGTATGTCAGGGGTAGTCTTACATACATATAAACACATTCAAACTCTCAATAGAATGAGTAATAATGATGATAAAAAGCTGTGAAGGAATATATATATATATTTGTTTTTCGTTTGTCGTTCACCAAAAGTTATCGTTCGACGTTCGTTGTTCATCGTTATTTTAAACTGAATCGTTCGTCGTTCATCGTTCGTTTCTCATTCGTCATTCAGAAAAAATTGATGACTTTTTTTAAATAATTTTTTTCTCACCATTCTGCAAAAAGTGATATAAAATTTTAAAAAAAATCTTTGTTTTGGCGACAAAAACGAGCGACAAGGAATTTTTCTTATCGTTCATCGTTCGCGAACGACAACAAATGAACAATAAATCAACAAGTCTGATATATGTATATATGCATATAAATATATTTATAAATATATATATATAACATAATAAATAAAATAAACATTATTTCCTTTTCAAAAGAAAAAGCTAATCATATTATATTAGAAAAAATAAACTCTATTTTATTATTGTAAATAATTTTATTTACAGCATACACTTATTACACTACAAGTATGTTAACCATTTTATGAAGCGAAATAGACCAACAATCTTTCTTTTTTCGAGAACATTATGTATTTGATCTTATTTAAGTAATAGAAATGAGTTAGTGGGATGAATACCTTCTTTTTAGGCTAGATACCTATAAGACAAGTAAATAAATATACCCACAAAGTATACGAAAAAGCCACAAGAAATTTATCATTACGATAACTTCCCCCGCTCAAATGATGATGATAATAATACTAATACTAAAAATAATCCTTTTCTTTTCTAGTTCATTTTTTCTTTTGTTGTTCATACTTATTTTTCCCTTTATTATTTTTTCTTGGTACAGAATCCAAAGAGATAAGAACTGCTGATCAGAACATGCTTGCTTTTTCTTTGTGCACATAATAAAGAAAGCTTTTACTTCTTATTTTTTATTGTACAAATGATGGATGAGGGATGATAGGCCTCTACTGTATATATATATATATATATATATATATATATATATATATATATATATATATATATATATATATATATATATATATATATATATATGTACATAAGCATGCAGCCAATCTTTTGCCGTAATAAAATATAATTAATCTTCTATTTAATGATAGCTTATATAAGCATTTAAAAATGGTTAAAGAGAAAGTAATTGTGAAAGATAGTTAAATAGATATTGCTAACTTAAATTACTACACTGTCAGAAGTAAAAAAACTAAGTTCCCTACTATAGACAGTCATAAGAATTATTTAAAGGAAAATAATCAATGCATAAAACCTTTCGAAAGATGAAATATTTCACTATTAAAATAAGCGAGTTACAACATCACTTATAAAATAAAAATATGTTGACGGTTTGCAGTTAGTTGTTGATGTAAAATATTATATTTGATCCGAATCCACGGTCTGGTAGTCTCCACGAGTTGAAAAAAGTAGCAAAATATATTTTTATTCAATTTGGTTTACATTTTATGGATTATGACTCTCAGCTTTTGTATAGTTTGATACAAGATACGACATATTCTTCAAAAGTGATACTTACGCATTTACTTGAGTATGAAAGTGAACTGCAACGGTCTGGAGTGCCGTGCCGTCAAGCGATTCTAGACCCGTACGGCGTTCCGAATATAAAGGCTTCTATAACTCAAACGGGAATAGGAAAAACATTTTATTACGGTTATTATTTTTTATTATTTTTTTTTATTAGTCCAGAGTTTAAAATACATACAAATAAAAAATATGCACTAAAACTGAGGTAAACGTTAAAAATGTAACATGGCTAAACGTATTTAAAAATATTTTTTTGCACATTTAATTAGTAATAAGATATAAAAAGGAGAATGATCATAAAACATAAAAAATTGGTAAATCCACAACATTCCTAGATATTAACTATTTAAAAAAATACAACTTTAAGAGATGCCTTGAGTATATATTTAGTGTTCGCTTTTGCCTCCGTCGTTATTCAGCTCCTCCAGGAGGGAAAGCTTCCGGTCTAAAAGACCTACAATCCCACATGGGAGTTTTGAAGAGCTAGTTCTTGCTGCATAAATAATTCGCTGGATGCAACATATTAGCTCCTCTATTTTCCAGTGATTGGGACGTTCGGGAGTGGAGAAGATGAGCCAATCTGCTCGAGAGAGCTTTACATCGAACGCATTGTTTACTCGCCTCTGAGTCAGCTCTACCAGTGGAGCCACTTTGACACAGTCTGCGAACAAATGACTCGATGTCTCTATTCCATTATTGCAGAATACACATCTTCTTTTCCTCGGATCCTCCTGTGATTTCACGGCTATTAATTACGTTTCATCTATCGTATTATAAAATACTTGTATGTATGTATAATTTTCTCCCTCATGTGCGGAAATGGCTCTTGCCAGAATGACTCGATCCCTTTATTCTGGATTTTTTAATACTTTTCTCTATTTTGTATTATTTTATGTAATGTTAAATAGATTTGAATATTGTAATTTATAATATTATTTATTTTCAATATAGCTGTGATGGATAAAAATAAAATAATTCACCAAGACGAACAACAATATGAAAAACAACCACTTTTGTGATCAAAAAGATATGATCGTTTGATCGCCCAATATAGTATTTAAATAATATTCTTTTTACAGCACGATATCACTTCCAATTATTCCAATTAGTAATTTAATCTATAGTAATTAACTCATTTAATTGCCAACTGTATATACACAATAAACAAAAATATATATGCTCATACTAAATGCATCATTAGAAAAAAGGAATTTTATATTCTGAATATATAGGTCAAAGAGATCAAATATCTTGAGTGAATCGCTACATTGTGGTTTTTTGTGTGTGTTTGCTTTTATATACAACACACAAATAAGAAGCAATTAGCTAGCTGCAAAAAGCTATATATGTTTATATATACATGTGAGGCAATACGATATTCTATTAACCTATTTTTTCTATGGTTAGAACACTGTTCCCCCATGAGAGGAGGGCGACTGCAACGATGAATTTCTTTTATATGAATGGCTTTTATGGTTCACCCAAAATTTAAAAAGTTATCTTTCTCTTAGGTCATAAAAAGCACCTGCTATCGATCCCCACAGAGCACATACTTGAGATATGCAAATAGCTTCTCAAGCTCCCTGGGTTAGTAGAACAGCATCCATATTATTATATGAGGGGCTTTAAAAAGCTTATATCTTTTTTTTTAAATAAGGCTCTACGATAAAATTTATAATGTTCCTCTTTTATAAATATGTTCATAATGGAAATGATACTCAATATAAAAAACTGTTCTTAATATTTATACCATCAATAAATTGGATGATAAGTAAAGATAAACCAATGAAGTTATGCGTTTAATATATATTTATGTGTATTTTGACAATATGTATCTATACTAATATAAAAAGAATTCTGTTCGTTCGTTTCCCTGTATCTCCCGAACGGTTCATTAGATCTTGACGAAATTTTCAGTGAATAGTTTTGTTAACTCAGGGAGTGTTTTAGTGGGGTTGCCAACTCCGGAAAATTCGTCATCGTCATGTTTATTTTATTCGCCAAAACGTTTTTTGCCAATTTTTAAAATTTATAAGTTAGATTTTCACCCAATTTTCTCTGGATGATTATGAGGTAGTAAGACGTGTTTTTGCTTTTTGGGTGTTTACTGGAAAATTCATTTTCTTTATGATTACTTAAAAGAATTTTTTTGTGTCCCTTTCAATCCCCCCAAATACTCTAATATTCATCACTACCATCATATCTTCAGCACTCTATGTTCTCTATGAAATGGCTCCAAAATGATTTCTCTTTATGAAGTTTAAATACCCAGCCTTAAGCAGCAAAAAACGGAAAAATGGCAATGGAGACCCAATGACAACTTTTTAAGGAAGACTATTGTCAATTTGGAAAATCCCAGGCAGCGCCGGGTAACATCCGCTAGTTATTTATAAATTAAATACCAAGATGTCCGTATCTTTTGTTAGTTTGTTTGAGATTAAGATCCAAGAGAACGAATTGAGTTTGAGTCTTTGATCAAAAGCTCATAAGCTATAAGACACATCTACTTTAGCCGTGTTTTTTATATTGTATATATGCATGAACGAATTTCAGGTTGTTTTAAATATTTTGAATGATTCCCTTGACAACAAAATCAGAAAAGCTTTTCCATGGGTGGGTTACATAGAAAAATAAGAAAAAAACTGCGGCAAGAATTTGTTAAAGCATGAAAATGCGCGTTTTGTAGCTATTTCTTAGCTCTAACTGTATGCACTGAGATAAACAAAATAGAGATAATAATATCTTTTATAAATGAAGTGTCAGAGAATATTTATAGTTCATATTCGGAGGAGGCATTTATGTCTGAATGGGTTTCTTAGTATTAAAATCAAAAAGAAAGTGCAATAGGGATTTCCTCTCAGATTTTTTTAAAGAATACATATATTCAGTAACTTTATTTTATATATATGCAGGCATATATATATATATATATATATATAGATTCGTAAGAAAAATGTAGGCTGAAGCTGCAGCTTTAGAAAATACAAATAATAATAATTTTAATAATAATAATGAAAAAAATAACTATAAGTTTATGAACATTGCCTTTGCAAACTTTTCACTCAGTATTCCACCAATTGCTTCAATTACAGCCAGCATACTACGTCGACGTCTTGCAGGAGTAATAATAAACCCCTCTTACAATTTATGCCACTCAGCCATGATGACAATCTTCAGGGAGTCCACATTTGAGTGAGAGGTTTTGTTTGTCTCCTTCTTCAATGTAGCCAGAGGATTAATATTTGGGGAGGAAGAAGGCTACATCTCCTTTAACCAGAAATTGGCCATGTTGATGCTGCAGAACTCTGGACACTTCGAAGCTGTATGAAGGGGAGTACCATCTCGGGTCCACACGTAGTCACCCTCTGGATAATTAGCCTTCAACCATAGCAAAATGGTGTACCTTATACCTTATTGTAGACATTCTGGTCCATTTTATCCCCTGCCTTGAACAAGAAGGGAGGCATCTTCTTGCCATTGGAGGCCACGACACCGGGGACCATGGACTGGGCAGGATATTTTGTGCTGTACACCCCTTTAACTTATTCTGTTGTTTTCCCAAGCCAGCGATTGTTCCTACGGTTGTAGTCCAGATAAACAGTGAAAATAATCTTTGCTACCTTGATTCCAGCATCAGGCAGATCTGAGCTGTGCTGTCTTTTTTGCAATTTTTTTTGTACTTCAGTACAACAATTTATTTAATCTCTTAATATACATACACTAATAAAAATTCTCAAAATAAAAAATCATCAATGTTGTCAACAATATTATTAATTAGTAGTTCAAAATTATCCGGGAATGGAGTTCTAGAGCATCTAAATTTATAAATAATAATCTGAATTTTGGTTACAATGAAATTTACTTGCTTTTGATTAGGGCCAATATAAAAGTATGGAAAAGATTTTGTTGTCAGGATTAAATTCAGTCTTGAAGATAAAACCACTCTTAAATCACCCCATATTCTCATTATTTGCGGACATTCAATTAAAAAATGATTTAATGTTTCCAACTTTTCCTTACAAAATGAACAAAGTCTTTCCCATTCCGTTCTGCCGAATATGCCACCTAACGAAAGGGTGTTAGTGAATATTTTATATTTCAACCATAACATTGAGAATTCCAAATTAGCTTTATGCAAATCTTCCAAAATTTTGGTGGCGGGAGCAGGGATTTCAAAGAGATCTTTTCTCCTTGTAATTTGCATCAAAAAACATACCTTGAGTGTTTTATTCATTTCAAACGATCTTAGATTATTATTGGAGATTTGACTAAAAAAGTTGTAAAAACAGTCCGGTGGACCAATTACACGTTTTTTAAAAGATAGCTTTTGTAAAATGCCCTTTCTTTCTAAAATTTCACTAGCGTTAAAATTAATATCTCACCCACATATTAAAAATATCACCCACAAAACTGAGTTTCTTTTTTATGATGTAAAAGTCATAAAATGAATGCGCTTATTTTCTACAACTGGTTCTTGCCATTTCATTTTTTGAAGAACTTTATTATTTAGTGTGGTATTGATAACAATGATCTCCTTCCAAAAACAGTTAATATTTTGGGCAATTTTATAATTTATAATAATTTTATAACTTTATTTGTCCGGACCAATACCTTTCATGTTTTCTAACTTTTTCCCCTTTGTTTTCATAAGTTGAAGGTTGATTTTTTCAGCCCATACAGACCCTTTTTCTGTGATACGTTTGCACCATGAGTACAACAAAGTTTTCCAGAAGCCTTGGAAATCCACCAAACCAAGCCCACCCCATTTTTTGGGACATTTTAGTCGATTCCACGAAACTATTTCACAACGCCCTTCTGGAAATAGGAAAGCTTCTCACATAATCTGCATTTTATCTGCTAAGTTTGTAGAGTATGGTGTCAATTTTATAAGGTGAATAACTCGAGGCAATATTAGCGTGTTCCATACTTGAATCCTTGCAGGCAAGTTTTTCCTCATTAAAGTCGTAAACTTTAATGAACTTTTTTGAATATTTTTTTTTCTCTTCAGCAAGGTCTTTATTTCATTATTTAATATATCTGACGTACACAATATACACATATATATATCAATAAAATTAAAAAGGAAAATTGTGCAGTGTTGAAACAAACATAAATAAACATTGTAGTTTAAAATTATTTTCCTCTTTAAGACCTTAAAAACATCAAATTTCTTTAACTTTTATTTCGTTTTCTATATGGTTACAGCCATCAATTGATAAAAATATGCCTAGCATTTTTAATATTGAAGTTTCTTGAATGTCGGTGGATGTCTGATTAATTTTTATATTTGAAATAACATTAGTTTTTCTCAGATTTATTTCTAAGCCTGAATATGAACCATTTTCTTTTAAAATATTAAGTGTTTGTTCGATGGAATCACTAATATTTTGCTGGTTGCCAGCAAAAGCCATAGTTATGTCATCTGCAAAAGCTTCAACTTTTATTTCTAAATTTCCAATTTGTATACTCCCTACTAATTTGGAACTATTTAATTGGACAATTAAAGGATTTACGCTAAAATAAACAAGAATGGTGAGATAGGATCACCTTGACGGCATCCTTTTTTACATTAAAATTACTTTGGGAATATGATAAAAAGTAGTAAGGTTAAAAAGACAAACATTTATCATTTTTATTAATTTTTCACTTATGCCATGTGTCTTAAGACAATCTAAAACCCATTTGTGTGAGACACTATCAAATGCTTTTCTAAAATCGATGGCCATTACTGCCACATCGAGTCCCTGCTTGCGATATTCTAAAATTGCATCTTTGATTCCACGCACTATGTCTGCCATGTGCTTGCCCTGAACAAATCCTTTTGTGATGGATGGATAATGTGAGGTAAAAAGTCTCTCATCCTTTTTGCTAAAATGCCACTATAGATTTTATAAGACACATTAAGCATTGTGAGCGGGTGTAAGTTTTCAACAAAACGTGGATCTTTGCCGACCTTTGGGATGAGGATTAGTCTTCCTTCTGTTATGAATTTATCGAAGCTGCCTTTAGCTAAAGCCTCTTTGTATACCCTCTCCAATAGAGGGGATAAAAGCTCGTTATATTTTTGATAAAATTCCATGGTAAAACCGTCTGGGCCTGGAGCTTTGTTTCGTTTTTTATAGTTAATATATAAAACTTGATTTCCTCCGAAGTAATAATTTCATCAAAGGTTTTGCTAAAAGATCCCAATGCACCCCTGCTTTCCTGAGTTCCACTTTCAGGTGAGATAGCTGAGATACATTCTTTGTTACTGTTATACAAACAATGATTACTATTATACATATCCTGATAATATTTTGTTATTATTTCCTGCACAAATTTTGGGTTATCTTCGAGTTTGCCATTGTTGTCATATATTACTGTAATATCCTTCTTCGACATGGTACACTCTTCTCTTTTCTTCAAACGTTTTAACATAGCCTGGTCTTTCGGAAGTGCACCTAGTCCGCTCCTAATTGCATGCCCTTGTGCATACATTCGGTCAATTTCTTTCATTGACTCCTCTGTAACTAGGTTTTTACTTGCTGTTCCATCCTCCTTCTTCAGAAATTTTATTTTCTGTTTTGTTTCTGCGCTTTTCCTAACGCCTAACTTTATAAATTCTCTCCTTGTACAGTCTAAAATTAATTTTAAAGCATGCAAGGGCGTTCTAATTATGTCAATCCTTAATTTAAAAACAATTTCTTGAATTATTTTTTCAATTTTTGAATGAGTCGGTGGATCTTCCAATAAGTTAGGGTTGAGTTTACAAGGCTTCCGCAACCGCTCTGTCGGTTTGTATAGTTTAAACATGATACATTATGGTCGGACATGAAAGCAGGCAGTGTTCGATAGACTTGAGTAAAGATCTCCCGAAACAAAGAAATAATCAAGCCGTGAACTTTTTGTGACTCTCCCATCTCTAAAAATAGAAGTTGTGCAAAGATTTTTTAGCAAACTTTGTTGCCACATCTATCAGGCTTCTCTTTTTCAATAACGTCTTTAGTGCTGAATTTGCTTTTTTGTTATTTACATTAGTATAGTTCCAGGTGTCTCTTTTCTGATCACAAGCCATGTTAAAATCCCCATCATTATAATATTATCTCAACCAAAACTGTCATCAGATAAAACTTTCGAATTTAAATGTTCATAAAATTTGGGGTCATCATTATTTGGACCATAAATTGAGATAATTCTAACAATCTTTTCATTCCAAGTTATGGATGCTACACAGTAGTTGCCTCTTTCATCTTTTGCTATACACATCGGTTTAAGTTTTTTATTGATTATAATAATTATTGTTGAAAATATGTACAATAATCAGACAAGCCAGTTTGGCCTAAAAAAGTTAAATAATATCTCGACATAAATGAGAAAAAGAACCATATACGAGGCTGTTTCTGATAAATATGCGGATAAAAATAATTATAAAATATAATTTCAATTATAACGAAAACAACTTTAACAAATCTTTTCCAAATGACTTCCACCGATTCGAATACATTTTTCCCACCTCTCAACCAACTTCCTGAAGTCCTCACGGAACCTTTCTTCTTTGATTCTTGACGCTAGAACTTCAGGGGCGGGCTGGAGCCCTTTGAAAGCCATTGAGATGCCCTTGTTTGGACTCAGGAGTGAAAAAAGACACAGAGGCTTCATCATCGTCACAATTTTGTCCAGAAACTCCAATCCGAGCTCAAAATTGAGTTTCAAGAAAGCTTGTGCGCACCTCACTGTCTTCATTTAGTGATCCTCTGTGAGCATCTTGGGGATCCATCTTGCTGACTTCATTGAGAGCCCAAGATCGTCATGGAAGACGTGGAAAATGGTGTTGATCGACGTCTCGAACTTGATAGCCAGTTCCTCCATTGTCACCCGACGGTCAGCCTCCACGTACACCCTCACTGCCTCAATAAAGTCGTCGGTACGGACCTTCCTCCTCCCGTTCGTGCTCCTCTTGTCTAAGAGTATTTCCCGGCCTTAACTAATGCTGAAGTGCGGTAGATTTGGCTTTGGGAGATGCTGTTGACCTCAAAGGCCGTGTCGACCATGGTCTTGATCTCCTTGGGAGTCTTCCTGGCCATGGCGAGGTTCTCGACGAACTTGTGGATGCGCAACATTTCTCTTTTTTGAGAAAATTTGACCCAATGTTACGAAATAACAAAAACAAAAGCTTGACTTTCTTAAAAAACAAAGTTCTAAACCGGTTTTAATACAAAGCAACGAAATCAATTCAATTGTCTGAGCTTTAATTTAAGTATATGATTTAGAAGATTGATGCAATATTTTGCAAGATATAAAATGATTCGCATCATTATCCGAAACATACATCGTATATAAATATATATGAGCTATACAATACCATATATATATATATATATATATATATATATATATATATATTATATCATATATATATCCAAAATATATTCTTAATAAAAAAAAACATATAGCTGATTTTAAATACTATTTTATTTTTGGTTATTTATGTCTTAATTTTTATACTACTTTCTATTACATGTTTTCTGTATTTTTCTTGAATGAAGAATAAAAGTTCATGGTCTGCGGATTAACAAGAAGAATAATATATATATATATATACATATATATATAAAGCTTTAATTAATTGAAATATGTACATATTTGAAATGATGACAGAGCATACATTGAGACTAGAGCCAGGATTGTTGGAAGGATAAAAAGTGGATCAAGTGTAGTGAAACGGTTCTCAAAGTGGACAGATTCCTTTCAGGGTTTTTTAGATATGGTGAATGAAATGAAATATCTAAGACCCTTCCATTGTAACAAAGGTCGAAGAAGGAAGAAAAAAGTCTAAAATATTTTTTTAAATTTCTATCAATTTTTATGTGACTAAATATATACCTTACATCATAAAAACCTTACAGCAAAATAAATCATCGAAAATGTACAATCTATAGCAAAACTTGCACCAAGATTGAATTCAAATGATTATCCAATATCAATGTCGTCCTTCCAGTAGGGGGATAAGTCGATATATTAAACTATGCATAAGAACCCCTTTTTTAGGGGGGGGGTCATCAGCGCGGAATGCTCCAAGTTGGGAAAAACTTCGTTAGTGAAAAAGAAAAAACATTGTTATTTCTAGGGATAGAAACCTGAAACGTCGAAACACCATCTAAGGTCTTGCAGAAAACTCCTCGGGATGTATGAATAAACTACTGTAATAATTAAGAGCCACTGGACGAATACAACCTTCCAGGACGACTTCATATCTTTCTACGAGGAGAAGAGGCTGACCAAATCAACTTAATTATAACAAATACTGTTTATTATTTATGGATTTAAAGAAAAAAAAATGTAAGTGTTTCTTGATTAGATATAACAAAAAAATATTATTAATTAAAAAAGAGATCTTTAAGCGTTGTTGTTTTTAAAATATATATTTTATTTTTGAATATTTTGGTCTTAACTTTTATGCAACTTATTATTACATGTTTTTTGGATTTGTTCTAAAATGAAGAGTAAATGCTCATGGTCTGTGGACCATCAAGAAGAAGAAAAATGTCGTTCTTCCACACCTATATATATGCAGCATTCTTTGATTGATTTTTTAATAAAACTTTGCTGGCTCCTAAAAATGTCGAACAGTTCTCATTTGTCTCTCATCACAATTCTGAACTTTGATGCAATAAAAATTCACAAGCAACTTCAGAGAAACTAAAATAAATTGAAAAAATAGCAATTACATCGAATGATCGATGTGCAGATCGTCAAAACGCATAAAAATGTATTAAGCTTTAGGGTCCTCAAATTGGAAAGTTTACAAATATATTTTTTCACAGAGAATAAAATACATTATTTTTAAAACACCATCAACTTTTGGTCCTACTGTTTGCTTATCTACATACATGGATAAAAAGAGTATAAACTTTAAATTTGTATGTATACACCCCAAATATCATAAAGCTTATTATAACCTTTTGACAAGTATATTACATACCTTTAAACTTATCATTTAATGTCCCTAGACAAAGGCCTAGACCATAGGATTTAATAACATGAATATTCAAAGTAGGAAGCCATAATTGTGTTTTTTAACTCTCGAAAAAAATATAAGTGTCTAAGTCCTTTGAAATCGTATATGGATATTATGTACTTGATTATAATAAGCTAGCTATTAGCATTCCACTACTTCTGCAGGAAAAATATATAATGATATTCATGTAGTCACTTAAAGTTAAGTCAAAGAAATCTGTATGTCTGACGAAATATATATTTATAAAAATGGCTTCATATGACTTACATTTTAAAATGGCTATTACAAAAATCTTTTATAATCTTAAGTTAAATATGTGAATGAATATTTTAAGTTATTTTATATCTAAAGATAAAACTTTATTATTATTATTTTGTTTATTTATAAAATAATAGATACATATATAATAAACATATGAAACCTGCTGTTGTATTCCAGATACGATTGTCTTATTTCATAAATTTAGACATCCAATTATACCGTATCATTTCTTAATAAGTTTCTTTTGAAAATATCTTATAAATTTATCAAATTCCAGTCTGCTTGTTCTCCATACGTGACTACATTACCGGACTGATTGGCGTAGAAGTCGGTATGGATTTTTCTCATGATTCAACATGTGTCTTTCACTATAAGTCTTTTTAGAATTTTTTGTATCCCCTCAATGTGAAACATCACAAAACGGATTGCCGTAAAAGAAAATTAAAACTATTTTTTTCCTTTATGGTTAGATATAATTGAATTAGGTATGAATAAGCGTACTAGCGTGTAAATTAGTCACTCGAACCTAGGATCTTATCAATGAGATAGACCAAAAATGGCCATCCCCTCTCGGGATACAAACCTGCGACCTCAACATTGAGAGTTAAACACGCCTTAACGCATCGGCTATCGCACTCCCTCAGCTATAATAACTTTTTTACATTACTGGCGATAAAAACTAAAGTCACCGTGCCTGTTTGATTTTATAAACTTTACTTAAATTAAAATTGTATTCACACCATAATATCTCAAAAGGGACGTCAAAGGTCTAAGGCCTAAGATATAAGGATATATGGTTTCTCATGTCCTCCATGTGCGCCTTTATAGAAGAGTAAACATTTTTAAAGTTCAAAGCTACATTGTTCAAGATTTTAGCTTCTTTTTTATATGTTTCGATTGAGTCATATATATGATGATTAAAAAAATATTGTAATATAATTACTATATCGATCCTAGTATCTCATTGGAATTTTTCATGTGTTTGTATATATAATACCTTATTAATTTGATTTTTATGTGGAACTACTGATTTATATCTTAATAGTATTTAGTATAATAAATAATGTTTATAATATATATTTTAGAATATTTAATATAAATAATATAATTATTTAAATTATTATTTTTTTTAATAATACAAGCTTATTATAACTCCAATAAAGAATATTTGTTTATGGATAGCTGTTTAAAAAATCACTACCATGTCAAAATGCTAAATGCATATTCTAATCTTGAGACATGGACAAAATGGAGTTTAAATAGATCTTAGTAGAGTTATACTACACTTACCATATGACCAACACACTAATTTAGAAGCCTTTATGTACCAAATAAGGAATGACTTTTTTTCATTTCGGACAAGCCAGCATCATGATTCTTTTTTTTTTTTTTATCGTGAGCCATTTTTCACAAATACATTCATAGAAAATTATGATTCTCTTATCTCTTTTGGAGGATCTTGTACCTTCAACTGTATGATTCATCTCCAAGGGAAGCATCCTAAAAAAAAGATACATAGAGGCTACAAAATGAAGGGAGCACAATAGCTCAGTGTATTAAGGCGTGTTCAACTCTCAATGTCAAAGACACGGGTTCGAATACTTACGAGAGAGGAAGGTCAGTCAACCTCATCAATAAGATCCTAGGTTCGATAGATTAATTTACACGCTAGTTTGCTTATTCATATCCAGTCGGATGCGATTCTATCGACCTAAATAGTATAAAAAATAATATTACTACAACAATAAAGGAAGTTCACCTTCCAAATTCATGTCTTTCTATTGTTAGATCCTTTCGAGCATTTCAAATACGTAGAAATCACTTTATGTTTCCCACTTATGTTTTTGAATATATTTAAAGCATATGCACTCATATGAGACTAATGTGCACAATACTCGAGATGGGAAAGGCAGAAGGTCCAGGATTTGTCATGTGGATAGCGCAAAAACAGCTATCTTCTAGAAGAAGGAATGTATTTTTCATCTATGAATACTAACCGACAATCGCTATATAATATGATTTACATGAATGTACAGTACTAAACTATTTCTTCATAACACCACACTTTACAAACTCTTTCAAAGTTAGTTTATTCTTAGTTGTTATACATATGTTCATAATATTTCTATAGAGCAACAAACTCTCTATCAATGAAAAGTCATGTATGGGAAGACGTGAAGGTATGCCTTCAAAGACTCCCTAGGCATACACTTTTATTATTATTTATTTAGCATGCCATTAGCTTTTTATTATACTTATCATTTCATGTCATGGATATTACATATATCCAACAAAGATGCTACATTTAATTTTGAAGGGTTTCTGGGTTTTTTGTTTGACTACAACCAAACGTGGCACTATTAGGGTTGTTGATAAATTATGTCAACTTTAAAAATACAATGACTCGCATATGTGACGAATCGGCTTGAAATATATATATATATATATATATATCTTAATACAAGGAGAATGTTAAAAACATTATATACATTAAGAACTAAAGGATTTAAAGCACATTTGAAATGATTTGCAAAAATGTATCTTTTTCATTTCTTCTTATTTCTTTATTTTCAGTTATAAATTGTTCCTAAATAATTGGAGTAAAAACTAAACGTAAATAGACAATTTTGTGTAAAAATATTACTTTAGCCACAACATTTATAACCAACAATAAAACGATGGATATAATGGCTTAATACATACTTTAAAAAATTCAATTATTTGTAGTTAGAGAACTATAAAAAATAAATGAGATAAGGAACTTGATGGCAAATACATGACTCCTCTGCGGCAAGGGTCCTCAAATCGTTGCAAAGAGCCGGTTCATTTGTTATTGAACAACATTTACAGTAATATAGGGCCTCATTTTATTGAAACTGTTGGAAAATCAGTTTTTTTGTACATACATGATTTATGTATTTACATTGGTTAAAAGTATTTAAAATACAAGATTCTGATCATGATGGCATACTATTCACAGCTTCTTCAAACTATATATACGTCACATAGTTACATCGACATCGCTAAAAATATCTTCATGATAGTTTTTAGCAAACTTACTCAAATATATTTTTGTCCTTCAACGTCTTATAATTGATGTATATGTATCCTCATCGATAATGAAATATAATAACATACCTCCATTTATTGCGTATTAGGAGTTGTTTTAGTCACTTAATAATAGATGACTAAGAAAGAGTTCCTTCATAGGAATCATTGATAGAGCCCTATGAGAAAATGTCTGTAATGGTCTATAAAATTATATTCTTAACTCTAAGTTGATGATCACAATTTACAAAAAAAGTGAAGTGTGATTCCATATATCATCAAACAAACTTTTTTTCAATGTTAATAACAATGTTTATTATATTAAATTATCACATACCATCTTGCTATTTTATTTATTATTTGTATATGATATATGTATGACTTTAAATTAAAGTACCCATTATTTGAAAGATGACCAACTACTTTTTCAATATTAACCCTCCTTATTTTCAACCAATCATGTTTTAGAAAAAAGTCCGGTCGTGGGATACTTAATCAAAGTTCTCAGTTGTCAAGAGTACCAACTGTAACATCGTCAATTATGTTCCGTTTAATTTTTTCATAGGACATATTTATATGATATGTACATTTTTAAATGAAAAACATTAGCCAATTTCAAATGAAATCCCCCACTTATATTTAAATTCCATCTGACGTCTCACATACATTCAACTTGCCTATGAAAAATATATATACTGTAGACCTTAGCCTACGTTTTGTGTCGATGTTGGTTTACATAACCTATCTCACAGTATAGGAGTGAATACATATGGAGTTTATGCATAACCAACATACACGGGAGTCATTTCTCTCTCTCGCTCTCCCCTTTTAAATTGAAATTTATGTTTGATGCTTATCTCTTCAGTAAATATGTAAATAGATATACAATGCTGCTTACCCACCCAAACATGCCACTAACTCTCTTCTTTTCATTTTGAAGAAATTCAAAACAACATCTTATATATATATATATATATGTGAGTCATGAAATATATCATTCAAGTCATTCATTCATTCTAGTCTTGCTACCTTATAAGCTGACATGACCCATCTAATGAACATGTATAACCCACAAATTGGACATATTAATTTGAACATAATACAGTATCATCCAATGACAGAGGAACTATTATCAAAGCCGAACAATTATAAAAGAAAGAGGCTTTTCTACGCCTGCTCTCGAGTTAGAGGCGGGATTTTATTGTCTTGGAAGACTTGGAGCTTGCTGAGAGGGAGGATCCACGTTCTAGAGTCTGCCATCCATTTTACTTGATAAAATCAGCCTTGAGGCTTATGAAACAACTGCCTTCATTCATTTCTGACGGAGTCATTTGGTAGAGAGCACCGCGCAGCTACGCTTAATTACGTTTAATATCGTAGTCGAGTTCAATTATTGTTTCACTGTACTATGACACAGGCTTGGATCATTTTTCTTGTTCTGAAAACAATCAATCAAGAACCCAGGGAGTGCGATAGTTCAGTAGAAGCGTGCTAGATTCTCAATGTACAGGGCGCAGGTTCGACTCCGAGGAAGAAAAACAATTTGGATCCACCTCCTTGCAAATATTCTTTGTTCGTCGATATACTTATTTTAACACTATAATGCTTATTTATATCCATACAAATTCAATTCTATCGAGTGTATTTAGGAGGAAGGCAGAAAAAGACTCCAACACACTAGCGGAGCAGCTAATAAAAGGGAGTAAAAGCTGTTGTAGACGTTGTGCACATCTATACAACTTACTAAACTCCGAATCTGGATATTAGACTTGCAAAAGACGTGAGGGCGGATTTGCAGGCCCGTGTAGATACCAAAAGAAGATCAAACTATGTCTTGGTTTTAAATCTAAATAGTTAGAGTCATTGAAAAAAATTAACAAGAACATTTATACACTTTTATGATATGATCCTTCAAGGATAAACTTCTTTCTCCGATCTCTCCTTTGAGAGTCATATTTTTGGCTTTCCAGGCGGCCAATAAAAAATGCAGCGATAACCAGTTTCGTCAACTTTGCTGAGTCGGCAAATTGAGCTTATGACTTTTCATATCTGATTGAGATGCCACTACAGCGATGACAGAGATTGTGTTTGTTAATCTTTTTATGAGACTTATATTAAATCAATTTGGTCTCATCATCAATCTATTTAAAATATACATTCAAAAACTGTAAAATGGTGTTAATCTACATACATTTTTATGGAATTGTGTTTATCATGAAATAAAAAGCGGAGGGAACAAAAATATATGATAAAGGATATTAATAGAATTTACAGAAAAGGGCCTGTCGTTTGTATGTATTTAAGTTCCCCGAGTATGCATTCAGGTCTAGTATTTAAGAATGCAATAGGCTGTCTATTAAGAGTTAAAAATGTCATAATTTTTTTGTCAAAATATTTTATAAAAATAGGTCGACTCCTCCCCTCCCAATCCTTATACTTAAAAACTTAATTATTAGTATAATCGGCATACTCCTACGTCACATTGTTAGTCTATTTATAAAACTAATAAATATTTATTAATGCGTGTGTATACATACACTTAAATCAAAGGAAATTTATGGGCGCATCTTAATCCACAATATGAATGTATGTACACTGAGAAAGAGCTTGTTATACTACAACATATAATACTCTTAGGGAACACTTCATAAATCATTTCCTGGTTTATCATTATTATTATTATTATGCGGGAAACTTGCTTTCTTTGCATGATACTTTGCTTCTTATCATTTGCCATAAATCTTCTACATCAACCTCAATGTTTAGTAGATGCAAACTAGAGCAAGGCTTGTAGAAGAGGGGGGATGTATAAAATGACATAAATAAAACGGAATGTCATTATTGCTCTAGGGATGTAAATAATACAAATTTAAATTGTCAACACAGAAATATAAGATGAAAAAAATACATATATATATATATTTATGGTTGATCGCTTTTGTTAGAAATGAGGTTATCCGATACTGAATCTTTGGTTTTATACTTTTGTGAATAAATTTGTTTGATGGTAAAAGGCTATGAAAGGAATAAATTATATAAATGGTGTAAAGACAAACAAAACAAGTCCCTCTTGCATTATAAACTACTCTTACTTTTAGAACATTCAAATGTGCTGATTCCATCAATGAGAGTTTACGATTTTTATTATTACAGATGTATATGAGACTTACAAAATTAAAAAGGTTTTTAATATATGAATTAAGCAAAGGGAAAAAATCATTATACATTTTAAAGACAAATAATATACAATGCGAATAATTTGTTTTCTTTTATCTAAGTGTTTGTGGATTCAGCATATATTTAATAACTAAATTAAATCTTATTCTTTAAGATATTTTCATCCATTTATATTGTCATTGTGCACATTTGAAGTAAAATTAGCTGTCTCCATCAACATTAAGAGCAAAACTGTAGATAAATTGATTCCAGCGTCATCGACTGATGTACAAACTTCACAATTTATTTACGTTCTAAGTTATATATTTCACTTTTTCATATGGTAAAGATTGACACATTCCTTATCCATTTTTTCAATCCCCGATGCTAAAATTGGATATTGGAGAATGGGAGGGGTATTAAGGGTTTAATACCTAAGATAAACTGATCAACTTATATGGCCTACACAAATAGACAAGTTAAATGTATTCATAATGTCTTATTTGTTTGAAGTTATTGAATAAACCTGTGCTTTTGTATTAATGCAATAAAGTTTCTTTTAATATTTATATCTGTACAAAAATAAACAAAAAACTATTTTTCTATAATTATAAATCAATTATATAATAGTAAGTACTGAATTTACCAAGGTCGAATAGTCAATTGAAGACATTGAACAGAATTAGTTTAAGCGTTTCCTTGTTTATCCTTGGAAGAAACATGCTTGCCATTATCTATGTAGTTTACCCAAGGTTAAAAAAGATATATTTATTACATCAGGTTTTCATATATAGTGAAACGTCATCAATCTTATTGTATTATTTTCCCGCCATGAAAAAGTCTAGCAATTGACGTAAGTGGAAGGAAACACATTACAAAATATTATTCCTCCCACTTGTGACGTCATTTAAAATCACCGTCCAAGGAAAAGTCTTTGCTATATGGAAAAAGTACATTGTGGTCAAAATACCTTAGTTTACCAAGTCTATTACAATATAAAGGTAAAACATTCATGACAATTCTATATTTAAAGTAGGAAAGGAAATACTATAATCATTGGCAACTTACTGTCCATCACTGAAAAATAATGAAAGTTTTATGTACATTTGTACAAAAAAACCATAAGAAGCGTGATAGCTCAATGTGTTCAGGCGTGTTCAGTTTTCATAATTGAAGGCCCAGGTTCGAGATATATAAAGATATACAGAGCTTATTCCCTTCAATAACAGTAAATATCGTCGTTCAGCTGTATCTGTGTCCAATATAAAAAAGTAATTAGTAATTCGTCATCGTAAGTTGATCATAGAGATAGAAAGATTTGTTGTTATAGGACACAGAAACGTATTCCTCTGAAGAATCTAATAAGCCGTCTATGTCTTTATATCTCTATGGGTTCGAATACTCCCGAGAGGGGTAGGTCTATTTTGGTAAACCTCATTGATAAGATCCTCGGTTGGAGTGGATAATTTTAATGCTTATTATATCTACAAGGATGCAATTCTATCGAACTAATTAGGCTACAAAAATGTTAAAATTTAACTTTACTAGTAAGATAATTTTCTGTATACACTTTAAATATGATTCAGAAGCCCCAAGAAGAGTAGACGGAGCCTGTAAAAGATGATTTAACTTTTTTAAGGGAGTGAGGTTCCTAACATATCAAATATAACTATCTAATGAAAACCCCAAGCGTGAATAAAGGAGGAATGGGAAAAGAGGAGTGATTACGGGTCCGCCCATATTTGAATCCATGCTGACTCAATTGTAAGTGACATTTCAATAGAATAAAATATGATTTTTATTCCACATACTATTTGTGTCTCCGACTTCTTCCATTCAAGATTAAATTGATCCTGTGAAGAAGAAGAAGATGAAACGGGGTTGAAATTAATCAAAGTGATTGATTGAGCCACGCTGTCAGACGACGTTGGTTGTAGTTATATCTTGCCACATATAATATTGACTTCGCATGCTGGGTGACGAAGATATTTGTTAATATATATTGCTCAGAGATGTGACAAAAGGTTTTTTCTTCTTTTTATATTTAAGGGTGAATTTGTTAATTTTTTGGGTGGTGCGTTATAACTATCATTCAACATTTTTTTGCCTAATCGGTCTTATAGGATTGCAGCATTCGTGTGGATATGAATAAGTATTATAGCGTTAAAGTTAGTCTATCATCATAGAATTTTATTTATGAGGTTGACAAAAATTGACTATAAATATCATTATACATTTGTATGATATCAAAATGCTTATGAAAATAAATATTAGTATAAAATCGATAAAGGATTGGATAAAAACAATTTACCGCTGGTATCTACAGTTGTTAGCATACTGATTGGAATTGAATCGGTTGATTAGCTATGCAAATCGTTAGATTGAAGGCTGCATCGGTGGATTTCAATATTTTTTTTGAAAAAACAAGACTTTGCAATTTATTTTGAATATATGTAGATTATAAAAAATATGTTTTTTATGATTAATTTTCGAGACATGAAGATTTTAATAATCAAGTTTCCTGTTTACTTTTGAATTTACTACAAGCAAGATACATAGATCCTCCAATCAGTAAGGAGATTTAGTAAGATTATATCAGTTAAAATCGATATCAGTAGCAGTTATCTATCAGATACCAAAATACCTAATATCTATAGGTAGTCAAGACTAGTTGTAGTACTCTCATGCCAATATAATTTAAGGACTATGTAATTGGTAACCCTGTGTTTATCCTGGCTCTTAGGAACAAAAGTAAAGGTTATACTTAATCGGTTAATCATATTCATGGCGTTTAGTATGTTCAAAAATAGTTAAAATTAACATAACAAATACAAGAGTCAACTGGAATTGCTTTCATCCCACTAAAACTATCAATTTGATATATTTATAAGTTTAAACTGCAGATTGCTGATATGCCAAATTTGAAGAATTATTAATTCTGGTTAAGTTGCTTATGTTTAACATACTAATTTTCACCTTTCTAGATAAATAAGATATTACAATATATGTGTCGTTTTTTAAGACTGGTTATAAATTATAGAATTATTATCTTTAAAAGTGTAAATAAAATATAACAGATAACAATAAAACAAATGAGAAATATTTTAAACAGTTTTGTTTTGGAAAAAACAAACATAATAACACCTTATTTAAGAAAATTACTGTCTAAGAATTACAACCTTAAATAAAAAGCAAAAAATCATTTATACCATAAAAAGCAATGATGACTTTTTAAAATCCTCGTTAAAAAATTTAAGTGTTCCGCTGCCCTTGACGGTAAATAACAATTTACCAAAAAGGCCAAAAAATACGCAATTGGATGTATTTTGCAACATACTGCATCTATAATGAAATCTTCAACCTACACTTTTTGCACAAAATTTCGATATCAAATTATGAAAGACAGACAAATAAATCTAATAAATATCGTTATAAAATATATTACGAAAAGTACAAAATTATATTTCTTTACGATTTGAAATAATACCTATTGTTGAAGAATAATCATTTGAATATGTATAATGTATATACACCTTCTCGGCAATAACAGACTATAAATATCCACTCGAAATTTAAATGCGTGGGCCAAATGGACGGAATCATTAGTCTTCAAATTGCAAGAGTATTTGGTTATAATAACACAACAATCATTAATAATATTATTATTATTTGAATGCTGTCATCCCTTCCGACATTTCATTTGTCAAGCCCTTCAAAGCTGAGTAATTTTTTGTATGAGAGGTTTATTCCTTAATGCGGGTGAAGGAGATTGTTTTTTTTCTAATTCTTGAAGAAAAAGAATGTATTTCTTGACAGCTGAGAGGCTTGAGACCTGTCAACTGACTTCTTATTGTATATTGATGCGGACCTATTGTGGAGGTTCCTTCAAAAATATTAAAGATTGAGTACATAACTAAGCAATAGGATATTGTTATATAAATAATTTGGTTATTCGCATATTATTCCAATTTCTATCCAGTACAATTTTTCAAATAGTCAATATTTTATAATCAGGTGAACTCTATTTGTAAAATACAGAATGCGTTCAAAATGAGTTGCAAATATATTTAAGGAATGATATTACAATTTTATTATTATTATGTTATATATTAATATATTCTCCCTTTTCCCTTTGTTATGTGTTAAAATGACTCTCTACAAGTTCTTGAAAACCACCAAAATGCTAGCCTGTGAAGGACTATGAACTTATACAATTATTGTTAGTGATACCTATGAATGCCCAATAGTCTGCTTAAGGTTTTGTGAAGGAATGAAAAAGTCGTAAATACATAACTAAATAACTCCTTATTTGGATAAGCATTGCGACAAATGACTAAGGTTAAGACTTAGCATTGCCTTTTGAAGCAATTGTCATGTCAGGTACCTATGTGATTGACGAAATCTCCTTCAAAAAATGAATTTACCCTATGTTTTCAATTCATTGATCAATTACTGATTTATTTTTTATAGGTTTGTTATAATTTTCAGTAAAAAAAATACATCTAATTATATTTATCAATATTTAGAACCATTCAATTGCAAATATTTACATTATGCAAATCACTATAGATTGCTATCAGTAAATGTCTATAATAATAATTAGAAATATTTATGTTGTGTAACACTAAGTTACGTCCATTTTATAAGCGATTTAAAGCTGTTTTTCTTCTTTTATATCCCTTGCAACATATGCCTTCATAATTATACTTCTACTGACTTTAGGGGGATCAAAGTTTTGGTGTTTGAGTTTATTTTACCATGACGTCAGAAAGTACAAAGCTTAGAGTTCCTCTAAGGTCAATGCTGAATAAGGTGAGTATAAAACTAATTATCCAATCAATTGACTGAATGACTACACGTTCAGACGATGGATGATTAGGTCGAAACAATAAACTTATTAATCACTGACGCCATCTTAAATAAATAATACAACAAACACTAAACCCAACTAAAATGTTTATTTATGATTTTTACGCATAACATCCTTCGATATACATTCTCTTTTTTCTGCATGTAATTTTTACTGGGCTGTAGAATAATAATAAAGACTCATAATATTTTGACTTCTGCTAACAATCTGACGAGTACATAAAGGTGTCATCTTTATATATTGTATAAGGTACCCATTAGCTACAAAAACATTAATCGAAATAAATAATAATTTAATAACATGTTTAGCCTGATAATAATATTATACGTTTTTATCTATGAATAATGTCAATATTTGTTCAAAAATAGGAACCTTAATTATCTATTAATGAGCTGAAGCTGTTAACATGAGACACTTATTTACATGAGATATGTTTGTATGTATATAGAGTGTATTTTTATATATGCACTCGCTATGTCAAACAATGCACCCCCCCCCCCCCCAAAAAAAAAAAAAAAATAACATATGTGTATCTTACCACTAAACAATATTATCAATCAATAACACTACAACATACATCTATCGTTTATGTTTGTTGTAAACACTTCTTCAATTACATGAGTCATCCAGTGATAAATCCAAGTGCATAGACACAAACACAAATCAGACTTTTTCAATAACAAATATATCTTTCAATCAACCAAAATGTCAGTAAACAATTAAGTATCCATATACATATACCAGTACATAGACACTTTATACTTGAATCAATGTTTTTATTATTAATGAGACATAATTCATTGTGCATTCTATGCACTACCTAAGTTGATCTTAAACTATGTTGTATTATAAAAAACAAGCATAATACAAGTGTCTCATAGATAAATTAAATTTAGTTTTGTATATTATTCAATGTAGATGATAATATGTATGTTGAACCAATATGTAGGTATATTATTTCATTATATGTGACCCGATCTGCCGGAATGAGTCGGAAGTCGGCGTTCTATTTATTCAGATAAATAACCATTTAAGTACATTTCCACAATTACTAACACAATGAAACTTTAGGATATTATTTTGAACATATTTCTTTCATATAAATGATATTTTTGACGTGTTTTGACATAATCGCCGTGTCTGAATAAATAGCGTCACTTTATTGCAGTGGAACGTTTTTTTTCTTCTTCATTTTGACACCCCAACAAAACAATACCATTGCAAAAAAAACATGTTTGTATTTTCTATACCTACATTCTTTTATAAATGGCTATCAACTCAAATTGAGCATTGACCTACAATATTAATAATTAATTCAATACAATGCAATGCAACTATTCTTTGCCTCTAATTCTCTCGTATACATAAACCATATACCTATATTCTTCGTTGACTATCGGCATGAGTTGAATTTGCTTAATAAATTATAACACTTAGATACAAGTGGCCTCTTTAATATATATAATATTGAAAGTTTGCTGGAAGTGTATTTGCCACATGTTTCATACAAAGTATAAAGATATTTGAATATAAGTACGAATAATCAAACAAGTTTCCTTTATCTGATATATATATATATATATTTGCCATCTTTAAAGCAAATGTTGGTATTATTTTTCAACATGTTCAAACAATTTAAGACAACTTATAATCTTTATTCTTTACTTCTTATTTGAATACAATTTGTTATTTTTGTCTATTTAAAACACAAAAAAATGTTTTTGTAAAATGGCCAATATTCAAGTTTCATTAATATTATTTTTAGGTTGCTGCTGATGTTTTGTATTTATGCACGTAATCTTGGTAAAATATAAAAATTATAAAAATGAGAAAAAGGACATTGAACAACGGTTTTCAATTTTGCGATATCCGCTATTTCCTTAGAGGAGATCAATTTTGATGGCATTACATATCTCTAATTTTGCTCCTAAAACAGTTTAACTTATACACATCCAAATATTATCGCCAAAAAATATAATAAAAGATACTACGAAAATATATCAGAATGGGTTTACTCAACTCATTTCTCAAGACGCAAGTTCAACTCTTAAGAGCCTAAGGCCAATGTCGATCCGGTTCGAGAGACTATGTAAATGTCATAAGGAATAGTTATATACACTCAGATGTGATCCCTTAAAACCAACAGGTAAAATGAATAATAGAGCTGAAAGAAAAATGTATGGAGAAACCAAAATCAATATATCATTTAAATTTAGTTGTTTATTGGCATTTGGAAGATTATTTTTTTTGAAAAGTATACATAGTTGAATCAAATATATTTTTTTAAATGTCAGATTACAAAAAATTGTTCAAAGTTTACAACTGGACTGCTTAAAAAATATTTTAAATTACGTAAAACCACCTAAATACTTAGCCTAAAGAGCAAGTGATTTCTATGTTTTTCTTTTCCATAAGGAGAAATATTCATTGAATATCAAAATTTGCAATATATATATATAAAGCATAACTATAACATTTTTCCAGTTTTATCAACCTTTAAACAACCTAATAATAATACCTGGAATGAGAAAAATAGAAGACGGGATTGATTTGAAAAAACGTATCTGGAAGAATTTCTCTTAAAATATTTAACTACATTGTAAATTTAAAATTATACTAATAATAAACGGTTTAGCTCCTCGAGGTCTTATTACCGACTGATACTGGATTGAGTTCCGGTGAGGTGGAGATGATTTAGGAGCTAAACAAACAACAAAGCCTTTCATACGCCAGATATTTAATTATATGTATGTACATCTGCGTAATAAATGAAAAGAATGTTTCTTAAAACATCACCCAATAATTAAGCAAGCACTCTGTGTAACTACGTTTTACTCAAGTTCTCTAGACATCCTTAGATAAGATAACTCATACATATATTTATATTCACTCTACTTTTTATGCTGAGTCCTCATATTTTTATACAAGAGAAAAAACCCACAAGGATCATTCATCAAAGACTGTCCAATTACGTAGCGAAATCATTCTTATCTCTATATAGATTATTCTGTCATGTTCTTCTCAAAAGTGCCTTGTCAGGCCTAAGATATATAAAAATACACATGATGGATGGAAGGGTGGACTTACACATATAAGTATATGAAGAAATTATGTTATTGTGAGCCCCAAATAGTTTTCTCAAATGATAACATGACATTCATATGCTGATTAGACTTATGTAAAACACATTATCACATATTATACAAGCAAGTTCATAATCTTATGAGGCTACCATATAAATACAATGTGTTGTGTCGGTATGTATATAAATGTATATATATAATTATAAATGGTTTTATATTCGATAGTCCATTCCTACATCGTTTATATTTACACTTTTGGATGCTCAAACTAATCGTTGGAGCTCTTTTTCCGCCCTCATTGAGACAACTTCAAAAAATATCTTTAAACGCACAAACTTTATCTTGTGTTGACAAAAATAATTGACTCTGTATTTTTTTCTTGGTCTGAAGGAATAAAAATAAGTCATTGGCACCTGAAAATGTGTTTTAACCACCAACGTGACGACGAAGTCAATAAACTAAGCCATTTTTTTCATTCTTTTCGACCTTCATGATGATTGGAATAAAAATATAAATATACTTGCTTAGCATCCACGATGATTAAAAAAAATCACTACATAACTTCCGATCTCGGGCAACCAGCTATTCTTCAGTTCTCCGTGCAAAAACTGAGAAAGGATATATAATCCAACAATACACTGGGATGTGGTGCCAGAAACCCCATTGGCGATCTCGTCTTCCCAACCCCAAAGAGACCGACGAGGTCTACGACTTCGGTGGCGTGTCCATTAAGGGGCGGCACAGACACATTTGCGTCCCACGCAGTGTCTGTGTGGAACAATTTTGAGTCCCTGAGGTCGGCCAGGACACTAGCTGCGGCAAGGGACGTAGCCAGGACCATTGGCCGCAGTACCCCAATTAGGGGGATTTATTTATTATTTTAGTATTTTAATTTTATACGTGTTTTTAGTGTTTATATATATGTGTATATACACAGGAATGATTTGTTTTTTTATATTTTATATTATTATAGCTAAAACGGACCAGCAAATAGCTGATTATTTAAATTAAATAAAGGATTCACACACACACACGTCTTTGTAGACTTCCTTCATGTTCAGATTTTGAAGAAGTTCGTAACTCTAATGTTAACGGACATAATAACATTGAGGTGAATGCAAAAGCATGAATACTGTTTGGAATAATAGAAGGCCCGTCCGAGAATTTGAAGGCTCAGGAGTGTGCTTTATTAGGTGTTAAATCTCTCATTGCGAGCAAACTCTGCAAGAATGATGCTGAAACTCAAAAGAAAATAAGATCCGTTCTAATATCTTATTGTACTCGTTATTCGTCCATCCTTTGAAGATTCCAAACGCTCCTTTTGCTGGATACCAATACGCAGCGGATATATTTAGTTATACTCCAAAGTATTTTAAAATATAATAAAATCGTATGAAACTATTAAAAGAAGTTAATTTATATGTAGAATTAATTTTGTCTGCCTTTTGTGGTTTTATAAGTAATGTTTTTATGTTTAGGCATTATTTCAGAGCATTTGTTGTTTATTTTATGTTTTTGAAGGGTAATTTTAAACTAAAAAGCTTACTTTGTTTTGCACATAATTCCTTCCCCTAAATATTTTATTCTGTTTTGTTGGCTTTATATCATCAATTAAGTCTCAATAAAAAAATATAAAAAGAACAGAAGATCAAAAACCGATTGAACCCCACTCGAATGATATTATTTGGATATCAAGGAACAAAGCATTAATATACTGGTCGAACTGTTAACTGATAGGTTTTAAATTTATAAAAACAGATTATATATAACTCGAGCTGGATTATTGGTAAATTTATATTTTCATACGTAGTTCGAGGGAATGTCAATCATAAAAATGTTACTTGTAGATTTTGTAGATACGTAGGACACCTCAAAGCTGTTTTTCAGCTTAAAGACGACGATTTTCTTTACAAAATAGACTTTGCAAACAAAATATAAATGTAGAAAATATTCTTAAGTTTGGCTTAATGAACCAACAAGATGTTTTTCTTGCTTTTAAACAAATATTTTTTACTGGAATTGCATAAAGTCATTACAACAAAGCAAATATTTTCTCATTTTGGATTTTTCTGTTCTTCGAATGCACAGTAATTATCTTAATCATATTAGAGAAGATATAGAAAAATAACATATATTTTTTTAATTCTGCACAAAAGAACAAACAGAAGATAAAGTTTGAGGAGAGGGGAAAAGCTTTCAAAAATGCGAAATAAGTCGATAAAATGGTCTTTATCATTAATCTTAAAAGCCACCGTGAACATAATTTATATATATATATATATTTCTTTTACTTTTGTTCCCTACTTAGAAAGAAAGTACTTCAAAGTAGATATATTACTTGTGAGAAAAGGGGGAGATGAGCTAATTTAAGGAAGAATGTGTTCTTCGTTTATCTCTTAAGGATGTGAGATTTTATATGTCATTTCGAGCCATTGATTTAATGATCATTGGGTCTTTAAGTAGTCCTTTACTTAGACAAAGGAAAAGGGATATTTCCAGATAAAAGGACTATATAGAATCAATGAAGAGAATCAGGTTTGACCCAAATAACCACTGTTTCCCTATGATATCTAATAGTTACCTTTTAGAAAATATGTTCTTTGATATCTAATGGACATTCCACATTGGCCAATGGTTTTTGGTCTTATCAATTGTGTTACTGCGTCTTTGATTTGGTGAGCTAATATATAATATATAATTATATATATATATATATATATATATATATATATATATATATATATATATATATATATATATATATATATATAAACGTTGAAAAATATAATTGAATTATATGAAACTATTAAAGAAGGTAATTTATTTATAGACTTTATTATGTCTACCATTTGAGTGTGTTTTAGTTTTGAATATGTACTGTTTTTATGTTTGGTATTATTTTAAAATTTTATTATTTTATATCATGTTTGAAATTCTACTTTGGCCAATGGTTTTTGGTCTTATCAATCGTGTTACAGCGTCTTTGATTTGGTGAGCTACTATATATATATATATATATATATATATATATATATATATATATATATATATATATATATATACAACGTTGAAAATATAATTAAATCTTATGAAACTATTAAAAGAAGGTAATTTATTTAGAGACTTAATTATGTCTACCGTTTGTGTATGTTTTAGTTTTGAATATGTATTGTATTCATGTTTTGTTATTATTTTTGACAATTTTATTGTTTTATTTTATGTTTCTGAAAGGCGACTCTGGCGAAAATAATTTTAAACCACAAGTATATTGATGTTTCACTCATCATTCGTTCCCTTAATTGTTTTATTCTATTTTGTTAGGTTTTATATCGTGAAGTAAGCCTCAATTAAAGGATATAAATTCTTCTTTTTTCTTATCTAGCATATATTAACAACAAAAAAGGAAGCCCTCCTTATTGTGCTTAGAGGACCGCTTGCATCATGTATATTCTCTTCTCAAGGCTATAATTAATGAAGTTATTTATGCATTTTAGCCTCTCCTCTACCATGTATATCCTGCATCTATTACTTTATAATCTTTGGGACCAATAATAAGTCTCTATTTTGGTCCTAGATGCATCATCTTAACAACCTACCATTATTAAAAAGCGAGGAATAAGTGCATTTTTGTCTTTGTCAATTCAATGCATCCTCTCAAGCATTTCTAAGATGGAAGTAGTTGCAATAAAGAACGTATGTGTTTATTTTAACGGCAACTTAATCAAAATAAGGATCTTATCTAACGAAAAGTAGATTCGTATAATACTGAGTGATTCGACAGTGATTGAAAATGTTATTTAAATAAACTCTTATTGTTTTTTTACATATTAACTTCATTTTAAATACATTCATTTGATATGTCTATATTTCTAAATTAAGTGAGAAAAAACCTATGTGATCTCTTTTTGTTTTGTTTTTTGTAAAGTCATAGTTTTTTATATCGAAAAGATTTATCTCTGGTGTGTTAAGTTTAACTAAATAGGTATGTTGATTTGTAAACATATGAATGAAGGTCCAAGTCTTTTATGGATTGCCACTAGAAGGCTTTTGGAGTAAATGTCAAGATCTTTGTCAAGTTTCCTCTTGCTTGAGGATATTTCGCACTTTTAAAATGACTAATAAGTTCTTCTCTACACTCGTTTGTATCTATTATTATTGATAATTCTCTATATACCCCAACTAGCGTTTATAGCGTGGTTTATTTGTCGGGTTGCGTCTTAAATGACACTTTTGGTTTCATAAATTATCTTTTGTCTAACATATATATATATATATTTTTTTTAGCCTAGCCAACACTAGTGCTCCCAGATGCTGTCTGACACTTCTATAGTTAAAGCCGAATGTGTAAAAGTGTCCAAATGGATGTTGTGCCAAAAAAAACATTGATGCCGTGCATGAAGTGACAATGAAATATTGCCATGAGACATACAGTGAGATATATATTCGATGTTACATGAACACGTGGTCGTTACAAAAGTTTTTCTCGTTGAATCAAACACCGTTGACAATCACTCGCAAGAAGGGTTATGTCGATTGATTTAAAGAAATATTCTCGAGGTACTTCAAAAGACGTTTACAAGATTGTCACCGTTGACGAATCATGGATCTATGTATATGAGCAGGTCCAAAAAAAAAACAATCATCGGTGTGGATCTTCAAAATTGAACCGAATGTAACGATAGTTGTTCGTGATGGAAGCACTTTGAATCAAATGGTCGCCTGTTTCTTCTCCAAAACTGATCATGTGGCGATTGTTCCACATGAACATTGTAGGAAGGCTGTTTTTTTAATCGTACATCATAATTTGTTTGCCTCAAATCATTAAAGTAATTCTCAGAAAGAACATAAAAGACGAATCACTTTTCATCATGACAATGCAAGCTCTCACACGTCGGTTCGAACCTCCCAAACGTCGAATCAATGTTCAGCCTTGACTGTCATTCATTGACTTCTTTGATTCCCACACATCAATATAAAAATGTAAAGTCATAGCTTTCGTTGCCAGAAATGCAATTTATGTGTTTAAACTTAACTAGATTAGTATTATCAATCTAACATTAGTTAAAAAAATATCTTTTAACTTAATTAAAAAACCTAACCCACACTCCTTTTTTCTATTTTATTGATCTCCCACTTTTTCTATAAACATCTCGTGGAGAACTTTCTATCGAGAGCAATGCAAAAATATTTTCATGAAAAAACCTTTTATTATTGTTTCCAAATAAGTGCAACTGCCAAGTGCCTTGGGAGAGGGTGTAAAAATCAACCCCTCTGCTTACTATTGTTAAAAAAACTCTACTTTCCAAAGACAGCCACTTGCAGTAAGCTATCTTTTTACTTATTTTTAGCTATAAAGACCATCATTTTACAAAAGTTTTCATATTTTCCACCACCTGCACAAACCGTTCAAAAAGCAGACACGAAAAAAATGGTTTTGCGGAGGGAGACATTTTCATAAAAGGGAAGGGGGGGGGGGGGATTTGCAGAAACAAAAAAGTATTGAGCTGTGCATCGGAGCAGCTAGGAACACTGAAGAAGGGGGGGGGGGGGGAGGACTCTTTGATTTTTCCTTCTTTGAAGGAAATACGTACTTGTATATATAGTAGGGATGCATCGGATAAAAAACTCACGGCTCGGATCCAGATCTTACCTAATGGACTCATTAATATATTAAAAGTCATAATTTCTTAAATCAGGCATTTATCTTCCCGAGTGAATGAACTCATATAAGATGCCTACTTACTGAGATATAATAACATAGAGAGTCTATTCCCTTCAATAACAGAGTAATATTTTGCTGTCAATGAATGTCCATACCAAAATAATCAATAATCACTATAATTGAGAGGTTCGGTGATTTACAATTCTTTGTGTGATTCTGATTTATTTATCCCAGAATATATATATTTGGTCGTATAGGACCTCCTTCCTCGACACTTGACAAACTTACGTATTTTTCTGAATAATAAATCTATATTCTTATTCCTATGACTGTACTGATAGCATAAAACTGTTTTAAGTTGCAATCTAATAAATTTAGTATCCTTATATTCACTTAAACATTTACTATCGATAAAACAAACATAATTGCACCAAATTTATTAATTTCAATGTTAATTCAGTGCGTGACTTTCAGAATTATTAATTTACACTTCAAACAATAATAAAGCAATTATTGATAATATACATTTGGATAAAGACATTTTGTAAAATGCATTAAAAAAGCAACTACTGACTATTGGCCCAGCTTCCTAGATTCCTTTAAAAGTGCATTTATACAAAGTGTCTTGATTAAAAAAATTATTATCAATAATTCGTTATACATAAATGCATTATCAGAAATTCCTTATGCATAAGTGTTTTATACAAATATTCATAGAACCGTATATTTGAATGTACTTATTTTTTATTTAAATTATTGGAATTACCAGATATATGTTTTTATTTTTTCATTCCTCCACTTAATATATTTTAAAATGAATACGAAATAAAAGTACAAAAAAAGGAAATACTGTCATAGAGCCAACGAACTGGAAATTAATTATCTTATAAATTAAAGAGCTATGAAAGGTTTCTTTTATATAGACAACGGATTCTAGAACTATACTTGATGCATATTTTGGAGCATATATTTACGAAACAGTTATTGAAATGTAGTCTTATCAAAAACAATATATTTTTAGGCAAATAATCGTTTATGTATATAATATATTTTGTATTATTTGATGTTGTATTGTCAAAACTTTTTAGGATGGAGTCCTTTAGTAGGAAAATATTTGATTTCGTTGACAACAGGGGGCAAAATGACATGATTAATTCAATGATTGTATACACAAACCTGAAATTAATCAGAAAGAGAAAATAAAAAATAAGTAGAAAGCTGGAATAAATTTTTATTACGTCTTAATAAAAAATATTTATAAATATCGTTTAATTATAGAGTTTAATAATTTCCGTTATTGTTCGTATGAACCAATGAGTATTTAAAAAGTCAAATGAAATGACAAAGTGCAACAATTTTCTTTGCAGAGCACAAAATTTATATATGTTTGGAAAGTGATTTGTTCGGATCACGGATAGTTCGTTGCATCACTAATGTATTGGAAGGGTTCCTTCTTCCAAGAAAATGCATCTTGAGAGCAAAAATAAAAACGAGGAGGGGGTTAAAGCGAAAAAGGGTATTTCAATTAGAGGAGTCCGTTTCTGAATACCAATGTGCTAAGAAAGAACAGACAGGGAATCAATAATTATTTATGTAGGGGGAGCTTTCAAGACGAAGACATCATCTGGAGTTCAAGAGGTTTTCTTCTGCGAGGCTATTTATATATGTTGTCTACGTAAAACCAAACGTACGAAAATTAAAAGATGGATGCCCGAAATAGGATGATACTTTTTTTACATTTGACTTTCCGTTCAGGATATATTTTCTAAATTTACTTATTACAGATAATTGATATTGTTGAAATATAAATGTATTAGTCAAAATAAATACTGAAATTCAATCAGGACACAAATTCATTTGTTGTTATTTTTTTTTCTTTCTTCATATAAATTTATTTATCAAAAAAAAATATTTCCAATTTCACAACAATTATTTTATGAACAAATAATTTCATTTTTTAAAATGACTTTGAATTCTACGAAGTGTAACAATAAGACATTAATATCACAAAAGTAATTCGAAGCAATTAAGTTTCCAAAATAATATAATAATCATATTAATTGGAAGTATAATGTCTTTTCTGATTCCTAAGCAAATATATTAAAGATATTTAAGTTATTTGTTTTCTATTGTTTTTTTATTATTAAAACGAAATATAATTAGTTTGTTATAAGAATATTGTAAACATTGGAAAATATGATTCACTTTGAGTTCATCTTAATTCTTTATCAACTATTATGAAAAAAAATTACGTAATTTTGTTTTATGTTAATATTTTCGTATGGGTTTAAAGTTTTAATTTCTCTGAGGGCAACCCCATATTCCTCCAACAAGGACTTACGTTCAAGTCTGTGTTAGCAATTACCAATTTAAAGCAGTCACACGTAGCGGCCTTTCAAAGTTTCCCTGTAGAATAAAATGGTAATAAAACACTCTGGATATTGGCTACCCGTCTCACAGACATTTTTGGGATTCCCTGGAGTGGCCACTTTAGACAGTTTTTTTAATGAATGCAGTACGAATTGAGTTTGTTCCAAACAATAAGACATATATTATGAACTAAATTCAAAAGAAAAGTGTTAAAAAACAATATAAACAACAGATCAAGACCCTCAATCAGTGCAGTATATAGCACGATGGTTTAAAATAGATTTGCTTAATTTTATCATGCTGTGAAGGCGTGAGAGGTTGAGCATGCCATTAGAATGATTACGGAAATAGGTAATGATTTATTTATTCAATAGCCTTCTTTGTCACCATAGAGATCATTATTCAACGAAATATAAACTATACACAGACTCGAGCAATCAAAATGATTCCATAAAGAATCAGTGGTGTGCAATACTTATGTTGTATTATAGATATATAAATATGTATTATACATGTATATATATATATATATAAATATATATATATATATATTATTATTTTTTTTTAAATAAAAGGTTAACATACAAAGTCGTGACTTCTACCATTGAGGTTAGAATGATAAAAATCGTTTCTTATGATGATCATTATTTATGATTTTGCCCTCTATTCTGCTTGTTATTTGAAGGGTTATAGTTGAAGTAAAATAATATTCTGGTATGACTATAGTAGATATCTATATATACTATATATATATTATCACTTACTCTTGTACACTTATTTTCATTACGCTATTCCCGTTTGAAACAATATTTATGACATTCAAAGCAAATAAATGAATACATATTTTGACATTTAAAAATATTTTTCTGACTTATTGTCTAAACTATGAAGGGATATTATTGATGATCACTTGAGTAAGCATAATTTATGAACAGGACATGCGTATAATTTATAAACAAACATGGATGACATTGTCGATAATCAATGTTCGTTTATGTACTGTGCTGCCAAGAAGGTTTGTCTTAAGTTGAGGTCAAGGTTTTTTCTATATTAGGTTATTTCAAATTTATTAATTAAGTTTGATGCGGCAAGGTATAGAGATAAATGCATCCTGTTTTAATTTCAGTCTTAGTTTAATGTCAAAGAATATATATACATTTAGGAATGCCTTTAAAATGTATAACTTTTTATATGTCATATCGTTCCAAAAATATTTGACTTGTCGTTAGATTTATCAGCATGATTTTCTTTGTATTTACAAGACAAAAGGATATTGTGTATCCATTTCAATGTCAATTAATTTTGGTCATC